>BSBN01000978.1:2015000-2592500 GCA_027924645.1 Cunninghamia lanceolata
ACACTTCACAAGGACATCCTCAACACTTTCTCTAATCCGTAGAATAGGATACTACATTTCTAGATCTCACCGGACCTATCTGTCTCACTCTGTCACCACTGAACACCTGTCGGAACCGGTTTCTCTTGAACTGCCATAACTTCTTCATGTCTTCATGTGGACCTCTGAAATCTCTACTGGAACATCTTAAGACACATATCTACAAACCCTTTAATCCACATTCTCTGATCCTTAACCTGTCTTGAGATTTTACCTTATTGTCATCACTGTTCTTCACTGTTCCTGATTGAGACTAATTTTCTCAATATCCTCAACACACAGCTCATCTAATCCTTCTCATTAATACAACATGAGTATGTTGACATCAATGACAACATCGGTTCAACCCATACTTGTAACAATCTCCCCCTTTGTCATTGATGGCAACATATTATGTGAAAAACCATCAAGACAAGAACTTCTCCTTACTGTCACAGCTCTCCTTATCAACAACAACTATTCACATGTCTTCTCTTCCTGTGCTGCTTCCCTTGAGTAGCAGCTCCCCATCATCAATCTGGATCACAAGATATGACTATGATATCCACCGGACTGATGCACATCAGTGCATCCTAATTCATCACCGGAGGGGCAATAACCCCTAACTTCTCCCTGAGATACTCAAAAGAGTCCTTGGGAAGAGGTTTAGTAAAGATATCTACAATCTGATCCTTGGAGGGCACATACTCCAATCTGACTTCATCCTTGTTCACTTGCTCTCTTAGAAAGTGAAACTTGATAGATATATGCTTAGTCTTAGAATGCAACACCAGATTCTTAGAAATATTTATTGCACTTGAATTATCATAGAAAATTGTGATAGGCTTCTCATATTCTACTTTAATATCTCTTAGCATCTACTTCATCCACAAGACTTGAGTGCAACTACCTATTGTTGCAATGTATTCTGCTTCAGTTGTAGACAGAGATATTGCCTCTTGTTTCTTGCTTAGCCAAGAAACCAATCTTTTTCCCGAAAAGAATGCTCCACCACTGGTATTCTTCTGATCATCCACATCTCCTACCCAATCTGCATCTGTATATGCATGAAGAGAGAAATCATGATCTCTAGGATACCACAGACCATACTCAACTGTTCCTTTTAGATACCTAAAAATCCTTTTGATTGCCATGACATGAGATTCTCTAGGATCAGCCTGGAATCTTGCAACAAGACCAACAACCTGCATTATATCTGGTCTAGTTTGAGTGAGATACAACAGTCCTCCAATCATTGACCTATATTTTGTCTGATCAAATTTGGGAGAGTCATCATCTTTGCTCAACTTGCATCCAGTTGTCATTGGAGTGTGCATTGGCTTTGAGTCTTCCATCCGAAATTTCCTTAACAACTCTTTCACATATTTTGACTGAGAAATGAAGATTCCTTTCTTTGTTTGAGTAATTTGTAGACCCAAAAAGAAATTCATTTCTCCAAGCATTGACATCTCAAACTTACTTTTCATTTGACTTGCAAAAGTTTTACACATACTATCTCTTCCTCCAAAAATGATATCATCAACAAATACTTCAACAATTAAGATATTTTCATGATCAATTTTGAAATACAAATTACTGTCAGCAGTAGCTTTGTTGAAACCAATCTTCAAGAGATGCTTATCCAATCTTTCATACCAGGCTCTTAGGGCTTGCTTCAGTCCATACAGTGCCTTTTTCAATTTACAGACCATGTCACTATGATCAGACAATTGAAATCCATCTAGTTGCTCAATATACACTTCTTCTTCCAAATTACCATTTAGGAAGGTAGATTTGACATCCATCTGATACACCTTGAAATCCTTGAAGGCAACAAATGCAAGAAATAATCTGACTGCTTCAATTCTTGCCACAAGAGCAAAAATTTCTTCAAAATCAACTCCTTCTATTTGAGAGTAACCTTTGCAAACTAATCTGGCTTTATTTCTGATCACTTCACCGGCTTCATTCAATTTGTTCTGGAAGACCCATTTGGTTCCAATCACATTTTTATTTCTTGGTCTGGGAACAAGATCCCAAGTGTGATTCTTCTCAATTTGCATCAGTTCTTCCTCCATTGCCTTAGTCCAGTTTTCATCATTGCAGGCTTCATTTACTGTCTTAGGTTCAATCTTTGAAATTAGACAGTACTCATCTGAATTTTGAGCAATTCTCCTCCTTGTTTGCACCCCTTTGCTTTTGTCACCTATGATCTAATCTTCAGAGTGGTTTAGAGTCACACACCTTGGAATTTTGGGAGTTTCTTGCACCTCTAACTCTTTATCAATCTCATTGAGACTTATCTCTTCTTCCTGTCTTACCAGATCAACTTGACTTTGTTTCTCAAAAGAGGCTTGGATACCTTGAATCTAAACACCATTCTGATCATCTTCATCATGCTCATGAATTCTTGAGGATCTTTCAATTTCTTCATCAGCCTTCACATTTACACTTTCTACAATCTTTCTCAGTCTCTTGTTGTAACACCGATATGCTTTGCTTTGAGTAGAATAACCCAAGAATATTCCTTCATCACTTCTAACATCAAACTTTCCTAGATCTTCATCCCTTTTAATGTAACATCTGCTACCAAAAACTCTAAAGTATCTCACAGTGGGAGTAATGTCAAACTAGAGTTCATAAGGAGTCTTACCAGTATAGTTTCTAATTTGAACTCGATTGAGAGTGTAGACTGCATTGCTGACAGCTTCTCTCCAATAGATCTGAGGAACATTTGCTTCCAACATCATGGTCTTGGATGCTTCCTGGATGGTCCGGTTCTTTCTCTCAACAACTCCATTCTACTGTGGAGTTCTAGGGGCAGACAATTGTCTCTTTATTCCATGTTTCTCATAGAAGTTTATGAACTCACCGGATGTGAATTCTCCACCTCTATCAGACCTCAGACATTTTAATTTTAATCCGGTCTCATATTCCACCATAGCCTTGAATATTTTGAATTTCTCAAGAGCTTCTGATTTCTCTTTCAAAAAGGTTACCCACATCATCCGGGAATAGTCATCAATTAGCAACATGAAGTATCTATCACCTTGCACACTCCTGATTCTTGTCGGACCACATAAGTCAGTATGAACCAAGTCTAATAATCTGGTAGAAGATTGTTCCTTGCTTTTGAATGAGATTCTGCTTTGTTTTCCCAACTGACATTCTTTGCACAAACTATTTGTAGGTTTTACCAATTTTGGAAGGTCTCTTACAGCCTGAGTATTGCTTATCTTGATGATATTGTCAAAGTTCACATGACATATTCTTCTATGCCATAACCAACTCTGATCAACTTGAACAAATAAACAACTTCTACCAGTACCAGCTAAGTGAAAGATGTTCCCTTTTGTTTGGGTACCGGATGCAATCTCTGTTCCAGAACTTTCAAAGATCTTGCATTTTCTATTCCTGAATCTAAGTTCATAGCCTTTGTCCACCAGCTATCCAACACTGAGAAGATTGTGCTTTAATCCTTCAGCATACAGTACATTACCAGTTTTGTTCTTTCCATCAAGAGAAATAGTTCCTCTACCTCAGATTCTGCCAACAAAATTATCTCCAAACTTTACAATTCCTCCTTCATACTTTTCTAAATTTAAGAACTTATTCTTGTCACCTGTCATATGGTGAGAGCATCCACTATCAATGACCCAATCATCCTTTGCTTCAACTTGAGCAGCCAGAGCTTTTTCTTCAACTTCATGATTGACAGATACAGAGGATATTTGTTCCTCTTCTTTGATGGCAATAAACACCCATTCATTACTAGATTTGTTTCCTGTCTCTAATTCATCATCTGTTACTCCTTCATTATCATCTTCTTCATGAACATAGTAACAATTCTTTTGAAACCTTGGTCTGTTAGGATTTGGCCTTGAAAATCTCTTTGAACATCTTGAGGCAAAATGACCAATTTTATTGCAGTTAAAACACTTAAAAGATAATTTCCCTTCATACTTACCAGATCCTCTTGGCAGTCTTTTTGCAATAAGAGCATTAAGATGAGCAGTTTCAGCTTCTTCTTCTTCCAAGTCTTTTCTTTCTGTTTCATACCATGATAGGTTCCTTAAAGAGTTTTCTCTCGGATCAAACCTTTGTTTCCCTTTTACAGAGGCACTGGCTTTGAATGCAGATTCAGTATTTGGAGGATCATCTCCAAATTTGGCCATTTCAAAAGCAGCCAACTTACCAACCAATTGATCTCTTGTGACTATTGTGTGAGCTCTGAATTCTTCAATTGCAAAATCCTTGATTTTATATGAGGCAGGAAGGGATTTGAGAACTTTGCCAATGATCTCTTCTTCACTCAGGGTTCCACCTGCATTTCTAATTCCACAAACTAGCTCATTCACTCTTAGCATAAAAGAGGTAATATTTTCATCATCTCTCATCTTCAGTTTTTCAAATTTCCCTTTTAGACTTTGTAACCTTGCACATTTAACAAACTAATCTCCTTCATGCAAAATTTCCAGTTTCTCCCAAATCTCAAAGGCAGTTGGTAGATCAATAACATTTGAGAGCTCTGAGTTAGATAATGCGCTTAGAAGAGCCTCTTTGGTTCGTAGATTGTTTTCAGCATCTGTGATTTCATTTAGGGTTGTCGGACCACCCTGTGGAGGTACATAAGCTTTTGTAACCATGGACCAGTATGCAAATCCCATACACTATAAGTGACATTTTATGTGACCTTTCCAAAGAGTAAAGTTGGTTCCATCAAACCTCAGACTATCCTTCTTGTACGACGACATCCTGGATCTCCTCAAGCGGTTAAGCTCCTTTTAGAGGAACTTCACTCCGATACTAATTGTTGGATTTAGGGCAGACAACTGAGAGGGTGGGGGTGAATCAGTTGTATAAAAATTTCTCTCTTTTATATACTTAACTCCATATTGTTAATTAGCAGCATAATAGAAGATCAATCATGAAAGCACAATGTAACAAATCAAGAGCAAAAACACATCAACACATGAGACACCAAGATTTTGACATGGAAAACTAGGTGATTAACCCAAGATAATATTCTCTATTAGAAGAATAGAAAGAACAAGATGGCACATGCCAATTAGGGCTCACTGCCCGAGCACACTACTCACAAGAGGCTCATTGCCTACAAGAGACTCACTGTCTACAAAAGAATAAGTATTACATACTTGAACTAGTAATTAGCATCTCCACCATGCTTGAGTCAGTTCCATTTAAGCCCAAACCTTATGCTCTGCTTTTTGCTCTTCTCCTCGCTACCACATACTCTTCACAACCCCACACTTTTGAAATGACTTCACAATCCTTTATTTATACATGACATCAACTTAGGAACAAACATCTAAGTCGGCAAACAACCACAAAAACATTTGCAAGGTGTATAATTCATCTGGTCGGCCAGTCACAGAAAGAACACCTTCACCCGGAAGTATTTCTTCAATTATGGGCTCCAACTCTAATTTGGACCATCAACATGAACTGAACATAATCCAAGGACCTCCACAAGATTTCCTGAAACATCAGGAACATCCGCAATTCCTCTACTTACTGAAATCCTTCTTACCTTCATCTGGAACCTCAAGAACACAGCCTGTCATCACTGTCACAAAGGAATAGGTTCTTCTAGACCTTAAAACCACAAACCAATCTACTTGAAACTTCACAAGGACGTCCTCAACACTTTCTCTAATCCGCAAAATGGGATACTACATTTCCAGATCTCACCGGACCTATCTATCTCACTCTGTCACCACTGAACACCTGCCAGAACCAGTTTCTCTTAAACTGCTATAACTTCTTCATATCTTCATGCAGACCTCTAAAATCTATACTGGAACATCTTAAGACACATATCTACAAACCCTTTGATCTGCATTCTCTGATCCTTAACCTGTCTGGAGATTTTACCTTGTTGTCATCATTGTTCTTCACAGTTCCTGATTGAGACTAATTTTCTCAATATCCTCAACACACAGCTCATCTAATCCTTCTCATTAATGCAACATGAGTATGTTGACATCAATGACAACACCGGTTCAACCCATACTTGCAACATATCATTATTATAGACTTCTAAGCAAGCTGTGTAGAACTCCCTAAGGTGGTCCCTAGGGTCTCCCTTTCCCTTGTATTTGTCAAATTTTGGTGTTTCAAAGTTTTTTGGGAAAGGGGGCATGTGTAATGTGTGATCAAATGGATAGGGGCAAATGTCCTCAAAGGAGTAGTGTTTGTGTTTGCCCCTAGTTTGCATGTCGTCTACCTTTTGGATCAAGGATTGTACTATAGTTGTGAGATCATGTGGTTGTTGTGGTTGGAATGTGTAGGCCTGTTGGTTGGTGAGATATTGGAGGTGGGGTGGGATTTGATGTTGGGGATTTGTTTGGTTGAGATTTTGGTATTGCGGGTTGGTGTTTTGGTTGATTTGTGCTTGTTGTTGTTGATATGCTTGGAGTTGTTGGAGAATGTGTGGTGGTATTCGGGGATTGGTTAGATGTTGTGTTGATGAAGTTATGGGATTATGTGGATACGTGATATTGGATGGATTGACATTGGATAGGTGGATGTTGGATGTATTGTGAGGTGGTTGTGAGAATAATTGTCATAGGTATGCTATGGTTTGGGGGTTGGGTGGAGGCACACTCATAGAGGTACTTGCATGTGTGATGTTTCCGTGTATGCCCAAGGTGATTTGTGGAATGGAAGGGTTTATGGTAGTTGTGGTAGTAGAGGTGATGACGGGTTGGGAAGTGGTAGGGATGGCGGTACTCGTGGGGATTGTATATGTGGTAGCGGTTGAGCTTGTGGAGGTGGTAGATATAGTAGGTGTTGACGTTTGAGAGGTGGTGGGTTGGGTATGTGATGTAGATGCTTGGGTATTTGATGGGGTAGGAATGATTGTAGAGGTGGATGGTTGTGATGATGTCGTTATGGAGGGGAGTTGAGCACCAATTTTGAGAAGATGATCAAGATATCTACTTGGGTCCAACCCTAGGATTTTATCAAGTAGGTCCATGTTATCAGCATCTTGTGTAAAGCTCATGACATCTAGATCATCTTAGGAAATGGTGGGGACATTTTGTGTTGGTGGTGGTGCTGGTGCTGGTTGTATTTGTTGTAAGTAATGAAAAGGATTTTTGTTGGGACCATATGGGGGGATATAAGAGTATGTAGGTGGGTTGTATGTTTGATAGATGGGTATGTTGCTGCTATTGGTGTTAGGCATGCCATATTGCCAATGTTCTGCCATTTATTAATTCTTTTTGTGTTGTGATCTTGTGATGGGCATGCACACGTATGGGTTTGATTTCTAGAAGTAGAGTGAGATGGGGATGGATACCTTAGAGAATCTGATTGATTATGTTGGACCCAACGATGAATGTGGTAGTGAGATGGAGTAGAAGAGAGGATGTGGTGGAAGGTCAATGTCTTTCTAAGGGTTTTAACCGAAGGGTGATACGATTGGGTGATATTGATTTTTTGCACAAATTTTGGACCAAAGATAGATGATGATGTGTGTTTTGAGGATGATTTTGATGGAAGGGGTTTTGATTTTGATTTTGACTGATTAGGATGATTAGGACGATGTTTTTGGAATGACTTGATGGTCAACAAGTTGAGCTTTAGGCAAGATCTAGATTTTTGTGTTGGCAAAAGTGGATGTTTTTCTTTGTTTGGGGTAGACTAATGACCTTATGCAAAGAGGGGTGATTTGTTTTTTTGAAAGGTAGACTAGTGACTTTTCAAGGAAAATGTGATGTTATTGATGAGATCTAGATCTAACTTTGGCTCAAAAGGATGACAAGCTCTGGTTGATGATTTGTTGATGGGTGTTTTGATTTGGATTTGGATTTTTTGAAATGATTTGTTTTGGTCCAAGGAGATATGCAAAAAGATTTAAGGGGGATGGATAGATATGGATTTGGGCTGATTATGATATAGCAAAGGGGTCCAATAATGATGATGGTGGATTCTCTAAGGTCAAAATGATGGTATGTTTTTAAAAAATTTTGAGGAGAAAATGGACGAGGTGCAGACAATTTTTTGGAATGTAAATATGGATTATGGCAGAGCAGATGGTGAAGATCACAATTGAATGGGTCTCTATTTCAAGAAAGTCAATCTAAAAATAGCACCAATCCACATGTGAAATGGTGCTAGAATTAGACAAATATGGTGCTAAAACAGGGCAGTGTTGGTTGAGGTTTTGAAAAAGACAGATTTTGTATTTTGTTTTTGATTTGGATTTTGATCAAATGATTTGGTTTGTCTCTTGGCAGGTATTTGAAATCAATTTAAGCATATTAACACACAATTAAGCACATGAAAACATAATAACCAAGATTTTTGTTTGTAAAATGATGTGTGATTTTGTTAAACAAGCACTTTTCACAACCTAAGGCGAGGATATGACAGTATTTGTTGAATCCCCTAGCTACACCTATTCAAAGTGGGTAGCTTTAGGATCTTGGTAGCACCGGCTCCTCTTTACAATTGCACACTTCTCACGCATACCAAGATCCAGGTTTCTTATAAGGCTTGTCCCTCACCAAACCTTTAGATTGTCCCTACTACCTCAGCTAAGAACCGCATGAATCAGGGCTGCTTCAAAGGTTTCCCTTCTACGTCAACAAATAGAAAGATTTTGGCTTGCTAAACATTGGTTCATAGTAAGGGAATCCGTTCAGGTGGTTATATGTGCAGTAGCGCTACTCTCTGTTATGGAGTCTCCTAGCCTCCAAGGGTTATGCCTTGGAGGGTTTTGGGGGAGGTTGGCTATCGGTATAATAAAACAACACCTGTTGTCTATGACTTTCATCACAAACACCTTATTTTATATAGCGGCTTGGAAGAGCTTGGCTTTAGCTTGATGCCGCTTGGGTCATTCCACCTTTCGAAGCGGGGTGGCAGGCCCTCTAAAGATTAACAAAAGCAACACAATCACAAAAATACTTTTAATCCCCCAGTTCATACAAAGATGTGAGGGGAGAGCATATGTATTCTTTGTGATTGCATCACACTAAACATGGTTCATTTTTTTTCTTTGGATTATGTTGGGGGTGATTAATGCAAGTATTGTGAGGAGCTTTTGATTCCCAAGGTCACCAAATGGTGCGAGGGAAGAGCATACGCTTTTCACACTACAAACATAAATCACGAAAACACTTCACACAATTTAAATAGATTTTCTTGATTACATGCATGAAGAATGCAGATTGTTATTCTTTTTAATCCAATGCTTTCAATTGATGTAATTTGTGGTTCTTTTTAAAGCCCAAAATTGAAGTGTTTGATAGTTGGCACACAAATTTGTAAATTTTAGAACACCAAATTTTAAATGTTGGGGCACACACACACACAAAGATTTGTTTGTTGTTTTGTTCAATTTTATAGCACCAAATCAAAATGTTCTGTAACTTACATGCAAAGGGTTCATTTTTAGATTTCCAATTGAAGTATTTTTGCTAAACTAAAGATAAACACATCCTGCAAAAGTTTGTTAGTATCCGCAAAATGATAGTAAAAACCTATAAAAACACTTGTCAGTACCTGCACAGACAGCAAAGTCAATTTTTAAAATAGTGCTAAAACAGAGGTAAAATAGCGCCACTATGGACAGAAAGATGGTGATACTGACAGAAAATAGACAGAACCTGACACCCTATACCGATAGCGCTAATTCAATAGATAGCGCCAATACAAGACCCGTAAAATGCCAGAACAGACGATCGCGCTACAACATTACACAAAAGGTGCTAATAAAGTACATTGCGCTAATACAATATAGAGAAAGTGCTAAAGGAGGTAATAGTGCTAAAAGAGGTTTATGAATGTGCCACTGCGCGACTTGTCAAACAGTCTGGTTACACCTGCGGATAGCGCCAATCTAGGCAGATAGCGTCGATACGGGGCTGAATGGGTCTGACCTACAAAATGGAGACCTCCTTACAAAAATAGAGCATTATACTGCACACACAAAATGTCCCATTATCATTGTTAGTCTGAATAAATGAAAAACATGACAAAAACAAAGCCAAAATGCATGTTTAGTCTTTTATGAAAATTTTGACATAGCTTACCCTTGTTCGATCAATATTCCTATAGAAATAGAGAGCATCAAGATATAAAAATAGTAGGGAGATCGTTTAAAAGAATAGAGATGTGAGTGAGTTTTCAAAAGAGAAACATGTTGCACCCAAATAGCACCAAAATAGAGAATGGCACTAAAAGGAGCTAGTGATGGCATCATTGAGTAGGTAGGATGGCGTCAGACCTGTAAAAACATGTTTCTCACACCAAAAACTCACAGAAGGATTAGATTCAGATCTTGTGGGTCCCATCAGGCATGCCAATGTAGATTAGATAAACAAAATGAGGAGGAAACAAAAACTAATGTGCATAAAAACACAAAAAGCTATACCTGACATGCAAATCCAATCTCATCAAGCGAGTAAGAAGCATTTGCACCCAAAACAACTCCTAAGACATGATGATCCCTGGACAAGTGATTCAAATGTGAAATGCTAACTAAATATGCAACTCACTAAAACTAGCTCAATTGATATTTTGGCATAATAACTTTGCATAAAACTTGGATCCTTGAATGGGTTGAGAGATGTTGTATTTATAGACTTTTTGGAGGGATTTTGATCCAAGGGTGGAGATTGATTTGGAAGATCAATGGTGGAGGATAAAAGTGATGTGGAGGGCCTAGATTCAACCTTGAATAAATGGAGGGCTAGGAATAAAAGTGAATCTTTTATTTATTTTGGAAAAATAAGTTATTAAATGAGCATGGGTGTGGAGGATTATTTTTGAATTAAAGATTCATATGGGGGAATGTAAATGAATTAAAAATTCATTTGGGGAAGAGAGGAAATAAATGAGCATGGGTGAGGTAAGGGGTTGTGAGGAGAATTAAATGTGATGTGAGATGTTTTAAAATAAAAAATTGACTTAGGTGGAATTGTTTCAATTTTTTATTTGGAGGATGTGGGGAAGGGTGTTAAACTAGGTTTGACCACCCAAATGAGGGTTAGGATTAATTAAATATAGGTTTTATTTAATTAATCCTAGGGCTAGGATGAGGTAGGCTAGGGCAGGCAATTAAATAATAGCTATTTAATTGTCTAGGGTAGGGATAGGCCAATTAGTAGGCTGGATTAATTAGTTAACATGGTTTTAACTAATTAATTAGATTTAGTGAAAAAGGGGGAAATTGATTTAATAAATATTGCATATTTATTAAATCAATTGGCTAAGGTTGGGACTATTGAATTAATGAAATTAATTCAATTGTTAGGGTAAAATGATGAAAAATAGGGTAATGAAGGGATAATTAATTAAATAAAATTTAATTAATTGGTTTAGGAGGGAAATTGACATGATCGAGAGTCAGTTTGATGGTAGAAGACATTTTTAGGTGTCTAAACTAAGGTTTCAGATTAGATCTTGATGTGGGTTACATTGTTACACATAGAGATATGATGTCTGTTCATTGGAAAGGAGTCGTTAGTCGATGCACCTGAAGTATTTTCTAACCATATATCTCTCACACTTTAAATAATCCTAAAGTAGCTAAGTGAGTCTGGGTGATCTTGTGTAAGTGAAGAGTTTGGGTCCCCAATTTTACCATCAACACCAATTCTGCAGATCTAGATGAGAGTGGCAGGTGGGTACTAAGTACTGCTAGCCTACTGGGTAAAAATAAAAGGTGTTTTTCAACACCAAACCCACTACAAAGTATCAATATTATTATTTGAAGACTCTCACATGAAGACTATTATCTAAAGATTATTAGTATCAGAGATCATCAAAGGCATTATCAAGAAGGAAATCACTGCAGAAGGATTACTACTTGAAGGTTCATCATATCTCAACATCAGAGCATTCTGTTGGTGGAAAAATAATCCTAATGTCATCGCTTAGCACGAAAGATATTGGGTGAACTTAGTTTCCAAGGGATGGGAATGAATGCAATTGTACACACTCAGGTTTTCAGGATATGGATGGTTGCACTAGTTATTATGCTTTGATTCTTTGATAAGTTATCATGTTTTCTTGTCTAGCACGTGGGAAACACGGAGATTTTGGGTTTGAAACTTAAGTTTATCTTAGAAATGCTCTGGAACATTTTCCAGCAGAGTCACCATTTGTTGTGCCTTGCACACATGCCCCATTTTGCCAAATGGAGACCCCCTCTTTTGTTTTGGCTTAGAGTCTCGACCTCTCTTGCTTATGATGATGAGAAAGTGAATTTGTGCTTAGAGTGCAAGATTTATTCAAGATTTGAGTATTTTGCATGTCTGGAGTCATTTGATGTTGTGCATGATTGATTTGGAGGTGTCTTGGGTGGTCTTGTGCTTAAGACATAGCCATTTGTTGCATGTTGTGCTAAAATTGGGTGTTACTGCATCTTGCTCCAAAATCCCATGTCACTAGATATTGCCCTTGAGATTGCTTTTGTAGGATGTGTCATGTTGAAATTCTTAGTTTCCAGATCTTACAGTTGCAAAATCATGTCAAATTCCATCAGATTTCACTAAGGGGTCCATAAGCTTTCACCCTAATACATGTTCTTGAAGCCCTGATTTGGCTAAGTCTGAAATCTAGTGAAACCACAAAATTCTAGAATCTGCATATGAAATCCTATGGATCTAGAACCCATCTCAAACATCCTGAAAGTATATTTAAAAATATTTAAAGTATATATATTTTTAAATATAATTTCACCCTAACTAATTCAAAATCTAATGCTAAAAATAACTCCAACTACAAAAAGTGCTAAAACTGCCTCCTACCGACTTTTGCGCTAAAAATAGCTTCCACAAACCTTGCGCTAAAAGTGCCCTTGACCGACCCAAAACATAAAAATAGTCGGCAGTCTTCAAAAATCCTACCACTAGGTCCTTGCAAAAAAATCACCATGGTCTGACCTTGTGCTAAAAATGTTGTCAACTAACCTCCATCAGACACCTTCAAGATCTGCACAAAGCCAGTCGCATAAAAAGTCAGCGCTGACTCAACACTTTACACTTTGCACTAAATTCAATCGCCACTGACTTGCACTGAAATTCACACCAACTAACCTCATGAAACATTACTAGTCATTCAGACCCAAAATCCCCACAAGGTCGGATGAACCCAAAATCCCTGCTAGGTCAGTTGAACCCAAAATCCCCGCTAGGTCGGTTGAAAGCAAAATCAGCGCTTTTTGGTATTTTGGGCCAAAAATTGAGTTTTTCAAAGAGTAAATTGGATTTTATTGATGGATTTGAATTGCATATATATTTGTCACATCATGATGAACATTTTACCAAGTTTGTGTGTATTTTTGGCATGTTTTACGACAATTAATGCCACTGCACATAAAAGGATGGTGACCCCCAAAAATCTCACTTTTTGCAAAAAATGTTAGAAAAACATGAAATAAAAGTCTGCAAATAGATTTTAATGACCAAAAAAACTTCCTAGATCAATATATTGGCCAAATGAGTATTTGAAAATAGTAAAAAAACTTCCTAGATCAGGGCTTTTGTAGGATGTGTCATGTTGAAATTCTTAGTTTCCAGATCTTACAGTTGCAAAATCATGTCAAATTCCATCAGATTTCACTAAGGGGTCCATAAGCTTTCACCCTAATACATGTTCTTGAAGCCCTGATTTGGCTAAGTCTGAAATCTAGTGAAACCACAAAATTCTAGAATCTGCATATGAAATCCTATGGATCTAGAACCCATCTCAAACATCCTGAAAGTATATTTAAAAATATTTAAAGTATATATATTTTTAAATATAATTTCACCCTAACTAATTCAAAATCTAATGCTAAAAATAACTCCAACTACAAAAAGTGCTAAAACTGCCTCCTACCGACTTTTGCGCTAAAAATAGCTTCCACAAACCTTGCGCTAAAAGTGCCCTTGACCGACCCAAAACATAAAAATAGTCGGCAGTCTTCAAAAATCCTACCACTAGGTCCTTGCAAAAAAATCACCATGGTCTGACCTTGTGCTAAAAATGTTGTCAACTAACCTCCATCAGACACCTTCAAGATCTGCACAAAGCCAGTCGCATAAAAAGTCAGCGCTGACTCAACACTTTACACTTTGCACTAAATTCAATCGCCACTGACTTGCACTGAAATTCACACCAACTAACCTCATGAAACATTACTAGTCATTCAGACCCAAAATCCCCACAAGGTCGGATGAACCCAAAATCCCTGCTAGGTCAGTTGAACCCAAAATCCCCGCTAGGTCGGTTGAAAGCAAAATCAGCGCTTTTTGGTATTTTGGGCCAAAAATTGAGTTTTTCAAAGAGTAAATTGGATTTTATTGATGGATTTGAATTGCATATATATTTGTCACATCATGATGAACATTTTACCAAGTTTGTGTGTATTTTTGGCATGTTTTACGACAATTAATGCCACTGCACATAAAAGGATGGTGACCCCCAAAAATCTCACTTTTTGCAAAAAATGTTAGAAAAACATGAAATAAAAGTCTGCAAATAGATTTTAATGACCAAAAAAACTTCCTAGATCAATATATTGGCCAAATGAGTATTTGAAAATAGTAAAAAAACTTCCTAGATCAGGGCTTTTGTAGGATGTGTCATGTTGAAATTCTTAGTTTCCAAATCTTACAGTTGCAAAATCATGTCAAATTCCATCAGATTTCACTAAGGGGTCCATAAGATTTCACCCTAATACATGTTCTTGAAGCCCTGATTTGGCTAAGTCTGAAATCTAGTGAAACCACAAAATTCTAGAATCTGCATATGAAATCCTATGGATCTAGAACCCATCTCAAACATCCTGAAAGTATATTTAAAAATATTTAAAGTATATATATTTTTAAATATAATTTCACCCTAACTAATTCAAAATCTAATGCTAAAAATAACTCCAACTACAAAAAGTGCTAAAACTGCCTCCTACCGACTTTTGCGCTAAAAATAGCTTCCACAAACCTTGCGCTAAAAGTGCCCTTGACCGACCCAAAACATAAAAATAGTCGGCAGTCTTCAAAAATCCTACCACTAGGTCCTTGCAAAAAAATCACCATGGTCTGACCTTGTGCTAAAAATGTTGTCAACTAACCTCCATCAGACACCTTCAAGATCTGCACAAAGCCAGTCGCATAAAAAGTCAGCGCTGACTCAACACTTTACACTTTGCACTAAATTCAATCGCCACTGACTTGCACTGAAATTCACACCAACTAACCTCATGAAACATTACTAGTCATTCAGACCCAAAATCCCCACAAGGTCGGATGAACCCAAAATCCCTGCTAGGTCAGTTGAACCCAAAATCCCCGCTAGGTCGGTTGAAAGCAAAATCAGCGCTTTTTGGTATTTTGGGCCAAAAATTGAGTTTTTCAAAGAGTAAATTGGATTTTATTGATGGATTTGAATTGCATATATATTTGTCACATCATGATGAACATTTTACCAAGTTTGTGTGTATTTTTGGCATGTTTTACGACAATTAATGCCACTGCACATAAAAGGATGGTGACCCCCAAAAATCTCACTTTTTGCAAAAAATGTTAGAAAAACATGAAATAAAAGTCTGCAAATAGATTTTAATGACCAAAAAAACTTCCTAGATCAATATATTGGCCAAATGAGTATTTGAAAATAGTAAAAAAACTTCCTAGATCAGGGCTTTTGTAGGATGTGTCATGTTGAAATTCTTAGTTTCCAAATCTTACAGTTGCAAAATCATGTCAAATTCCATCAGATTTCACTAAGGGGTCCATAAGATTTCACCCTAATACATGTTCTTGAAGCCCTGATTTGGCTAAGTCTGAAATCTAGTGAAACCACAAAATTCTAGAATCTGCATATGAAATCCTATGGATCTAGAACCCATCTCAAACATCCTGAAAGTATATTTAAAAATATTTAAAGTATATATATTTTTAAATATAATTTCACCCTAACTAATTCAAAATCTAATGCTAAAAATAACTCCAACTACAAAAAGTGCTAAAACTGCCTCCTACCGACTTTTGCGCTAAAAATAGCTTCCACAAACCTTGCGCTAAAAGTGCCCTTGACCGACCCAAAACATAAAAATAGTCGGCAGTCTTCAAAAATCCTACCACTAGGTCCTTGCAAAAAAATCACCATGGTCTGACCTTGTGCTAAAAATGTTGTCAACTAACCTCCATCAGACACCTTCAAGATCTGCACAAAGCCAGTCGCATAAAAAGTCAGCGCTGACTCAACACTTTACACTTTGCACTAAATTCAATCGCCACTGACTTGCACTGAAATTCACACCAACTAACCTCATGAAACATTACTAGTCATTCAGACCCAAAATCCCCACAAGGTCGGATGAACCCAAAATCCCTGCTAGGTCAGTTGAACCCAAAATCCCCGCTAGGTCGGTTGAAAGCAAAATCAGCGCTTTTTGGTATTTTGGGCCAAAAATTGAGTTTTTCAAAGAGTAAATTGGATTTTATTGATGGATTTGAATTGCATATATATTTGTCACATCATGATGAACATTTTACCAAGTTTGTGTGTATTTTTGGCATGTTTTACGACAATTAATGCCACTGCACATAAAAGGATGGTGACCCCTAAAATCTCACTTTTTGCAAAAAATGTTAGAAAAACATGAAATAAAAGTCTGCAAATAGATTTTAATGACCAAAAAAACTTCCTAGATCAATATATTGGCCAAATGAGTATTTGATAATAGTAAAAAACTCAAAAAATCATGCAAAAATCACTGGATTTGTGAATAGGACTATAAGGAAGCAACATTGACAATGAGTTGTTTTTTACTGATCCATGACTGCAAATGGACATATTTTGATTCGAAATGATGGGAAATTACTTTTTATGATGAAATTGATGCTTGGTCTTATCAATTGTAGGTCAAAGAGGACAAAAGAGCTTGTTGGAGTCATCTGGGAAGGATGTACACACAGATATGCAGTTCAGACCTAGAAATGCAGAAACTTCATTTTATCAACCAAATTGTTGCTGCACCTACAAGAGGATGTTAGTATGATGTCCGAGATGATGGAAATAAGTCCTCAGAGCTTGAAGACGTTGAAGATCATGCCTACATCATTGTTATTCCTACAGATCTAGTCTAATGTCCAAGTGATCCAATCCAGAGTCATAACTCTTAGCTATTTTATCAGAGTTTAAACTTCTTAGACTCGTTGGAAAGATAAACTAATTATCTAGTTTGAGCCACTGAAGTTTCAAGCCCCCATTTTGCTCTGAAGGCCTCCAAAAATGCAATTTACTACGATGTAGAAACTACCAAAAATTATATTTTTGATATTTTCCCAAAAATACCACTCAAATTGTTAGGAATTTGCAGGTCTATTTAAACCAATTCCACATAACCTAATAGGAGAAAGAAGATGCTGAAACAAACCATAATGCAAAGATCAAATGAACAAGTAACAAGATAACACAAGATATACCCTGGGAAAACCCTTTGCAGGGAAAAACCCAGCCTCCAAAAGCATCCGCGCTCAAATGTATTATTCAGCAATAAGATTATTACAATACAATCCATGAGCCTCCATGAATACCCTTGAACCATCAAGCACCTCCAATGCAACCTCCATGTGTACAAGCATGAATCCACACATCACCTGCCATGCTTCACAATATGCACTTACAGGAGAGAATTCAATACAATGACAGTCTCTCTCAAACCTCCAATCCACCTACAATGAAACAATCAACATTACCCAAACCACTAACCGTGTGTTTGCTTTTATAGACTAAGCTCACACAAATACAACTTGTGGTATTGGATAAAACCATGTGCCCCAAAAATCATGGTAACACGAAACCATTAACTTATAAACCACTTGACCCCACATTTGACTATTGGTACTAACTTTTCCCAATAAATCAAATAATACAAATAATAATTAATTACTCTATGTTCCACACACATAAAATAACTAACCCAATGTTACAATATAACTTATACAAGTGGTAACCGAATCAAATAGTACAATATTATGCAAGGTGTACAACACCTATCCCAACATTCTCCCACTTGTTGTATACATTGCATAAGGGTCAATACATGAAATACATCATCATAGGTAAACATGAAATCACATGAATCTTCAAAATGCTCTCGTGCTCCATCAAGATACCTGCAACAAAGCAAAGTGACCACCATCTCAAGCAAGAACTCTTATCATCCTCCAACGTGCCACCTATGGAAAAAAAGGAACATGCCAAGGTGAAGATGCACCAATCCAAAGAACACAAGCATCAAATCCAAGTGATAACATAAGGCTCCAAGCTGCTGTCAAAGATTTAAAAAAAACCCACATGACTGGAAATAGCACTCATAGCATATGCTAATATATCCAACCATCCATACCTCATAGGTATCAACAACATCAATAAACCCATGCCAACAACATATCCAACCCATATACTGCAATAACAAGCTCCACGAATAAAACCTGTCAATGAAGAACACATACATCGAGGAACTCCCACTGCATGGGTAATGTCAAAACTGAAAATAGATTCAAGGCATATCAAGTCTATCAATAAACACTCGAACCAAGGTGTAGCTAATCAACAAGCCAATGTAGTATCAAGAACAATCACAATGATCCACACGTGTATGATAAATCGCTACATACTCTCTCATAACATGTCACCATAACTATCCAAAGTCCAACCATATCAACATGATCCTCCAAGAAGAAGTCATAAGACAAAGAGCGAAAACCTGTAAATCATAATGTCCTTCTACAAAACACCCCAAAGTGCTAATTTGTGTCAAGTATGATCTCTTCTACAACCCGAAAGAAAAGCCTCAACAACACCCAACCATTCAATCTCATAAGATCAAATGAACATATGTAACATGTAACCAACATGGATGTAAGCCTCTCTAATCAAGGTAGTCCAAACTTATAACCATTCCATAACCAGGAACAAGCCCAATCACATCTCCTAAATTTCTCATAATGAACATGATAAATCAAACCATATGAATAAGGAGATAACCATGCTAACATCCCTCAACTGAACCCTCCAGAACCAATGACTGTAGCTCAAGATCCATATCTATGAGAAGATGAAACATAAAGTAAAACACATCTAAAAGGATGGGTAATACCTCATAGATGATAAACTGCCAAGTAGACCAAGAGTGGGGAATGAGAATGCTCCTCCAGGATACACCAAGTCACAATGACTCTCTCCAAGAACAATCGCCTCTAGGTCCAAAGTGAACTCACGTCCATATCCAGATGTAAGGCTCATCGGTCTATCTGTTGAAACCTCCAAAGAGTAACTGTCTCAACAAGGGTCTCTAATCACAAGAGAACTCCAACCTCACCTAAGTCTCCAAGTATCCATGAGCACCTGTAACTGACCAATACATGCCAAACTCCAAATGCAACATAGCACCATCATGAAGTAATCAAGCAAATGATCAAAGTACTCAATACTAAGAGAACAAACAAGATCACTATTAATGCTCCTACTGCACGTCTGCATAAGAATCCCATCATGACATCATGATCTAACCATCTTCTCATAAGAAGATCACATGCAACAAAGTGTACAATGATGCATACATCCTATCTCAAAAGAACCTGTATCATGCCAATACTCTAAGCTAGCATCAAGAGTAAACCATGACATAATATCATCTCTAAATCAAGGATAAACATGTCATACTGACAAATCATAATCCAACACCTCAACCGAAAACTCAAAGGAGTCCTCCATGGTAGACCAAGATGTCAAACATCTCCAATCATATGAAGATAACCATCTCCTGACAACTGAATTGAAAATGTCAAAGAATTCTCACAATCAAGAGCTCCTCCATAACACCAACATCCACTATAGAAGATCATCCATCATGTATGATGAATCCAACATGCTGCCAAAGCTCCCACTAAATCGTGATACCGAGCTATCTATGACAACAAAATAACCATCTCCTAAATGAAGATTATCTATGGCTCCAAACCAATCAAGGAATCCCACTGTAACATCAACAACTCCAAAAAAGGTCTAGTGAACCAAAATCTCCAAACAAGAAGATAAAGCCATCACTGTCAAAAGCTAACATAGAACCATGTATCCAAGCTGTCCATGACATCGTGATAAACATGCTGCAAGTCCCAATTAACTAACTATCAAAGCACTCTAATCATCCATCCTCTTGTCCCAAAGTAACATACCAATGCACAAATGACCACAGATAAGGCCAACTAACGAAGTCTGCATAAACACTAAATCAATCTGGTGGATAAATATAGTCCACATCTGAGTCATCAAACTGTAGCCAAGGGGTAGCTAATCCACAAAACTACATAACTCATAGATCCAAAACTGATGTAACATGCAAAATCATCATCACACTAGTAAACTACAAACTGAGATATCAAAGAGGATAACCTGTAGACTCCAAGACTCAAACACCAAATCAACTCTAGATTCAATTTGGAAACAAGTCCACAAATGAATACCAAAGTCAAGGAACTAATCAAGCATCCAGGAGATAAGAACAATCCCCTAAAACAACACCACAACACCACCTGTAATCATGAATCGAACATCATAGCCCATACCTATCAATCACATACATGATCATGTCGTGCCAATGCAAAAGTGTGCCTGCATATCCATGACACCATAATCATCATCATCGTTGTACCTATACTCAACTCCCACTAAAATAAGACTCCAAGTCTCACACGAGTATCAACCATGTCCTCAAACCAGAAGGCAACCTGTACCTATCTCCATCAAAGTCATAACTCTGAAAACACCTGTAAACCTGTATCAAGGAGCACCAAATCTGAAATCCTACTATACCATGCTAATGGTCTCATAGCAACATGCACTCCCACAAGTCTATGCCAACAAATCCATTTGAATGCACTCATAAATGCACTCTGAACCTCAGGTCCCACAAGTGATCAAAGAATTACAATTCTCTCTTTGCACACCAATCTAAAAATCTACATGATCCAAATTGTAGTACACTGCAAGAGCTCTCCAACGCCTATCCAAAATCAAAAATCTGACTTCGTATGCGAAAGTTATGAGCATAAAACTCTACCAGAGCAATGAAGGCTTCAAACACCAAATTATGACACAAACAGAAAAATCTGATCATGAAACCTATACCACTACGTAGTGCTCAGAGAGAGATTTTCGACGCCTATAAGAAGTCAAAAAACCAATACTGTATGTGAAAGTTATGCCTCCCAGAAGAAAAGGCACTCCGAGGGCTAAAACTAGACCCCTGGTGGGCCCCTGTACCCTGATGACGTGGCATGATGTCATTACTGACGTCATTAGTGCTGACTGGGCATAAACACATGTGGTACTGATGTGGCATTTGACTGGGTTGACTGCACCATTTGTCTTTGACAGATGTAGGTGAAAAAGGTTTTCCATTTTGTTTAAATTTCCAAAACCCATGGACCAAGCATTATGGAGGTTTAAATATTTTATAAAAGTCCAAAATAAAAATAAATGTTGTCATATATTTTTCTTAAACCACCACCCACTTTTCTTTTCTTTTTTTAAAAAGGTTTAATAAAAAAGAATGTTTTAAGCCCATACATGGGCTAAACTCCCCCCCTCCCTCAAACCTTTTAAAAGGTTCTAAATAATTTTTTTAAAGTTTTAAATGTCCGTTAAAGGGTTGGCCCAAAAGGCCGACGGAGGAGTACAGGGGTGGGGCCGGTGGTACCTACTGGTACCCACTGCACCCACAATGTAGGTCTGTGGTACGGGGGTCAGCGTACCCCCTGCCACTAAGATTTTTTTTGTTTTTGTTTTTTTTTTCATATCTTGAATTTTATGTTGCAAATTTTTTTTGTCTTCCAACTATAGTTTAATTTTTTATTTTTTTTAAATAAACTATAGAAATTTTTTTTTGACATGCACAGGGAATTTTGTTTTCTTCAGCGTACCTTTGCACACTGCGACGGCCGTACCGACGAACCAGGGGGGCTTCAAATTTTGCATTTTGCTCCTGTGGCCGAAATAGGTCAAATTTTATATGATTTTTCATTTCTCAGGCATCCTGGACTCAATGGTGAGGTCCATTTTATCCCAAGAGGTCATCTGTAGAAGTTCCTCCTCAAAACCCTCATGAAGCCAAAACCTGGAAACCCTCTTCAGCCATGATTTTTCAATCACCCGATCTACAAAATATATAGCAAAAATCTAATACCCAGAACCCCCAAACTGCAATACAACCTGCACAAAACCTTGTAGTGTCTCAAATCCTTACATGCATTGCTATGGCTTCCACTTTGCACCTGATCTACACAAACAAGGGTTATACATATCCAAGGAGCTCACACCTCCCTCAACCATGAACATGGCTCTGATACCAACTGTTAGGAATTTGTAGGTCTATTTAAACCAATTCCACATAACCTAATAGGAGAAAGAAGATGCTGAAACAAACCATAATGCAAAGATCAAATGAACAAGTAACAAGATAACACAAGATATACCCTGGGAAAACCCTTTACAGGGAAAAACCCAACCTCCAAAAGCATCCACGCTCAAATGTATTAATCAACAGTAAGATTATTACAATACAATCCATGAGCCTCCATGAATACCCCTAAACCATCAAGCACCTCTAATGCAACCTCCATGTGTACAAGCATGAATCCACACATCACCTGCCATGCTTCACAATATGCACTTACAGGAGAGAACTCAATACAATGACAGTCTCTCTCAAACCTCCAATCCACCTACAATGAAACAATCAACATTACCCAAACCACTAACCGTGTGCTTGCTTTTATAGACTAAGCTCACACAAATGCAACTTGTGGTATTGGATAAAACCATGTGCCCCAAAAACTATGGTAACACGAAACCATTAACTTATAAACCACTTGACCCCACATTTGACTATTGGTACTAACTTTTCCTAATAAATCAAATAATACAAATAATAATTAATTACTCTATGTGTCCCACACACATAAAATAACTAACCCAATGTTACAATACAACTTATACAAGTGGTAACCGAATGAAATAGTACAATATTATGTAAGGTGTACAACACCTATCCCAACACAAATGATCCTGGACTGGATCACCAAGACATGCATATAACTGTCCCAGAAGTCCAGTCATCAAGAATCAATCCAGCAAGCATCTAGTTACATATACCTTCACCAAAATACTCTTTTTGATCCAATCAGCACTTGGAATCTCGTGAATCCACATCATCTCAAGTTTTCAAGTGTCATGTGACTCTATTTTGGCTTTATTAGGCCTTGAAATTTGACTTTTCATCATGTACAACCAAATGGGTATCCATTTTGTCCAGATTCAATGTATTTGCAAGCTGTATTTTATCTTTTTCCTAAAGGACAAATGCAAATTTGAAAATGTAACAAACTACTATACTTCATTAAATGCCATGTAATCTAGACCATTGGTGTTGAGTTAATCTCCACCGTCCATTGAAAACTCGGTATGGTGCCTTGTCTATAAAAGGGCCATCATTTTCTCATTGGAACAAGTAAGATTTGATAATGAATTGCTGAGACTCTGCCAAATTGTAATTAATACAAAGCAAGTTTTACAAGTTGCTGAGAATTTGTGTTCTTGCATTATCCTCTTTAGTTTTCATGGTTCATATCAATCTGAATTTAATTAGTTGTGCTTTTTCAATAATGGGTAAATGTTAAGATATCTGATGAATGTTTTGGTCCATACTATTAGTGCTTTCTGATGGTAAGTTGCTATGTATAGTTATCCTAGGCCCTGTCATTGAATATAGTTCAGTTGCATTCCACTAGTTAAGTTGCGCCATTGTCTGGGTGTTTAATGAGTAAATACAATTTGAAAATCATAAGGATCCTTTGAAGATTGCATCATTTCTTGCAACATTGTGGGTTTCCTATCCTGTTGAAACAAGGAATGGTTTATTGAAAGTATTTGTCTATCTGCAATATTTTACCCCATTGTGACTGTCACTTAGGATCTCCTATTCCTTCTCTCCCCTTTTCCTTTTGCATTTTATTTATATCAAGTTTGTTAGGTTAGGTTATAAGTAGCATCTACGTTACAAATCTGTTGAAAGTATCATAGGGTTTCTGCATACATACTATTGTCATATTTCATAAACCCTGCATTTTATGTAAGACCCCTTGTTGGCACAACTAAACATACCACTGAGTCGTTCCAAGCAAGCTACGACCTAGATGTAATATCCTTGGGTTAGTCCTATCTTGGATAGGATACCTTTTTCAAGAGAGGTGTGATACCAGCAATCATACCTGCATTGTTGCGTACTAAAACACCCATCAATAGGGTCATTACCCCTCCAACTCTGAACTAAGATGTAAATGAATGCATTAGTCCAATGGTGCCCAAAGATTCACTCTTTGATCTGGATTGATGTTATGAGAGCTACCTCTCAGGGGGACTAGCTAAATGATGACAAAAGAGTTGGTTGCAGAAGTTGAAATTTGATCAGAGCAGTAGAGTGCAAATATGTGCCCTTTGCCATTGATGTCAAAGGGGGAGAGAAATCATGTGAAAAACTCAGAAAAGAAAAGAGTACATATGTGTAAAGAGAAAGGGGGAGAATTGTGTCTTGATGGTCTTTACAGTTTTTCACATCATATGTTGCCATCAATGACAAAGGGGGAGATTGTTACAAGTATGTGCCTAATCGGGCTTGTCACTGATGTCAACATATCTGTGTTGTCATTAGTGTCAACTATGCTCCTACCTTGTTGTTTTCTTGTAATGAGTAAGATGCTTTGTATTTAATGTAAGTAATCTTGATGTTGAGGATATTGAGAAAATTAGCTTCTTCGATAGAAACAGTGAGTTGCAGTGGAAATAGTGTATTGCATACAGAAGAACAGTCCAAGAGATTGCTCCGCATTTCCTATAGGATGAATATCATTGTTTGCAGATTGGAATTTATTTAGAAGATGCTATGTTCTGAGTTTGAACCTTCAGTATGAAGAATTGAGTGAGTTATGTTCACCAGAGTGAAAGCAGCTTTTTCTGTACGTTTAGAAAAGAGAGGGAGAAATTATTATGCTCCACATTCCTCTGCATTGAAGCATTTTGATCTGCAGTTCTAGAGTTAAGTCTGTGACAGTGTTAAGTGCTTTCAACTCCAATGGTTCATGATTTGGTGGTCCACAAGCTATCCTTTCTTTATGACAGTAGCTGACAGTGTTGTTCTTGTGCTCCAGTTTGAAGAATCTTCTTGACAAAGTGGTTAGATGTCATGCGGTTGTTCCTGGTGATTACAACATGCTTGTGGATGTCTAATAATCGTGTTCTTGCCTTTGGATTGGTCTGAAAAGAGAAGTTTGGATCATGAAAGAAGATTGTTCTTAGAAGACCTAGTGTTAACTCCAGTCTTGGCCGATTTGGTTGATTTCACTATTTGTAGAGATGCATTGAAGATTGTAGAAGTGTGTTGTGGCATGGAGGATTGCATTTGAGTCCCAGCTAAGGCATGGCTAGTTCATCATACTTCTCTACATCTTTCCTTAGCTAAATTTTGTAATAGGTCTAAACCTATTTCTGTGTATGTTTTGTAATGCTAACCTTGGAGAATGTTCCAATGGTTGATGAATGTAATGTTGACCTTGATGTACATTCCAAGGTTGATGAATTGTATAAAAGCATATAATAGAGTTGTAAAAAAGGTGTGGAAATGTGAATATGAAGAGATAAGTTGGAAGGTGTGAAAGAGAAGAGCAGAGAAGTTATATTGTGCTTCAATGGAACTGAATCCTGGCATGGAGTAGATGCTACTTAATCAGTTCACCACTTTGGCAATGAGCCACCCCTTGGCAGTGAGCCACCCTTTGGCAGTGAGTTGTTCTTTGCAGTGAGCAATTTGGGTAGTGAGCCTTGTAGGCAATGAGCCTCTATTTTTCGGTATTGTTACAACTCATATATTTCTGTGGGCTAACACCCACCATGGTTTTTCCCTTTTAAGGTTTTCCACGTAAAAATCTGGTGTCTACTGTGTTGGATGTGTGTTTGTGATTAAGTTTATGGTTTCATGCTTTCATGGTTAAATCTGATTATAAGTAATTAAGTTGTTGATGGTTTGATATTCATATGAAGCTAAGTTTTTTGGACAATTGATTCACCCCTCCCTCTCAATTGTCTGGTGTATTTCAACAACCCTTTCACCTTGTCTTATTTTCCTACAACCTATTCTCCATATTATCCTTGTACATTATTTCACTTATCACTTATAATCACATTATCTCTTGTTACTTTCTGATTTTTTATCTTCTATCAACTTTATTTGAAACTTTGAACCTTCTTCTGTTTCATCCCGTTTACCACTCTATTATCACACCGACCATTACACTTTTTGGGGCATAGTCTTACTTGTTCGGATCCTATTTTTAGATTAGTTTATTTTTTGTTATCTTTTTCACTCTATCATCTCTTTGGGACATTTCTCTCTTTTTCCCCTTAGGGAATCTACATTGACATTACAACCATTTTATTACTCCACACCTAATTGCTCCCTTCTCCTTGATTGTTTTCCTCTATCATCCACACTTCATAGATACAACACAACTAGGCTCACATCCAAATGTTTTGTACTCCTTTGTACCAAAAATCATAAAACTTACATAGGAAATGAAGGACGTGGGTGGCAAGGATATAATTCAAGTACCTAGTAATATAAAATAATAACTAGAATATAGGAATTTAATGAAAGTGTACATACCTCATGACTTGTAACTATGTATTATTGTGTATACTTTATGATTGACGTGTATTCAAGTGTACATACTTCATGACTTATGTGTATTCATGTGTATACTTCATGACTTACGTATATTCATGTGTATGCTTCATGACTTATGTGTATCCATGTGCATACTTCATGTATATTACATGTATTCTTCATCCCTTATGTACATTCATGTATATACTTCATGTCTTACATGTATTCAAGTGTATACCTCATGACTTGTAGTGTATTCATGTGTATACTTCATGACTGATGTGTATTCAAGTGTATACTTCATGACAAGTACATGTATTCATGTGTATACTTTGTGACTTATGTGTATCCATGTGCATACTTCATGTATATTACCTGTATTTACATGTATTCTTCATGCCTCGTATCTTATGTATATTTATGTGTATACTTCATGTATTATGTGTATGCTTCATGTTTCATGTATTACATGTATTTATGTGAATACTTTGTGTATTATGTTTATGCTTCATGCTTCTTATATTACATGTACTTATGCATATACTTGGTGTATTACATGTATGCTTCATGTTGCATGTATTACATGTATGCTTCATGTTCCATGTTATACGTGTATACAGTCCCAAAACCTCTTCAAAATAGTCCCAAAAATGTCTTAAAAATAGTCCCAAAAAACCTCTTTAAAATAGTCCCAAAACCTCTTAAAATCACATGTCTCCCCTTACGAAAACTAGGGTCTTTGCCGATACATTGTTCCCTAAGAGCAAAGTCACTTAAGATCCTAAGAGCAAAAACCTTGCCATGTGCCATATTTTTTATTCTGCTCATTATGGGGCTGAACAAACTATGCTAA
The DNA here is from genome assembly GCA_027924645.1 of Cunninghamia lanceolata. NCBI lineage: Eukaryota > Viridiplantae > Streptophyta > Pinopsida > Cupressales > Cupressaceae > Cunninghamia > Cunninghamia lanceolata. The sequence goes on from BSBN01000978.1 coordinate 2,042,618, forward strand.
CGCATCGAGGTGGGTGGTTAAATGTTAGGGGAGGTCTCATTTCATGCGCCAAGCGTCCCAGTCATTCTAGGCAATAGGCTATCAGAAAAGTCCCTTAAGATCCCTAAGACCAAAACACTACCAAACTTTGATGGTGCAGTTCTAAAATTTTTTGGTAGCTAAGAACATTCCATTTAGACCTATAGGTGCATGTGGAGTCCATCCACAATAACCTCTCTCAGTTTTGGTTAACTCCAGTTTGTTTGACCGTACTGAAATCAAATGCATTCTTACAAAATGCTTCAGTTTCATGCAGTGGAAAGGTTCTAGGAGTGACATTTTGCATTCCATAGCTCATGGGGCTGAATGGGCTACTCCAACATGTCACGGTGGGTAGGTAAATGTTAGGGGAGGTCTTGTTTCATGTGCCAAGGGTCCCAGTCATTCTGGGTTGTAAGCTACTGGTAAAGTCACTTAAGATCCTAAGACCAAAAACTACCAAACTTTGATGAAACAGTTCTCAAAATTTGTGGTAGCTAGGAACATTTTATTTGGACCTACAAGTGCATGTGGGGTCTATCCACAATAACCTCTCTTAGTTTTGGTCAACTCTAGTCCATTTGATCATGCCAAAATCAAATGCATTCTTCCAAAATGCTTCAATTTCATGTAGCACAACCTTGCCAGGTGCCATATTTTTTGTTTTTCTTGTCATGGGACTGAATGTCCTATGCCAACACATTAGGGTTGGTAGGTAAATGCCACAGGAGATCTCATTTCATGCACCAAGAGCTCCAGTCGTTCTGGGCAACAGGCTACCGACAAAGTCCCTTAAGATCCCTAAGACCAAAAAACTGCCAAACTTTGATGGAGTAGTTCTTGAAATTCATGGGAGCTGGGAACATTATGTTTGGACCTACAAGTGCATGTGGGGTCCATCCACAATAACCTCTCTTGATTTTGGTCAACTCTAGTCCATTTGACTGTGCTGAAATTAAATGTATTCTTGCAAAATGCTTCAATTTCATGCAGTGGAAAGGTGCTAGGTGTGAAATTTTTCATTCCATAGCTTATGGGGCTGAATGGATTGTACCAACATGTTGGGATGGGTGGGTAAATGCCAAGAAGGTCTCATTTTGTGTGCTAAGGGTCCTAGTCATTCCGGGCTGTAAGCTACCGGCAAAGTCACTTTGCCAATAACTTACAGCCTGGAACGAATGGGATGCTTGACACATAAAAAGAGACCTTCCCTAGCATTTACCCACCCATGCTAACATGTTGGTGCAGTTAGTTTGGCCCCACGATGAGCAGAACAAAAAATATGGCACCTGGGAAGGTTGTGCTACATGAAACTAAAACATTTTGGAAGAATGTATTTGATTTTGGCATGGTCAAACAGACTGGAGTTGACCAAAATCAAGAGATTTTATTGTGGATAGACCCCACATGCACCTGTAGGTCCAAACAGAACATTCCCAGCTGCCACTAGTTTTGAGAACTGTTCTGTCAAAGTTTGGCAATTTTTGGTCTTAGGATCTTAAGTGACTTTGTCGGTAGCTTACAACCTGGAATGACTGGAACCCTTGGCACATGAAATGAGACCTCCCCTGGCATTTACCCACCCACTGTGATGTGTTGGAGCAATCCATTTAGCCCCATGAGATATGGAATGCAAAATGTCACTCCTAGCACCTTTCCACTGCATGAAACTAAAGCATTTTGCAAGAATGCATTTTATTTTAGCATGGTCAAATAGACTGAAGTTGACCAAAAATGAGAGAGGTTATTGTGGACAGACTCCATGTGCACCTATAGGTCCAAACATAACATCATCAACAACCATGAATTTGGAGAACTCCTCCGTCAAAGTTTGGTAGTGTTTTGGTCTTAGGGATCTTAAGAAGCTTTTCTGGTAGCGTGTTGCCTGAAATGACTAGGATTATTGGCATAGGAAAGGAGACCTCCCTTGGCATCTACCCACCCACTCCAACACATTGGTGCAGTCTATTTGGCCACACAATGAGTAGAACAAAAAATATGGCACCTAGCAAGGTTTTTTCTCTTAGGATCTTAAGCGACTTTGCTCTTAGGGAACAATGTACTGGAAAAGACCCTAGTTTTCATAAGGGGAGACATGTGATTTAAGAGGTTTTGGGACTATTTTTAAGAGGTTTTTTGGGAATGGCATTAAAAACAAAAAAATTCTTGACTAGGTTTTAAGGCAGCAAGCTGTTATAATTCTTGTCTCTTGTCAAATTTGTTTCAATGTCGTAACTTCCGAAGTTTGTGTCACTTATCTAGTTTATATAATTTACCTCCACCATTCCATCTTCCCCTTTGACCCCATTCTTCATCTTCATCAATTTTTCATAAGCATGCAGTTCAAACTCAAAATATGGTCATAGTTATCCCAATTGTACATGACTATTCATGAGCAGTTTGAGATTGATTTTTCATTGTTTTAGGTAAAATAATGATTAGATTTTTCATATAGGATACTTAGAAACTTTATCCTTCAACTCCTTGTCCAATGACAAGTTTATTCTCAAAGTTTGATGGCTTTTATGACCATATACACGATGTTGTTTCAGGACAATCATAAAGGGCAGTTTTGGACAGCCATGTGTATCTTTTTAACAAACAGTCATTCCTTTGCATTTGGACCTTTATACCACCTCCTCCTTGTTTTGAACCTATAAATTAGATTATCTCCATATTATTAATGGTATCTTTGATTGATCATGCGGACAAGTGGTGTTTATGGGCTATTATGACAGTCATATAAGTGTTGGGATAACCACTATGTATTTGGCAGTCCTCTCTTGTTTTATTACAATAGTCCTAGAATTGGTTTGGTAGCCCCTTATGAATTTCATGAAATCCACTTGTCATAATTGTGTTTATATTCTTCCTCTTGATATTCCATGACAAAGGATCATAGACTTATTAAGTAAAAACATTGAAAACTCTAATAACAGTCAATGAGGACAGCAAGTTGTACATGGATTGTGATAGTCCCAAAACTCATATAAATCATCCATTTTGGTGTTTGGCAACCTTATAAATCCATTAGATCATTTATAAAAACCCTAATGCAACTTATAAATGCTCTTTACATAGTAATTTCATGAATGAAAGACCTCATAACACTATTGTTTGACTATGACAACAATAGGCAATGTTGGAATCCTTGTATGAATTGTGTTCTTTTCACAGTTGCATGGATTGTTCTATTCACTTCCAGATGATATTTTCACTTTATTATTATTTCATGACCTTGATAACTCTATTATACATGTCACTTTGATATAATCCCCTTGTTCATGATGATAACTTCATGACTATCTTGTATGATTATTTTGTTCATTTTAACAGCCCAATGAAGGTTTGAGTATGAGGCCACTCTAGTCTTTGATCTCCTAACAACTTGAGGATTGTATGGTGTTGTGATCTTCATGATTTTAACTTCATTTGCTTGATATAGTTCATTTAGCCTTGCTTGACAAAAAATTACCTTGAAACAACTTAATGACTACAAAATCCACACAATGTCATCACAAATAAAACCAAATTCACCCTCAAAATTTTGTCATAAGATTAGAACAAAGGTATATGGATAATATCACAAAAGCATACCTCATCATGTAATAACCACACATGCATATCTCACAATGATAACATGCAAACTTATAAGTCTAAAATCTCAAGACATAACTATGGGAATACAAACCATACTCAACCAAGATCTCCTAAAGAAATAATAACTTAAGCCCATCATACCCATGTAACCAAGAGCCTCATGAAAAACCAAATGCATTATGAATATGTTTAGGGTAAAATATGAAGAGGGTTTGATTTCAATGGTTTGTGTTGATCCTCCTTTTACCACTAAACATTCAAGGACATTCAGTCGAGTAGGAAGTCTACTACAGGCCTCTTGTTAGTTGGAACATAGGGGACCAATTATGCTCAAAACCCTAATTATGCAAATTCATGAACAAATAAAAAAATTACATAAAATGATCGCACATAGAGATATCAAATAACAATCAAATGCATACCAAATTTTGAAGTTTGGAAAGTAGAAAAGTTGAGGACTAATGAGCAGGTGCCCTAGTCTAGTACAACAATTTTTGTTGAGACCTAGAAACCTTGTTTGCAACCTATTCTTGTTGTTCTAAAGATTTTCCTATTATGGGGTCTAAAGGACTAATGAGCGGGTGCCCGAGTCTAGGTCCCTATTTTCTTCTCTGATCTGCAATTCTGACAGTCTGCACTACTCTCCTGTAACCTACAATCATGGAAAAATGGGTTGGGGGTTGTGGTGTTTAGAGGCCCTTGCCTTAGTCAAGCCCCAGAGAGACATTCAAGTATTCCAAATAACATTGTCAAATAAAGAATGTGTATCCCTATGGGATAGAGGCAAAATCCAAATGATAAATGATAGAAAACACAATTGATATCACCTTGTAGTGAAGATCTAATGGAAGGAAGATGCCCTTCGTGCCATGAGGAGATGGATACCAAATCTACAAATACAAACACAAGAATAACATAAATTCTGCTCAACACAATGAATGCCTTGAATCACTTTCACAAAATCACAATGCTCATCTAATTTCCATCTACTTTGCAAATGAAACCTAATCATACTTATATACATGCAACTACAAACATTCCCACTAAGAATTTCGTAATTCAAACTTACCATGTCGGAATAGGACCTAAATAATGGTCATAAACCAACACTTTGAAATTGGTCCTAACCTAAAATAGGGCAAGACTAGGGTGCGGGTGCCCAATTTCTCCCCCCTATTTTAGGAAGGATTTATGTTAAGTGCACCCCTTGAGTCCCAGTTGCCATGAAACGTCAGGGTTTTCTCATCAGGAGTCATCAAAATCATGTAAGATGCTCTAAATACATTCTAAAGGACCTGGGAGCTAAACCTTAAGAGGGAAAAGCCCCCAAGGGGACATTTTCTGATGTAACAGAACCAACCAAGACTCCACAATCAAAAGCATGTCAAACCTTAACCAATGGACACATATGTAAACCATCAAATTGACTCATAAGAGATATGTGGCAACAAACAAGTGCATCCAAAGCATACAAATCAACTAGGACCTCCAAGAGCATCCAAATGCATCTAAGACCATGCTAAGCAACCAATATCCAAAAATCATCAAAATATGTCAAACTATTACAAATGCATGGACAAATTTGTTGTTAGTGTAACACTACTCATGGAGGGCCTCTTGGGATGGCTAAAAATTTAAAATACACATGGGTCAATGACACAAAAATAATTCTAACATATAATATATCATAGAATTTGGAGGCAGAAAGAAGGGAATAGAGGGAGAGAAATATATAAAGAGTAAAATATGAAAGTTCTTCAATACAATAAGTTTTTGGCTCTTTATTTAATCTAATCCCTTTCTTTTTACTATGTTGTTTGAAATTTGTATTGTGTTCTTAACTAACATCTACAAGATTGTGTTTTGACTATTGTTTTCTTGTAAAGGGTAGATCACATCCCTAGAAACTAGAGGCTTCACAACAAATCTCCAATTGTGGAAATCTCTAGAATATTCTCCAAAGTCAACCAACTGTACTTATAGGATAGTCATAAAGAGTTTTATCCTAATTTGCATAATTGAAGGAAGGAATGATTGAAGGAATGATTTCAAACTCCTAATTTGCTATACTAGCCATGAAACAAATTGATTTTCAGACCTATATCACTATTGTACCTACATAATCATATCTAGAAATGGTCAAAGATGAAGGAATTGAGGTCTTGGAGCTGAATGAAACTGAACTTTATAATCATGTACCAGAATTGCAGCCTTAAATATGATTGTTGCAGCCTTCCATGAGGTACTAAATTGTTGTTCTAGATTGCAGATGTCTTGAATAAGATTGAAAATGGAGAAAACATGAAGAAAGGAAGCTAGAAATGAAGTTTTGATGGTGAAATTAGTTATCTAAAACTACTTTTTGATGTTTGTACTTGAAAAATGAAGAGATGCAACTACATATGGAGGAGATAAAAGTATTCTATAGCTCTACACATGTGTGAACCATTCAAATTTGTCATTTCATGAAAATCCTATATCTAACTAAAACTACAATCATGTGGCAATTAAGATCAAGTTATGTCTTGAGGTATGAAACTACATATATCATCTTTCTACCAAGAAAAACAATCATATATAACAAGAAATCAATCTATAACATGTTATTGATCATAACTCAACCATTGTAAACTGATTATACATCAAACTTTTAAGTTTCAAAGTAGGAATACATGCACATAAGGAATTTAAATTATATTGTATATCAAGGTATATATATTAAAATCTAGTCTATAATGGTAGACATATACAAAAATTTGGCAAATATGCCAACTCAAAACATTTTTTACAAAATGTGGCATATGCCATGTCTCAAAATCTATATACAATCTACATGCCAAATAGCTACATCAAATACTAAAGGTCCACTTGACCTTATGTCTTTGGTGAATCCTCAATCTATGATGAATCCTCAAAAAGTGTCCTCTTTGTACCATGATGTCTAGTAGTTGTTGGAGACAAAGTTGACTGCATTAACAAGTCAAACCATAAATTTGATTAATATCTTCAATGGTAAATAAAAATAGGTTAAAGTTAGTAAATAGAATCTTATCTACTACAATTTAGAACTTTCATTTATTAACATACATCTAAATCACTACAATCAACTATAAGACCACTATAAACTATCAATTATTTAGAAAAATTTAATTCAATTACCTTAACGCTTTCTTGTCGTTCAGACAATCATTTTGCAAATGATTTTCTCTTAAGATGATCAGGTGTCCTACTGAAGCATGATGGCAAAGCTGGCACATCACTCACATTCTCAAGAGACTGTAAAAACAAAGTAACATTGAAATAAATTAATATATAATTATTAAACAAAAAAGGAAATGCATACATTAAAAAAGGTTAGATGTGTTACACATAAATAATCTAGAGTTCACTACACAAAAAATTATCTACTAGAAAACAAGTGCATACCACCATCAAGGCCTCCTACATCAATTGAGAAGGACTCATCATGGATGAACCAACTAATATCTCCTGTATGAAAAATGACAAGAATGTAAGACTCTATGTATACAAATAATCATAATAATTTTTAAATTAATAGATCAATTTATCTATTCTCTATTTTATTATTTATTTAAATGACTATAATCAAATATTTAAGTTTTCTAAATTATCAATTAAAGTATAGTTCAATCGAATTACCTCCACCCTTTGTTGGTGTTCAGAAAGTCGTTCCGCGAATGATAGTCCCTTGGGTCAATCAGGAGTTCAAGTAAAGACCATTGGCAAAGATGCCACATCATTCACATTTTGGATTGACTATAAACTTAAATTAACATCAAGATATAAATTAATATATAATTACTCAAAGAAATAAATGCATACAAAAAAAAGTTGATGTGTAGAACAAATTATACCGGCAAGTCAAAGCCAAATGGGATGGCAGACAAAGTTCCATGATGAACTTCTATCAACTACTCCTCTGTCATCAACTGTTATCCCCCCTAGATACATTAGTACTAATAAATTTGTTTATATTATTCAAATGGAATACACCATGAAATTTAACTTTAAATTAAATTACCTGTATAAAATATTGTCCATGCTCTTCTCCTTCTTTATGGTCCACTAATGCTTGTGCTTCTGCTCTTGTCCCCGACTCCTTAGCTTGAGTTATGGACCCCACTGCCTCATCTCGTGAAGGGACATCATACTTTGAAGTGTTTAAGGGTGGCTCACTACTCTCCATAAGAGGACCTAAGCACAACTGATTGCAAAAAATGTAATTATGGGGCACACAAACATGTGTGGACAAGGAGGGTCTAGTAAAATTAGGTCATCCAATATCATCACCAACATCATGACGTTGTGCAAACTGAGAAGTCTATATAGTCAAGTGCTTGGTCAAAGAGTGTATGGCACTAAGGCCATGTTGTGTTACATTTGCAACAACATCTGGATGCTATATTGGGGGTGGAGAAGGGATAGCAGGAGGGGGAATATAGGGACCTTGTACTTGTCTCATTGCCCCTAGCCTATCTTGAGGCATTCCCTTACCTACTCCCTGAAACTCTCTAAAATCAAAATAATTAAGATGGTGACCCATGATAAAATCTACATAGAGTTTACGAAGGAAATACAAAGGTACATCTAAATTGTTGTTGGGTGGTTTTTCAAAAACCATCCACCAATGATCTCAAAAATTCTGACTAATGCCCTCATATGTACACCATTTGATTGAATACTTGGGCTTATGAACTGTTGCAAGTATGAGGTTAACTAGTGTTGTCATTGATGTCAACATACTCATATTGCATTGATAAGAAGGATTGGATGAGCTATGTGCTGAGGTTATTGAGGAAATTAGTCTCAATCAGGAACAGTGAAGAATAGTGATGAGAAGGCAAAAGTACTCAATAGGTTGAGGATCAGAGGATGCAGATTAAAGGGTTTGTAGATATGAGTCTTGATATGTTCCAGTTAAGATTTTAGAGGTCCGCATGATGATATGAAGAAGTTGTGATCGATCAAGTAGAAGCAGTTCCGGGAGATGCTCCGGAGTAACAGAGTGTTACAAAAAGGTCCGGTGAGATCTGGAAGTGCATTGTCCTATTCTGCGGATTGGAAGGAGTGTTTGGGATGTCCTAGTGATGTGTCATCTCAATTTGTACATAGTTTGGAGGTCTGAAAGCACCTTTTTCAGTATGACAGTGGCGATAGACTGTGTTCTTGAAGTTCCAGATGAAGAAGAAAAGAATTCTAGTAAGTGGAGGAAGTGTGGATGTACCTGGTCATTCAGGAAAGCCTGTGAAGGTTCTTGGATCATGTTGAGGTTGTGTTGTTAGTCTACATTAGTGTTAGAGCCCAGAATTGGAGATATTCTTCTGGATGAAGATGTTCTTGTTTAGGCTGGCCGACCGGATGAGTTATTCATCTTGCGAATGTTCTTGTGGATGATTGCCGACTTAGATGATTGTTCCTAAGTCGATGCCTTGTATAAATAAAGGTTTCTGAATTCATTTTGAAGTGTGTCATGAAGAGGATGAGTGTGGTATAGCAAAAGAGTGAAAGGCAGAGCAGGTGTGTCTCAAGCTTAAATGGAACTAATCCAAACATGGTAAAGATGTCAATCTCTAGTTCAAGTTTGTAATACTTGTTAGCTTGTAGACAGTGTGTCTCTTGTAGGCAGTGTGCCTCCTTGTGAGCAGTGTGCTCGGGTAGTGAGCCCTAATTGGCATGTGCCATCCATTTTTCTTATTCTTCTAACAGAGAATAATCCTTGGATTAATCACCCTGTGGTTTTTCCATTAACTAGGTTTTCTATGTCAAAATCTTGGTGTCTAATGTGTTGATGTTTATCTACTCCGGTGTTTATGTTTTATGCTTTCATAAATGGTTAATTGATATGCTATTAACTAACAAAGAAGAATCAAGTGTTTGTATAATTGATTCACCCCCCCTCTCAATTGTGTGCCCTAGATCTAACAATCAACATGCAATCCAGTTTTAGGATTGACAAATATTGGGCTAACATAGCTTTGGTAATCTCTAACTCTTTCACTTGATCATATGAGAAACCGTTAGCATATTCTGCCTTCTTAGTTTCTCACCATTGCCTAAATGATTCGTGTTGGCTTGACAAGGTTTGAACATGACTAATAATTCCCTCTAAATTTTATGTCATTGTAGCCAATCAAGGGTGGCGGTGATACATTTCTACAATCCTACTTATTTGATCAATGTTTCTTTGAATTTTCTCTTTGATTGTCAGAGGGGGAGGGTTTGGTGGTGGAGGGTTTGGGTTTTCATTTTGTTCATCCATTTTACCTATTTAAAATATACAAAACATACCCATTTAGCATAAAAAACCAAAAAAAATTGTTTGAATATACAAAACAAAGAAAAAAATGCAACTTTACTAACCTATTTGGATCGGATATCCGTTCTTGAGCTCTGATATCAGTTTTGGAAGCTCGGTCTGCGTTTTGCAATCCGTGGGTTTGCAAAACGCAACCTCTTTTTCCCTTTTTTATTTTTATGTTTTGCAAAATGGATATCCATTTTAGGTTGCCTAAAATCGATATTGATTTTGCTTTACCCAATTCCTTTCATTATTTTTTAGTTTGTTGTCTTAGATTAATTTATAGTTCATTTTATTGTTCTTTAAGTTAAGATTCTAAATAATTGTATTATTTCATACCAAATGTTGGGACTAAGGAACCACGTTGCAATTGGCCAACATACTAAGACAGGGGAGTAACTTAAATAATATGATCAAAGACAATGATACAAATGTATTATCTATCTAGTAGCATTTAAGAAAGCTCATGATAGTATATAAAACCAAAAGAAACAATATGGGACACTAGATTTTATGTTAGAAACCCTTATTTGAGAAAACCTAGTAGTAAAAGATAGTTAAACCATTATATTATTTAGAATCCATTGATTTAATAGAAGAATTATGTTGATAGAGTTGATATCTACATGCTTATAGCATACTTTTCTTTAATGTTTTTCACATCCAACACCTAACTAATCACAATCTGACCATTCTCCATTCACCTGAGTAGATAGGTATATGCATCATCACAGAATACCAATTGTCTAACTATCCAACCAACCCATGGAATACCAAGAGTCACAAAGCTATATGTTGACCATATCATAAAATTAGTATATCACATGTATATCACCAAACATGACACCTCCATGTGGATAATCATTATAGATGACTATATATTGTTACACATTAAATATCAATAGTTTAAATTACTAACTATAATTAATGTATTCATGTCTTCTTGTATAACCACCACTACCAACCATAAGCTTGTGGTGGCACATACAACCATCTAGCCAATTCTTTCAACTTGTAGTATTGTAGAACATTCTCTTAACATAACCAAGCCTCTAGATTATTCCACATGAACTTCAACTCTACTACAAGTCCACCTACATTATTATTTATGCTTCTACTAGCACAATTAAATATGTAGTTATGAGTACTTCTTCAAATGACTCATGGTTAAATTTCCATAGCATCACCACATGTAGACATATCTCTATGCTATATCATAACATATAAAACTCACCACATCCTACCACATTATATTTTATCATTGTTCAATAGTTTCCATATAAAATTGGGAACTCTCCATAAGTGAATTATAGATACGAGAAAAGGAAATCAAAGAGAAAATCATCAGAGCATGCTTTGATTTGTAAAAGACAAGAAATAATCTAATCTACATCAGCATATAGGCCATATGCATGCATGTGTATGTTTCCTTTAATATCTAGCTCAACATCATTGATCTTTCTCCCCAAATGGTTTGACCTAGTTGAACTCATTCACCTATCAAGTCAACAAACTCTTGAATGGTGCCCTAAACACCACCTTGACAAATTCAACTATTATGAAGGCAAAAGCAAGTAGTTTTGGTGTAAATTCTAATGAATCATTTCATGTAGTACATATTAGATGATATTTCTGTCAACAATTGAGATCAAACTTCTCTCTCTCTCTCTCTCTCTCTCTCTCTCTCTCTCTCTCTCTCTCTCTCTCTCTCTCTCTCTCTCTCTAACCTATCTACCTTCTAGTTAAATCCTTTTCCTAGCTTTCCTAGTTTTCCTTTTCCTTTCCAATTTCCCTTTAGATCCCACCAATTTTTCCCTATTTTACTATTTTCCACCTCTCCTCTCAAGATTCTTCCCATCCAATGAACTTTATTTTTTGTTATGTCAAAAAAAGTAACCTTGGGGGCTTTATCCACTTAAGGTTTAGCTCCTGGGTCCTTTAGAATGCATTTAGAGCATTTTGCATGATTTTGATGACTCCCAATGAGAAAACCCTAAAGTTTCATGGCAATTGGGACTCAAGGGATGCACTTAACATAAATCCTTCTTGAAATAAAGCAAGAGGACTTGGGCACCCGCGCTCTAGTCCTACCCTATTTTAGGTTAGGACCAATTTCAAAGTGTCAGTTTATGACCGTTATTTGGGTCCTATGCCGACATGGTAAGTTTGAATTGCAAAATTCTTAGAGATAATGTTTTTAGTTGCATATATAAGCATGATTAGGTTATCATTTGTAAATTAGATGAAAACTAGATGGCAATTTTGATTCATGAGCTTATGTGAAAGTGATTCAAGGCATTCATTGTGTGGCAGAGCAGAATTTGTGTTGTTCTTGTGTTTGTATTTGTAGATTTGGCATCCATCTCCTCATGGCATGAAGAGCATCTTTCTTCCATGAGATCTTCACTACAAGGTTACATGTTGCGAAAGAGAAAGAAGTGGAGTTCCAGGAGAGCAATGCAGACTATCAGAATTGCAGATCAGAGAAGAAAATAAGGACTTGGACTCATGCACCCGCTCATTAGTCCTCTATATCCCGCAACTGAAAAATCTCTGGAACAACAGGAATAGGTTACAAACAAGGTACCCAAATCCCAACAAAAACTATAGCACTAGACTAGGGCACCTACCCATTAGTCCCTGACTTTTCTGCACACTAAACTTCAAAATCTGGTATGCATTTGGTTGTCATGTGATATCTCTATGTGTGATCATTTCCGTAATTTATCCGTTTGCTTACGATTTCATAAAATTAGGGTTTTGAGCATAATTGGGCTTAATTGGACAAAAATATTATACAATTCTAATCTTCCCCTGTGTTCCAAGTGATAGGAGATCTATAGTAGAGTTCTCTACTCGGTTGAATATCCTTGAATGTTTAGTGGTGAAAGGAGGATCAACACAAACCCTCTTCAAACAACTATCAAAATCAACCCTAAACATTTTCACACTAAACATTTTGGTGAACCCATGTTTTTAGACTTTTTTGCACCTTGCTAAGTTTTGTGCTTCAGATTTACATTCATTTCATTGTTCATCTTATTGCATTTCAAAAATTACAAAAAAATTGAAAAAAATAGCATTTTTAGCTTGCATTTTCAAATAATTTAGATTAACTGGAATTGAATTTCAATAAGTTTCTATCATTATCATTAGATCTGATTTAATTTATAGACAATTTTCATTCATCATTCATTTAGATTGCATTATCATGCTTAAATTGATGAAAATTGCTTGAAATTGTGCATTTTTCCATATAACCTAGTTTTGCATTAGCTAGGGTTTGTAGTCAAAATCTTGTTTCAGATTTTACTACCATTTTAAGATGCTCATTATAGCTTATTTCTAACAATAGTGTTTCATCATAGTGGTTTGCTTGCAAAATTTCATACCTAGGGTTTGAAAACCTTACTTTTTCACTAGATTTTGGCCTTATCGTCTCTCTAGATTTGCATCACAGGCTTGTTGTAAAGGATTTTTCTACACTAATTGGCTGTTATCAGGGTTATTATCTGCTACCCCTCCTAAAAATCTATAACAACACCCTTTCTATTAGAGTTTTGCATTGAAATTTGGTGAAACAATTGCATATTTTGACTATATTTTCCTAGGGTTTGGCTTAGATTTACACTCCAAGCATGTTATGATGGATTTTATAGCTTCAGATGACTAATATTATTACTATAATCTTCTACACCTCCTAAAATTCTTTACAAAACCCCTTTTATTGGGTCTTTGCATTGAAAATTTGTGAAAAATTACATATTTTAGTCTATTTTCACTAGGTTTTGACTTGTCATCATTCTAGGTTTGCATCAAAAGCATGTTGTGAAGGATATTATTTCTTTATTGGATTGATATCAAACATATTATTTTTTATACTTCATCAATTTCCTTACAACACCTTTTCTTTCACTTATTTGCATTGAAAAATGTTGAAAAATCATCATTTTGGATCTTAAACATATATTTCTCCTAGGGCTTGTTCTATTAGTTTGTGCATTGAGTGTTGCATGCTTTTGTATGAGTCTCATAACTCACTACCCTAATATAAATATCCCTTTAAGAAGAAGAAAAAGACTTATGGTATCTAGTGCTTTTGACGAATTTGACATCCCTACCTTTGAAAATCCATTGAATACCTTCTTTACAAAAGGAGAGACACAAATTTTGAAAGATACTATACCTCCTACAACCAGTATGGAAGATCAAGTATTTCATGATGTTGAGGACACTATTGAGGTGGTCACATATGTACCTAATGAGCAAATAAACAAACTTGATAAAGACTTAGCCAATTTTCAAGAATTTGTTGGAAATGAAAGGATAGCAGAAGAAGTTGTCCCTATAATCCACCACATAAGAGAACTGATAAAAGCAGGACAAGATGGTATTAATGTTATTCAAGGTTTAATACATATTGTACAAAATAATGTCATAACGGTCACTGAATGTGCAAATGGTATCAAAAACATGTCATCTTCATCCCATACACAAGTATCAGCACCTATACCGACCACTGGAATGTCTACATTTACATCGACAATTTTAATAACTAATGCAAATGCTTGTGGTAATGCTACCACTAGTATTGGAGTATCTAATGGAACTAGTTCACAAAATTACAAAGTTGTGGGATTGAAGTATCAGAACTTGGTTTCTAAGGGGACCTCCTTTATGAATACTTATTCACAACCACCTTCCACCTATCACTATGTCCAACCACCATTGAACTATTCATAGCATCCGCTTATCACAACTCAAGCTCATTCACCTCCTCACTTTGGTTCTAATTCTTCACAGCAAACCACATCTCCCAATGATGCCATCTTAAACCAACTTCTGCAAGGCATGACTTCTTTACAATAAAAAGTGACAAACTTGACAAATTCTTCAAAACCTAATATACCAACTTATCATGCCCGTAATCCCCTATCTTATGCAATTTTGAGAAATCCTATGCCCGAGAGGTTTGAGACCCCTCTCTTTGAAAAATATGGTGGAAAGGGTGATCCTAATACTCATGTGGAAGCATTCACATCTATGTGTAGTGATTTCTACTTTGAAGAGGACTTGTTAGCAAAACTTTTCCCGCGATCTCTCAAAGATACTGCTTTAGAATGGTTTTGCTCTTTACCTCTGAATTCAATACACTCTTTTTTGCAATTAGTTGATCAATTTTTACGACATTTTCAAGCAAACATTGGACCTCAAGTTTCCTTGATTGATTTAGTTCATTGCAAGAAAGGTCCGAAAGTGAAGTTAACTAAGTTTATTAGTTGATATCAAGCTCTCTATGCACAAATTCAATATCAGATGAAGGATAAGGATGTTCAGAAGGTGTTTATTATGAATCTACAACCTAACATCTGTGATAAGATTCTCTTGATGAAGTATAACTCCTTTGAACATTTATGTACTGCCCTTCGTGATTATCAACTTTCGTCTAGTCAGTATGAAAATCAAAACTCATCGGCTCAAGTTGGTCAATCCATGGGTGGACCATCACAAAACAACTTTAAAATGAATAATAGGAGTTTCATCAAGATTAATGGACCAAATTCGAATAACTTTTCCCAAGTTTCTGCTAATCTAATCCAAAGAAGGCACCATATCAATAAAGAAAGTTTACGCCAATATCTAAGTCCTATCATTCTATCATGAATCAAGCTATGAGTAATAATCTTATGAAGCTTCCCCTGATTGAACCTTTGGATCCTAATAAAATGCAAGGACCTTATTTCGATTCTAGTGTCTTTTGTCATTTTCATCGACAACAAGGACATGATACCAAACAATGTATGCATCTTAAACATGAAATACAAGACCTATTGACTTGAATGTGATACAGGTATCGGGTGTGAATGACAATGGAAATAAGTCAGTTGCTCTGCTGAATCAAAATTTACAAATCTTTACTAATCCTTTCCCTAACCATACCGATAACAATATGATGGAATAGAATATAGTAGAAGTAGACGATGATTATTTGGAATATGATAACATCGTGGGTATAATAGAAATGGATAAGGAAAAGTTGGACAACCCACCTCATCCATGTGGAAAAGGAATTTATGTTGAGGTTCTTCCTCTGTTATCTTTACAAGGATCGGGAGATAACCAAAATGCATCAGAAAGACAAATAGAACAACTGAAACAAGAGACTATAACACAATAAAAGATTGATATAGTACAATATAGTCCTTGTTACTATGATAGATGAACTCAACAAATAAATCTAGCTAAAAATCATAAACGAGTATGATGATTATCATCAGTTGGAAATAATAGTGGTTCTCCTCCTCAAGGGCAACAAAAGGTCTCATATACACAAGGATCTGAGAATTAAGCATTACATGGATTTCATAACAACAAACAAAACTCTCATAAGAACCATTCAAGCTTTGCACAAAACTTGATAGAGCATCTCTCCAAGATGTTCACAAGTTCCAAATTCTAGACTAGTTGTTCCCTACAGGTAAGTATTTCTAACCCTTTACCTCCATGTTGTATTTCCCTCGTGATGTGTTATGTGTTGTTCAGGCCTCCTGGGATGTGTTGGCAAGAGACATTGTGTGGCTTCATAAGTATTTTCATTGATGGCAACAAAGTCCATCCCACTCATCCGCAACACATGGTATGTCTATACTGGAAGTCAGATTGAAGAGTATTTTGGTCCGGTAAGCAAGAACAGAGCATGCAGCAAGGTATGACAGTCAGGTCTGGATCTCTCAGAGGAAGTATCTCAGCAAAGTACAAATTTGGGGAAGTCAAGAGGAGTACCATGACTGCTACATTCTAGAGATTGAGCCTCTGGTGATGAATGAGTGAAAAGATATGAGTACCTAAGTGTTGGGTTCCTGTTTGGCAGAGTAGACTAAGGAAGAACTGACCGGCAGAGCCTCAGACCTTAATCCGGATAAGAAATTGATGGTGATCAAGTTTCTTGAGGGATCATTCATGGTTGGCCAACATGATTGATGACTCCTATAACTATCTTTTTGATACACATCACTTAGTAAGCATGGATTCAGCTGAGAGACCAGAGTTTGGGAAAATCTTGAGTATTCCGGATGCCGACTAGAAAGATGTTGAAATCCTTTGTGTGGATATATATACCAGATGGATTTCGATGTGAAGGTGTGTGTTGTGTAATAGTGTGTGTGAAGAAAAGAAGAGAGCAGTGCGGAAGCAGATATACAAATCTGGTATGTGATAGAACAACAGCACTAAAGCAGAGGAAGAATGAAGTGTAGTAGATCAGTTTATTGAGCCTAACCAAAACTAAACCTCAGCATATGTGGATGCCTCTAATCAGTTCAAACACCTGGTTACTTTCTTTATACCTTGTAGACAGTGAGTCTCTTGTAGGCAGTGAGCCTCTTGTGAGCAGTGTGCTCAGGTAGTGAGCCCTAATTGGCAAGTGTCATTTTATACTTCTATTCTTTTAACAGAGAATACAATCTTGGTTAGTCACCCCGTGGTTTTTCCCTTAAAAGGGTTTTCCACGTAAAAATCCTTGTGTTATGTGTGTTGATTTCTTTTTTGCTCTCATGTTCATGTATGCTTAAATGTTTTGATATTGCACTAATTGTTAAAGAAGAAGAGAAAGTTGAATTATTTAAGATAACTAATTCACCCCCCCTCTCAGTTATCCATCTTGTTCCAACAATTGGTATCAGAGCTAAGTTCCTCCAAACAGAGCCTAATAGCTTGAGGAAGATCTGGGAATCTCAATGGATATATATGGCATGAGGGACCAACTTCAGTCTACCTTAGATGATCTTGATCAATCTCACTTTGAAGTTAATAACCTGAGGGAAAGACTCAAACAAGCTGATGATTTCATAAATGAACTAAAAGAAAAACTGAGTATCTATGTGAAAAAGAGAAAGGAACTGCTTCAACAATTAGCAAGTGAAAGTGAAGCCAATCATACTAATGAAGATCTGAATGAGAAAAACAAGTTATGTGAGAAGCTATCAACAGAGGTCATTATGGTAAGACATGAAATGGAATCAGGGGTTATGAAATTCACCCAAGAAATTGAAGAGAAAAGAAAAATGGAAGATAATCTAAGACAATCTCTCAAGGAGAAGTTAGAAGACTGCCACAAAATGGATAGAATAATCAGACATTTGGAATTTGATCTTGAAGAAGCTAGAGATAATGAAGAACAACTTGAAAATCATAGACACTCTTAAAAGGGATCTTCAAACAATAAATGAATACAAAGAAAAATTCAAGATAAGCTCTTCTCAAGTTGAAGTTCTTCTTGAAAGCCAAAAGAGGGTAGATGACAAGCATGGCTTGGGATATGACAAAGGTGAAAGCTCTGGATCTGATCAGAAGAACTCTGGATTAGGAAATCCAAGGAACAGGCCTAGAAGACCTCCGGTACGGCAACCAAATGCTCAAAGATATCCATCCTTCAATGGATACTGCTACAATTGCAACAAATTCCGTCATAAAGAAACTCAGTGCAGAAGAAGAATGAATCAGACTAATTCATCTTTCTCCAGACAGTGTTTCAACTGCAAAAGGTATGGTCACAAATCTCATAAATGCAGAAATAAGCAATTCATTCAATGGTAGATGCTTTGCATGCAATAGAATGGGACATATGGCTAATCAATGTAGATCAAGAGGATATCAGCCAAATATGCAAAGAAATGTTATTTTCTACAACTGCAATAGATCCGGTCATATTGCCAAATTCTGCAGAAGTAAGAATCAGGATAAGAGGTCTGGTGCATCATAACCAAAATCAAGACAAAGGAAAAGGAAAAGTAAATGCGGATGAAGTTCAAAGGGAGATGAACAAGATTTGGGTAAAGAGAAATACAAAAAATGTTGGGGATGGATCCGCACCAGAATCTGGTGCTGATATTCCTTCCATAAATTGAATAGATGAGCTCTGGCTCAGGGGGACTCACAAAGGAAAATAAATTCCCCTAACCAGTCAATCGGTGCCTGAAATTGGTACATAGAAAGTTGCGGATTAAAGGGTTCTCAGAGAAATATCTAATTAACCCTTGGTAAAAATATGAAAGATCTGCAAGGAGTTTTGAAGAGGTTAATCATCCAAGATTGATCTAGTTTAACAATCATCCAGTAAAATCAGGACTCTCACAGTTAGATCCGATATGATTCAAAACTGAAATATCTTGATCTGCGGATAAATGGAATGACTGGACAAAGGGAGATAGATTGTCAATTATCACCAAGATTAATTTTAAGTACATCTTAGTGATTCGAAAGGATCTCTCTCAGAACAAGGTTAGAACAAGGGAATCAGAATGACTTAAGGTGTGCATTTATTGCAATATGAATTTAGGGTTTGCGCAGAAATATAAGGGTTCTTTTGTTCATCATTTGCACATTCACATTCAAGAAGAAGAAAGAAAGAGCTCTACAACAAGATTGCTTCTATCCTCTCAAAGATCAACCATAGAATTCAATTCAACCAACGATCTTTTTGACTCTTATCGTGAACCCTAGAAGCGTAAAAAGGTATTTCCGCTCTCTCTGAATCTTTTGAAAGATGGCTACTCCAAATGTTGTTAAGATCACTCATAGGCCGCACCCTAAGTTCAAGAAACATCCTTACAAATCCCTAGAAGTTGATCCTTTAGGCGCCTTCTCTAGCATTCCACGTGGAGTTCTGCATGTAGAAGATGTTAGGGTTTACATACACGCAAATATTGAGGAATTCGGGGAATCCAAACTGATGGATATCTATCACAAGCAATTAATAGATGAAACATTTGAACTTAAACCTCAATACAAGGCCATCCAGGATAAGCATTTTGGACATTGCATCCACTTCCCCTGTTTTGCAGAAGATGAATGGGTCCGGTATGTTCTCAGTAGAATACATGATAACTTCATATGGTTGTTGAAGCCCTTCAAAATAACAAAGGATGCAATTAGGGCAGTAACTGGTTTGCACTCATCCGGTGGGTTGCCTTCTCTTAAATCGGTCAAGAATCAAATAGTAAGTGAGGCTACCAGATCAAAGTTTGACAAAAGGGCAATGACAATAGAAAATATTACAGATCTGGACATCAAATTTGCCTCTATGATCATTGGCTACAAAATATATCACTCCAGCAGGGAGAATTCTGTATCCGAAACAACAATATACACTGCTTATCAGATGCTAAGGGAAAATGCTGATTATGATCTTTGTGAGCTTCTCCTGAACCAACTGTTAGAGAATTTACAAAAAATAAAGAAGGATAAGAAGAATTCTTTTAAGTACGGTGGCTTGATACTATGTCTATTCTTTTACTACATGAATGAGCTACTCGGATCCAATGGTTGAATATGGCAAAATGACAGACCGGTTGCCATACAAATCAGAGATTATATGTATGGGCTTGGTGATGCCAAGGCTCAAAGCATAGCTCTCTAGGGATATTTCAAGGATTTCCAAGGTATGATGTAGGCCAGAGAAAGAATTCCTCAAACATTAGTTGAAAAATATAAAGATACAGTGTGTTTTATGGTGGACACTGATCAATGTCTAATGGAGGCAGTAGAACCCAGAATAGTCTGGATTATGCCAATGGGCTCTGAGGTGGATGAGAAAATTCTGGAACTGCATGTCCAACACCTACTAAGTCAGCCTAAGGACCCTAAGGCAGAAAGGTTTGGCACCTTCCAAGAGTTGAGTGTAAAAAATCATGTTGAACTAAGACAACCTGAGATCAAGAGAAAGGTGAGAAGGGAAGTAGAAGAAGTTGCCAAGAGATATGGGATATCAAAGGAGGTAGTTGATGCTAACAGAGAGAAAATAGAAAGAGCAAAGAAAGAGAGACAAGAAGTAGAAAAAGAAAGTGATCCGGTGCAAGCCCCCTCTCAGACCAGATCCTCAAAAAGCTCCGCACCTGCCACCTCTAAGAGCTCAAAAGCCTCAAAACTGGAAGCAAAGACATCTGGTAAAGGAGAAAAGAGAACAAAGACAAAGGCCACAAGGATGATGAAGAGACAGAGACAGATGAGGAGGTTAAGAAAATGAAGAAGAAGAAGAAAACTTTAGGTGGATCCTCTGCCGATGCAAATAAAGAAGAGGAAGAATAATTTGTTGAAAGGTCCACTCCTTCTGTTGATAATGTTATCAAGGCAGTCATAGTGGATGGAAATCTACAACCATTAACAGAATTTTATGATGAGTGTAGTGATACTAACAAGAAAATCCTAGAAGACGCTACAGTTAAGTACTTAAACATATATAATAAAGCATTCATTGAAATCATCTCTCTAATCCCCAAGAGTTTAGAGAAAGTACTTGAACTCAGAAAAAACAATGCCAAGGAAAAGGATATGGAGATCTGGGAACAGATAGCTATTTAGCTCTATCCTTCCATCACTCCAAAAACAAATGAACATGATCTTCAAGGATTGCAAGGATGAGTTCCGGAGCAAAGCTAGAATGAACAAGCTTATGCTCGGAGAGACTGATCAAGTTGTAAAAGAGACTGAAGACATCCTCTGGAATGCATATAAAAGATTCAATCTTCCCATTATAGAGGACATAAGTGATGAACCTTTTGCCATGAATGTTGAAGGATTAAGTGCATCAAAGGAAGATTCTACTGAGAAAATTACAGAAGAGTCAAAGGAGATAGGTGAGGAGAAGACTAAGGACTTGGATTCCTCTATTCTGAAAGAGGAAGTCCATGAAGACGTAAACATTTCTCTTCCAGATACCCCAGCAGATTCTGAAACTAAAGAAGTAAGAAAAGAGGAGAAACCAAGTCAAGAAGAGGATAAAAAGGTAAGAGAAGAAGAACAAACAAAGAAGATCTCTGTTGACAGCTCTGAGGCTGCAAAAGTAAAGAAGTCTCCGGCAAGAGACACTGTAGAAGCAGTGAAGAGTTTCCTGACCAAGGAATTAATGGAGATTGATGAACCAGAACTATTCCAAGTACCACTTAATTTTGATTCCCTCTCCCCGGTTCAGACAATGAAGATAGCATCCTTTGCCCAAGCAAAGGCAAAAGAGAAACTTCTGAAGTCTCACATGGAATATTGTGAGCTGATAGAGATTGCTTCTGGAATGTTGGAGAAGATCATGCCATCCTTTCAAAAGGATCCTTCAGCCTCTCCATCCAATAACCTTAAATCTCTGATAAACTCTATCAATACTCAGTTTGATTCCTTAGAAAAGGTGGCAGAAGAAAAGGTCCAGAAAGAATTTTTGGGAAAGAGATTCTCTGATGTGCAGGGACTTATAACAAATCATAGGAGAAATTTGGATATTGGGATAAAGAGCTTAGAAAATGCTCTTAAAGATGGCAGAGATTTATACAAATTTTTTCTATCTTGGTCCACCATGACAGCAAACATTGCCAAGAAGGTGGAAGAACAAGAGAGCAAACTATCAAGTTTATCTCAAAATTTTGATCCTCTCACCTCATCCATAATGAATCAAGAATACCATGCTATTGCCACTATGAATGAGATAAAGAGGCTTGAGAAGGAGATGAAGAATAGAATAAGCAGAATAAGTGAACAAAGAGGGATAATTATCCCTAAGTTAGAAGCCATGCATGAGGCTCTAACTGATGCTCAGACTACAGCCCGGACTAGTGATCCGGTAGATTTAAAAAGGGTAGAAGCTTTTGCATTTTTATTGAGTGGCCACATTTCAATTTTGAACGGGATGAAGCAGAGTTGGGCAACAAAAGTTATACAGTTGAAGACCACCTTTGCAGATATACTTAAGTATATGTAAGTATAACTTGTATATATACTTATGCAGCTATGTATAGGCTGATTTTTGGAAATTTTGGTGTGCGGGCTCTACCCTTTGCCATTGATGTCAAAGGGGGAGTGAGCAGTAGTGAAAAATGTGGAATCTAGCTAAGGGGGAACTATGGTAAAAGTGTACAGAAGATAGAGCATCAGCCAAGGGGGAGTTTGTTATAACACTTAGTCATTTTTCACTAAGTGTTGCCATCAATGCCAAAGGGGGAGATTGTTGGCAAGAGACACTATGTGGCTTCATGAGTGTTGTCATTGATGGCAACAAAGTCCATCCCACTCATCCACAGCACATGGTATGTCTATACCGGAAGTCAGATTAAAGAGTATTTTGGTCCGGTAAGCAAGAATAGAGCATGCAGCAAGGTCTGACAGTCAGGTTCAGATCTCTCAGAGGAAGTATCTCAACAAAGTGCGGACTTGGGGAAGTCAAGAGGAGTACCATGACTACTACATTTCAGAGATTGAGCCTCCAGTGATGAAAGAGTGAAAAGATATGAGCACCTAAGTGTTGGGTTCCTATTTGGTAGAATAGACTGAGGAAGAACTGACTGGCAGAGCATCAGACCTTAATCTGGATAAGAAATTGATGGTGATCAAGTTTCTTGAGGGATCATTCATGGTTGGCTATCATGATTGATGACTCCTATAACTATATTTTTGATACGCATCACTTAGTAAGCATGGATTTAGCCGACAGACCAGAGTTTGGGAAAATCTTGAGTATTCCGGATGCCGACTAGAAAGATGTTGAAATCCTTTGTGTGGATATATATACCAGATGGATTTTGATGTGAAGGTGTGTGTTGTGTAATAGTGTGTGTGAAGAAAAGAAGAGAGAAGTGTGGAAGCAGATATACAAATCCGGTCTGTGACAGAACAACAGCACTAAAGCACAGGAAGAATGAAGTACAGTAGATTAGTTTATTAAGGCTAACCAGAACTGAACCTCAGCATATGTGGATGCCTCTGATCAGTTCGAACACCTGGTTACTTTCTTTATACCTTGTAGATAATGAGTCTCTTGTAGGCAGTGAGCCTCTTGTGAGCAGTGTGCTCGGGCAGTGAGCCCTAATTGGCAAGTGCCATTTTGTACTTCTATTCTTTTAACAGAGAATACAATCTTGGGTTAGTCACCCCATGGTTTTTCCCTTAATAGGGTTTTCCACATAAAAATCCTTGTGTTATGTGTGTTGATTTCTTTTCTGCTCTCATGTTCATGTATGCTTAAATGTTTTGATACTGCACTAATTGTTAAAGAAGAAGAGAAAGTTAAATTATTTAAGATAATTAAGTCACCCCCCTCTCAGTTATCCACCTTGTTCCAACAGGATGAACCTTGATTCTCTTGTAAGGTCCAGGATACTAGGAGGCTGCCTCTGTTGTGGCCTTCTATTTGTATCATCATTCTTCTATATTGCTTCTCCTCTATTTTTCATTGTTTTGTGTTGTGTCTTATGGACATAGCATTGCGTTTGGTGACTTGGGGGCACCCTCCTACATGACTATCCCTAAGGCGCTTGTTTCTCCTCTCTTGATCTATTGTTTCCCTTCCTCTAATGTTTCTATCTAGCGAGTAGATGATGAAAAACATATTATACTGATACGAACTTAGTGTCCCTTCAGCGAGAAATCAAAAAATGGACCAAGTCCATACATGACGATGGGGTTGTTATATACTATCTGATGCTTGGCTAGTAGAATCACTCTGTGTGATCTTGATGTTGTCTTATTGCACTTACAAACCATAACAATACTGCTGCTCCATGCACTTTGTTTGTCTTTGAATCTTGTCTTGGTTACACTCAGTTTCGAGATTTCTACAGTATATCCCCACGATTATACTCGGTCTCCAAATCCGTAGTATAACCTCAGCTCTCTATGTGAATGATCGTATGCATTATTGTTTATCATGATTATATAGACACTAACACTTTTCTTATAGGAATGTGTTTATGGGAACATTTGGAAATTGTAAAGTACATGTCACCTCTGGGGGGCATGGGCTTTGCGAGAGCCCATGTTCCCTTGTGTGTTTTCTACTTACCTTAATGTGCTTGATATCGGTACATGATATCAACCACCTTAAGGTGGGGGCATATATAAGGTAAGCTATCTATTTTAGATGCTAGCAATTGTGTTTGTTCTTAGGTGTAGTCTTAAAGACTGGTGGTGATGAGTCCCTCTTGCACTTTGAGATTTGTTTGAAATCTATTGCAATCATTTAAGCCCTTTGTGGAGGTGGAATATCGTGCATATCCTTTTTATCTTAAGCCCTCTACGGAGGTGGGGATTGTGTATTTCTCAAGGAGATTGCACATCCTGTTATTTTCTAAAAGTCCTTTGTGGAGGTGAGGAGTGGTTCTATGACTAACTTAACCCTTAAGTGTGTCTTTGGTGATTTTTGTGGCGAAGCACAATCATCGGTGTGTGCCTATAATGTGCCTGAGATGGTGATGAACCTAGAAATAGGAACACTCTTATCACTTGTCTACCGTGTTTTCTCCATGTATTCCATGTGTGTGTATATGGCGTGCTTGATTTGTTTGGCGTGTTTGTTCTCAAGTGTAGTCTTAAAGACTAGTGGCAATGAGTCCCTCCTGTAGTCTGAGATTTGTTTGGCGTGTGTGTTTCTCCATGTGCAGTCTTAAAGAATGGTGGTGATGAGTCCCTCCTACACTATGGGTGGTGTGTTTACTTTCCTTATACTTGCATCTACATTTCATATATGAGAAAATGAAAAAGAAAATCATCACTGTATTCACTACATTCACTGTATTCATTGTGTTTTGCGTGTCTTCAATACTGTCTTCTCCATGTTTGCATGACTATAACTATCTTCTCCATGTTTTGCGTGCCTATTACTATCTTCACTGTGATTGGCATGTCTTCTCCATGCTTGGCATGTTTGTTGTGTGTGTTGACCATACTTTAATGCATGTATCAGCCTTATGTTTATACATACCTTAAAGTGGGGGCTAAATGTTATGTCGAAAAAAGTAACCTTGGGGGATTTTTCCTCTTAAGATTTAGCTCTTTGGTCCTTTAGAATGTATTTAGAGCATCTTGCATTATTTTGATGACTCTCGATGAGAAAACCCTGAAGTTTCATGGCAATTGGGACTCACAGGATGCACTTAACATAAATCCTGCCTGAAATATGGGGGAGGACTTGGGCACCCACGCCCTAGTCCTGCCCTATTTTAGGTCAGGACCAATTTCAAAGTGTCATTTTATGACCGTTATTTGGGTCCTATGCCAACACGGTAAGTTTGAATTGTGAAATTCTTAGCGGCAATGTTTGTAGTTGCATATATAAGCATGATTAGGTTATCATTTGTAAACTAGATGAAAACTAGATGGTAATTTTGATTCATGAGCTTATGTTAAAGTGATTCAAGGAATTCATTATGTGGTAGAGAAGAATTTGTGTTGTTCTTGTGTTTGTATTTGCAAATTTGGCATCCATCTCCTCATGGCATGAAGAGCATCTTTCTTCCATGATGTCTTCACTACAAGGTTATAGGTTGTGAAAATGAAAGAAGTGGAGTTGCAGGAGAGAAGTGTAGACTGTCAAAATTGTAGATTAGAGAAGAAAATAGTGACCTAGACTCAAGTGCCTGCTCATTAGTCCTTCGAATCCCACAATTGGAAAATCTTTGGAACAACAGGAATAGGTTGTAGACAAGGTTCCCAGATCCTGGCAAAAACTGTGGCATTAGACTAGGGTGCCCACTCATTAGTCTCTGACTTTTTTGTACATCAAACTTCAAAATCTGGTATGCATTTGGTTGTCATTTGATATCTTTGTGTGCGATCATTTTCCGTAATTTGTCTGTTTGCTTATGATTTCATGGAATTAGGGTTTTGAGCATAATTGGGCTTAATTGAACAACAAAATTATACAATTCCAATCTTCCCCTATGTTCCAAGTGACAAGAGATTTGTAGTAAAGTTCTCTACTTGATTGAATGTCCTTGAATGTTTAGTGGTGAAAGGAGGATCAACACAAACCCTCTTCAAACAACTATCAAAAGCAACCTTAAACATTTTCACACTAAACATTTTGGTGAACCCATGTTTTTAGACTTTGTCACACCTTGTTGAGTTTTGTGCTTCAGATTTACATTCATTTCATTGTTCATCTTGTTTCCATTTCATCCTTCCAATTTATATCCTCATCCCTCTTTGCATGTCTTAGTTTTCTTGTTTCCATTTGCTTTGTTGATAAGGGAGACAGATAGGGATGAAGAGGAAGAGAGGGTGGAGATGGAGGGGAGAGATAGGGTGATAGGGGGAGAGAGAGAGAGAAAGAGTTTCTTAGGGTTAGGGGTCAGGGTTTAGGGGCATTATTTAGGGTTTATGAGTTTAGCATTGCTCAAGTTTAGGGTTTAGGGTTTAGGGGCTAGGGTTTGGGGGAATTATTTAGGATTTAGGGTTTGGAGTTTAGGGGTTTGGGGTTTAGGTCTTAATGAGAGATAGAGAGAGGGGACTGATAGAGATTGGGAGAGATGGAGGAGATAGAGGGGAGAGATAGGCAGATAGAGAGTGAGAGACATGTCCAGAGACATGGAGAGAGAGAGAGAGATTGAGAGGTAGAGGGATGATCTAGAGATAGGGAGATAGGGAGAGATAGGGAGATAGAGGTTTAGGGTTTCTTGGGTTTAGTGGCTTTATTTATGGTTTATGGTTTATGGTTTTTGGGTTAGTGGTTAAGGTTTAGAGGTTTAGGGTTGCTTGGGTTTAGTGGCATTATTTAGGGTTAGGGTTTAGGGTAGAGAGAGAGATAGAGGACCAATAGGGAGATATAGAGGAGACCAAGGGGAGAGATAGGAAGATAGAGAGTGAGGGACATGGCTAGAGACATAGGGAGAGAGATTGAGAGGTAGAGGAATCATATAGGGAGATAGGGAGATAGAGGTTTAGGTTTGCTTGGGTTTAGTGTTTAGGGTTTAGGGGTTTGGGGTTTAGGATTTAGGGGTTTAGGGTTTCTTAGATTTAGGGTTTAGGGGTTACGGCTTAGGGCTTAAGGGCATTATTTAGGGTTTATGGTTTAGGGGCATTATTTAAGGTTTAGAGGTTTCTATGGTTGCTCAGGTTTATGGTTTAGGGACATTATTTAGGGTTTATGGTTGCATGTCAAAAGAAGTCTCTCTCTCTAAATCCCTCAACCCTAAATAATGCCCCTAATCCCTAACCTGTAACCCCTAAACCTAAGAAAACCTAAACCTCTATCTCTAGGTATCTCTCCCTTATCTCCTCTCTATATCCCTCTACCTCTCAATCTCTCTCCCTGTCTCTCTGGACATCTCACTCACTCTCTATCTTCCTATGTCTCCCTCTATCTCCTCTATCTCTCCCAATCTATCTCCTCTCTCTACCTATCTATCCTCCCTTTCTCTTGCCTCTCTCTTTCCTATCATTCCTCTATCTTCCTATCTCTCTAGACATCTCACTCACTCTCTATCTCCCTATCTCTCCCCTTTGTCTCCTTGATCTCTCCCTATTTGTCTCCTCTCTATCTCTCTCTACCTAGCTATCTCTCCCTATATCTCTCTTTCCTCTCTCCCCCTATCATTCCTATATCTCCCTATCTCTCCCCTCTATCTCTCCCTCTCCCTTAAAAATGAAAGAAATGAAAACAAGAAATCTCTCTCTCTCTCTCTCTCTCTCTCTCTCTCTCTCTCTCTCTCTCTCTCTCTCTCTCTCTCTCTCTCTCTCTCTCTCTCTCTCTCTCTCTCTCTCTCTCTCTCTCTCTCTCTCTCATGCACATACCCATTAGGTAGGCTATTTTCCATGTGGTGGTCATATCCTTTAGGTCCAATCACCTCCAAACTTCAAAAATAGATATAGAGCATAATTCTAAGCATCTTTCATAAAGACCACTTCTCTACATAGGTGCAACTAATACCATTTTTTCATTATTTTCCACATTTAATACTTATTCTTTTCCATTTTTCAAGTTCTACATGTGTCCAAGTTGTATTGTTTGTCAAGTTTTTAGTCTAATTGTTAGTCCTAGCTCTCATGGTTATTAAAATGTTAGTATAGTTAGATTTATCCTTAGGTAACATTAATTTACACATTGTTGCACAAACAACCACACTAAAAAATAACCTTACCTAATTAAGGTTAACCTTAAAGGTTCTTTCATTTAGTGAGCCTAACATATCCAACTAGTTCAATCTTCTTATAGTCTATGCTTAGCCTTCCAAGAGAGTGCATGTCATGTTTACTTTGCATTATGTCCTCACTTTCCTCTTGCTAGTTGTAGTACTCTTTTTTTCTAATCCTATTCCTATATCATACTATTGTTGTTGACTTTTCTTTCCATCTTCATCATCATAGTCCTAGTTATCCTATTCTGAGCCTACATTTATCCTTAGCCATGTCTTGTACTTCTACTATTCATGTCAATTTTAATGACCTCCAAATTTTCCATAAATTCTTCTCTACCAAACCCTAGACCCTCACCCAAATCCTTACTTCCCTAAGAAAAGCCCTTCCCCAAACATCATTTGATCATGTGGCTCCTTCCATCACTAGATAGGTGCCCATACTTTTCATTATTCATCCGATACAATCCCAATGTCATAGCTCACATTCCCACACATACATTCATAGACTCCATTCCCCCTATCAACACCATCATTGATAATCATTTTAAGGAGTCTCCCTTGAATAATCATTAAACCATGGATTATCCCATATCCCCATCTTACACTTTCCTCACCTTTAAACCCTTTGAAGATGACATTTAGCTATCCCCACCATTACCTATCATACTTTCTAGCAATCCCACATAAGACACCTTACCCATCACTTCACCTAGGTCATCACCAATTAAATCACCTCATTACTCCATTCAACCATACCCATACCACCTCTTTCTCACTCCCCAACCTGTATTAACGCATGATACACCCCATGACATGGTACAGTTACCACAATGCCAATTCACTCTACCATCATTCTTCATATTATCCTATGAGTCACCATCCTTTCTTCCCATTCCTTGAGACATCATACCATGACACACATCTCTTTCTCCATTACACCCTCCCAAACCCTTTCCCAACATTGATAGCCCACTACCCATGCCACCTTTTCATAACACATTTGACCATAACATTGCCACAACAATCATCACTCATCCCGACACCATCCCTCCACCATGTGACATTTATCTAACACATATTCCCAATTATAATTATATCTACACAAAACTCAAGGTGTTGTAAGTGCAATTAGAAGACCTTAACCCTCCTCCTCCTCCTTCCTCATCAATAGGATGGATTAAATCACCACTATCAATTGACATCATCTTACAACCATCTCCTCATAAAATGGTCTTGCTTAAATTTGATAATATAATGTCCAAGGCGATCTCATTGCACATATGAGACACTTCTTTGTCCAAGCCACAATTGTCACCATTGATTATTATGTCATTGCTAAGAATTTCCCTCCACATTGATATAATATGCCCTTGTATGGTTTGACACATTACTATTGGTTCTATGAATTCAATTTAGATCGCATGCATAGCTTTACTAACCACTAGCAATTCAACATCAATCCTAAGGTTTTCTTAGTGCATCTCACACAATGCAAACAAGACTCACTAGGGATTACTAGAGAGAGAGAGAAAGAGGTTCAATTTTAAAGAGATGCAACTTTGTCGATTGGTTGAAAAGATGTTAACCATGTAACAATAGAAATTTTCAAGTTGAATTGTAAGTTCTAAGCATAAACCAATGAAAAGAATTAAAAAAAACCATTTGTATAGTTCTAGGAAACGGATATCTGTTTCTGGAAAATGAATATCCATTTATGGAAAATGGATATCCATTTTGGAACAGATATCCATTTTGGTTTGGTATCCAAACCCAAATAGATATTTTTAACATGCCTATGAAAGTCAAACTTGGCCAATTCGTGAATTTGGCTAAGTAAAGAAGCAATTTTTTTTCCATTGCCACTGTTTGGGCCGCGATGATCATGCACATACCCGTGTAGCACTTCTCAAATGGTATATTTCTAGGTGAGTTTATTCTACTGGTGATGGTAAATTTGACTTTGATATCAAGGATTACAATCTTTGAAATTTTATATTTTTGCATGCTCTTTGAGATATTATAAATATTTGGTTTTTTATGTCAAATCAAGAGAGCTTCAGCTAGATACAATAAATTTCATTTTACACTGGTAATGAAGATCAATAGATAGTTCTATATGAACTATGTTATAGTCCACTTAAATTTTGATGAAATGAATGGGACTTTGAGAGTCTATGCAAATATTATGTATTTATCATCTTCTTTTTGTTAGTGTAGGTTTTTATTTCCTAGTTGGGTTATTTATTTTTCCCTATATTCCTAGGTTTTTCCTACACTTCTATTAATCTCGCTTAAGTTAATAAAACATGTCTTATTAGGTGAGTGGTTGCGAGGTGTCACCTTTCTACATGTGAGCATCCATTAGCTATCTTGGGAAGATACTTTGCTATCTTTAGTCTAATAGATGGTTGCTCTTGATTGGTCGGTGTTGCCACCTCCTCCCTCTTCCTAGTCTATATAAGCATGCTACCTGACTTATATTTGGTATCTTTTGCTTTTGCATCCTCTTAATGCTATTTTGCTTCTAGTATTTGCATTACTCTCTTGGAGACTAACTCTGTGTTGCTATTTTGATTTCATATCATTTGCATTCATAGTTTAGATATCTATTATTTGCACTAGTTTTCTAGGTTAATAATATTTTTAGATTTTAACATGGTATTAGAGTTTTTCTATGTGCAAAAATAGATTTTAGTTTCTATATTTGAGAGATTTAGGGTTGGCTAATAAATCTTATTACAGTTTTTCAAAAACTCAGAATGCTCTTCTCTTGCATCTTCAAATGATCTTGAGAATTAGAAAAGTTTGATGGAAACTTTTTTAATCTCTGAGGTTTGCACATGTGTTTTATGAAATCTAGGTGATTGCAGCATTTTTGGTTACACTGACAGTATTTCTGGCTATTCCAACGCATCCAAGAGGCTTGAGAAATTCATATTTAGCTTTCATTTCACCAAAATCGGAGATCGTCATACACAGTTATGGAACCGAGGTTTCGAGCTCAAATATGACAACCAACTTGCATATTTGGTGTTTTCAATCAATATTGTAGGTTCCAGCATGCCATTGCTTGTCTTAGGTAGCTGATTTAGCCTTTACATGTCATTTTTTGGTTGCTAGGGTCATTTTTTATAGCTAAAGGCATTCTGTTTACACTAGATCAACATCTTCTGTATATCAAAAAGAAAAATGTCTTCTGGGTTATGTTCGTAGCATAGAAAAACCATCTGGGTATCTTTTCATTTTTGTATGCAGTTTGTATATTTTGCAAAAATATGCTCAAAAAGCTATAGTAGGACCCCTCTCCGTTGGTAGTTGCAATTTTGAAGACAGTTTTCAAATGCTCCATTCTTGCTCATACGGACTCCTTTTCTCAAGATATTTTTTTTATTTTAGTTTTTTTTTCGTGCTCTATGCACTAGTGTAGACATTTTTTGATTTTGATGCCAATATTTTTCAGAAAGTGCAGATTCTCAGTCGTGACATTGCATAGTTCTCGTTTTGGGAACTTTGAAGGATCATAACTTTCACATACAACCTCATATCGAGGCGATTCTTTTTTTTAAAGTGCTTGATTTTTTGAGTAGATCGCATTGGTGTTGTTTATTTCTTTGAGTATTGTTCCAAAGTTATATTTTTAGCATATGCTCTTCATGAGGGTTTTGTAATGCATTGAAATCAAGACCACTTAGTATTTCTTGCTAGTGGTAGTTGTAAATGCACTAATATAAAGTGCCAAATCATATTTTCTTGGGGGGGTTCGTTGATTGAGTGAAGAGGGGGGGTTGTCTTGGTTGTGTTCTCTTCTTTTCGACATTTCTTCTCTACATTTCTTCATCATGGATCAAACAAATCTGCCCATCCTAACTCCATACAATTACTTTGAGTGGAAATCACGCATGACAATTCACTTAAGGAAATTTGGATTAAATAGGATAACTATGGGACTTGAAACTGAACCTGTTAAAGATGAAGATAAGCCTAAGTGGTTTAACAAATGTGATGAGGCATATGGAACATTGTGTTTGTCTATTTCCCCTAATTTGCTCTTTCACATTGAGTCTTTAAATACACCAAATGAAATCTAGACAAAGCTAGAAATACTATTTGGCACACAAGATTCAATAAGGGGTCATATCTTGGAAAATAAACTAATTAGTTTAAGTCCAGGTAATTTCAACACAATCCAGGATTTCTTCAGTTAAAACAATGTGGAATTAAAAAGAAAGATGAACAACTGATTCTTAGTATTCTCTCTAAGTTAGGTTCAGAATATTCTATGTTTGTTTCTACCTTCTATGCTACTAAGGGTGCACTTGGTACTCAATTCACCATGCCATCTTTAGATGATTTTGCTGTCAATCTCACTCAAGAACAGGACAATCTAATCCAAATGGGCACTCTTAAGTCCTCTAAGTCACATGCCTTGGCTTCCAACCAAGGCACAAAAGAACAAAAAGACAAAGTAGTAACAACAATAGTAAGGATAATAAACAAAAGAATAGCAAAGAGAAGAAGGATCAGATAACGGTTGCTTCAAAAGCAACTAATGAGACCCAATCTTCCAAGGGCGACAAGCCTAAGAAAGAGAGGGTCCAATGTGCCTATTGTAAAAGACCTGGTCATGATGAACATAAATGTCTGAAGAAACAAATTGATCACTTGACACACATTCTTGAAAAGAATAATATCAGTGTTCTTGAGTCTATCAAATAGAGTTCTAATGAGGGGTCTAACAAGGCAAAAGAAAACAACAAGGAGAAAGGAAAGGGCAAGTCCCTTGTTGCAGTTGCTTCTTCACCATCCACTTGGGTTCTTGATTTGGGTGCTTCACACCACATGGCTTCATCTAAGGAAGAAATTACATCTTTGGAGCCGTGTACTTTGCCTTCTATTTTGATGGGTGATGACACTCCTGTTGAGGCGTATGGGAGAGGGTATGTTGATGTGGGGGATGGCACATTCCATGATGTTCTTTGTGTGCCCTCATTATCAACTAATCTCCTATCAGTATACCAGATCACTCACACAGGTTCAGGCAAGCAGGTTGAGTTCACTCCTGATTCAGTGGAGATTCATGAGTTGTATAGTGGTTCTACAGTTACAGTTGGGAGAGTAGATCATTAGTCACAGCTCTATCTATTTTCTCACTTTGTTCATGATCCTCCTTCGACTATTTTTCTCACTCATTCTAATGATGTGAGTAGATTATGGCATAAGCAGTTTGGCCATCTTAACTTCTGCTACTTGCAACAGCTCAACCAGCAAAGCATGGTCACAGGGTTGCCTTCAGTTTAGTTTTCAGGTGTTGTTTGCCAAGGTTGCATTCTTGGTAAGCATCCTAAGGAAAAGTTTGACAAAGGTAAGGCATGGAGAGCTTCACAGATATTGGAGTTAGTTCACAGTGATTTCGTTGGTCCATTTCAGCATCCTTCTTTCAGTAGGGGTAGATATGTCCTCACATTCATTAATGACTTTTCTCGATATACTGGGGTGTACTTTCTCAAACAGAAGTCTGAGGTATTTGATCACTTTCAGGACTTCAAGACTTTTGTAGAGAAGCAATCCGGGAAAGCCATCAAAGTTTTGCGCACTGACAATGGTGGTGAGTATGTCAACCATCAGTTTGAGAGGTTTTGCACTTTAGAGGGGATTGATTTGCAGTATTCAGTTCCATACAATCCTTAGTAGAACGGTGTTGCAGAATGAAAGAATAGGTCCTTGAAGGAAATGGTGAACTGCATGATTCACTCCAGATCTCTTGCACCACAGTATTAGGTAGAGGCCATTAACTGTGCTTGTTATATCTAGAATCGTGTTCCTCACTGAGCCTTGAAGGGAGTCACTCCTTTTGAAGCTTTGAGCGGTCGAAAACCATCAATTAAGCACTTTCAAGTTTTTGGTTCTCCTGCATGGGCCCACATTCCTACAGAGAAATGCAAGGCCTTAGATCCGCAGAGTAGACCTTGCATATTTATAGGTTATCTTGATGGTGTGAAGGGTTATCGGTTGCTCCACCCTACTACACATGAGTTGTTCATTGAGAGGAGTGTTTAGTTTGAGGAGGGCTCTTCGAGCTCACTTTCTATCACTTCTCCAACTCCTACTTTGACATTGGAGTCACTTGGGATACATGACAGATCTTCTAATGAGTTAGATTCACCTGAGCAGTCTTCTACCTCCACTTCAGATGCAGAGAGCGATTCAGAGGACTCACCTCCTTCCTCTCCTAGTCATCATTCAGAGGTTGATGATTATCCTCCAGATTCTCCATCTTCTGGCCCACTTTGGGCTAGACAGACCTTGCAATCTATAGGTGATTGGGTTGGGGATCCATCAGACACCAGGCGGACTCGTTCACAGTTCCAGGATGCTCCACGTGTCTTCATTGCTACTGCCTTAGATCCACAGTCTTTTCATGAGGCTTCTGGTATTCCTAAGTGGGATATAGCTATGCAGGAGGAGTATAGTTCCTTGATGAGGAACCACACTTGGGATCTTGTCCCTCTTCCTGAGGGAAGAAAACTTGTTCGATGTAAGTGGATCTATCGGACAAAATTTGTAGTAGATGGGTCAGTTGACAAGCATAAGGCTCACTTGGTCACCAAAGGATTCTCCCAGGTTCCTGGGATTGACTATTCTGAGACTTTTGCGCTAGTTGCCCGAATGAATTCCATCTGACTTGTTCTTGCCATTGCTGCAGCTAATCGTTGGGAAGTACACCAGATGGATGTGAAGAGTTCTTTTCTTCACGGTGACCTTCAAGAGGAGATCTACATGGAGCAGTCAAAGGGGTTCCTTCAGGATTCTTCACTTGTGTGCCATCTTTGGAAGTCTCTATGGCCTCAAAAAGGCTCCTTGGGCCTGGTATGCCAAGATGGACACCTTCCTTCTATCAGTTGGGTTCACTCAGTGTCATTCTGATCCTAATGTCTACATTCTGTAGCATGATGATTCTCTCCTATTTTTGGTTCTGTATGTTGATGACTTGCTGATCACAAGGAGTTCTTCATCCACCATTGGGGCTGTCAAAACTACCCTTCATGACAGGTTTTTGATGACTGACTTGGGCTTGTTGCATTCCTTTCTCGGGATTGAGATCTACCAGTCTTCTTCCGGGATCACCATCAACCAGTCCAAGTATGCTCCAGATTTGCTCTCAAGGTTTCATATGGCTGACTGCAAGCCTGCTCTGACTCCCTTTCTTTCTGGAGTCAAACTTGAGGCTTAGTGTTCTTCTCCACTTGTTGATGGCACTTTGTACCAATAGCTTGTTGGGAGTCTCATTTATCTGACTCATACGAGACCTGATATTTCATATGTTGTAGGCATGGTCTCTCGATTCATGTAGGAGCCTCATGAGCTGCACTAGAAAGTAGCCAAGTGGATCCTTCACTACATTCAGGGTACTCACAGTTTTGGGATTCACTATGTAGCGGGCATTGAGCTTGACTTGGTGGGCTACACAGATTCAGATTGGGTGGGTGATTCTCAGGATCGCAAGTCTACTTCAGGGTACAGCTTCTCACTTGGTTAAGGTCCTATTTATTGGTCGAGCAAGAAGTAGTCTGCTATTTCTCTATCTTCTACTAATGCCAAGTATCGGGGGGCTGTCAATGCTGCCACTGAGGCCATTTGGCTTCAAAATCTTCTCACTAAGTTTGGTATCCAAATTCGACGACCATCAGTCATATTTTGTGACAACCAAAGTGCCATTCAGATCTCACGGAATCCGGTCCATCATCAGCGGACAAAACACATCGAGGTCCACATGCACTACATCCAGGAGCTCATCCATGGCCACGTCATTGACCTTCGCTACTATCCAACTTCCAAGAAGGTTGCTGATATCTTCACCAAACCCTTCATTGAGAGCAAGTTCCTTCATTTGCGAGCTTTGCTGGGGGTGCGGGATGCTTCATCTTCTGGGGAGGCTTCTTCCTCTCACTCGGAGTCCTGACTCTCTCTACTTTGGGGGGGGTCTCTTCTCTCTCTTTGGGGGGGAATTTTATGTACATGGGTACCTCATCAAACTTGATTTATCAGGACCCATTTCTACATCCACCTAAGCTTCGCTTATGGGGGGTGTTAGTGTAGGTTTTTATTTCCTAGTTGGGTTATTTATTTTTCCCTATATTTCTAGGTTTTTCCTACACTTATATTAATCTCGCTTAGTTTAATAAAGCATGTCTTATTAGGTGAGTGGTTGCGAGGTGTCACCTTTCTACATGTGAGCATCCATTAGCTATCTTGGGAAGATACTTTGCTATCTTTAGTCTGATAGATGGTTTCTCTTGATTGGTCGGTGTTGCCACCTCCTCCCTCTTCCTAGTCTATATAAGCATGCTACCTGGCTTGTATTTGGTATCTTTTACTTTTGCATCCTCTTAATGCTATTTTGCTTCTAGCATTTGCATTACTCTCTTGGAGACTAACTTTGTGTTGCTATTTTGATTTTGTATCATTTACATTCATAGTTTAGATATCTATTCTTTGCACTAGTTTTCTAGGTTAATAATCTTTT
Source organism: Cunninghamia lanceolata (assembly GCA_027924645.1). NCBI lineage: Eukaryota > Viridiplantae > Streptophyta > Pinopsida > Cupressales > Cupressaceae > Cunninghamia > Cunninghamia lanceolata. Next base: position 2,079,969 of record BSBN01000978.1, read on the forward strand.
CAAATTCTAACACTTTTCATGTGTGTAAAACTATAGGTGTGCATTGTGTGTGGGTATGTTTTCATTTTGAAAACTCTTTTTTAAAGTTATAGAAAGATTTGATATAAGACAATAATTCCTTATTGTTTCTTCTTTACATGTGGATGGTAGGTAAAATGAATTGGAAAAATATCATATAATCAGCTGCTTCATGTATTTGATTTTGTTTCAAAAAATATGGTGGCTTATGCAGATATATACCTAATATACATAGTCTACAACATATTAATTTGTTTTGTGTGAATCTAATTGCTGAGTGCAATGTTGTCACCAACAAGAAGTCATCTCTTGTTGGCAAGAGACACTACTACGCATGACAGGTGTTGTCATTGATGGCAACTAAATCTATCTTATTCATCTGCATTACATAATTTGTTCATACCAGAAGTCAGAGTGAAGATTTGTCTAAGTCCAGGTAGTCAGAAACAGAGCATGTGATAGGGTCTAGTATCTTGGTCCGGATCTCTCCAGTGGTAAATCACAGTGTGCTGTAGATCTGAGGGAGTGATAAGGATTGTCAAGACTATCTAAATCCAAAAATTTAGCCTTCGGTGATGAAGGATTCAAAAGTTATAAACATCTGAGTATCAGGTTCCAGTTAGTCAGTACAGTCAGAAGAAAAACAGGCAGACCTAGTATTTGATCTTGGTCTAGATGAAGAAAAGTTGTTGATTAAGCAATTTTTGATAATTTGTGGTATTGGTCAACATGATTGATGATTTGAAAACACAAGTTTTTGGTCCACGTTGTTGTTTGTGCATGGATTCAGTTGAAAGAGTAGAGTTCTCAATAAATGTTCTAAGTTTTCTTGAAGCTGACTACAATTGATTGAATTTCTTGATGCAGATATATATAGTTGATGAATTCAAGGGTTTTGGTGTGTGAGTGTGATGTGATAATGGAGTAAGTGTGAAAAAGGCAGAAAGAAGTGCAAAGGTGAAGATCTAAGCTCAGATTATGGCTGAAGAGTGAAATAGGGCAGAATAAGGATGAAGTGTGTAAGATCAGTATTTTGTGCTTAACCAAAACTAAATTTTTGCATTGGTAGATGCCATTCATCAGTTCAAACATTCTGTAATCTTCTTATAATCATTTCTACAGGTAGTGAGCCTCTTGGAGCAGTGAGCTATGGGCAGTGCGCCCTAAAGGCATGTGCCTTCCCCATTTGTAATACTTTTAATAGAGTATAAATTCTTGTGGGTTAACCCCCACCATGGTTTTTCCCTTAACCAGGTTTCCACGTAAAAATCCTGGTGTTCATGTGTTGTGATCATGTTGTTTCTATGCTTGTACTCATGCTTCTTTCTTTTGGATGTATGTGGTAAATTAATAAAGGAACAAAGTAATAAGTTTTATAGAACACTGATTCACCCCCCTCTCAATGTTCTTTATACTCAACAATTGGTATCAGAGAAAGGTTCCTTAGAAGAAGTTTAACAACTTGAGGAAGATCTAGGAAGGTGTTTTCAATGGGTTCTTTTAAGCATTCTGATGGTATCAATCAACAACTTCAAGTAGCCTTAAATGATCTTGACCTGTCTAGAGCAGAAATCAGAGATCTGCAAGAGAACCTTAAAGATGCTGAAGATTTCATTAAAACCTTAAAAGAAAAATTAAGCAAATCTAATGAAAAGAGAAAGGAGCTACTTCTCCATCTAACAAATCAGAATGAAGACAATAACATGGATGAGGCCCTGAAAGAGAAGACAAAGGAATGTGAGAAATTAGCAAAAGAAGTTGTTGTTCTTAAACATGAGATGGAATCTGGGGTGATGAGGCTAACCAAGGAAATTGAAGAAAGGAAGAAGACTGAAGAAAAAATGAATCAATCTCTGAAAGAAAGAACTGAAGAATGCTACAGATTGGATAGAATAATTGGCCATCTAGAGTCTGATCTACAAGAAACCAGGGACAATGAGGAAGAACTTGAAAGGCAAATTGTCATTCTCAAACATGACCTAGAAGTTGCAAATGAATACAAAGAAAAATTCAAGATAATCTCAGCCAAACTTGAAGTGTTGTTTGATAGTCAGAAGATAGCAGATGATAAGCATGGTCTGGGATTTGACAAAGGTGAAAGTTCTGGATCCGGTCAAAGAAATCTTGAAGCAAGAAAACAAAGAAGGAATCCTAGAAGACCTCTGGTAAGACAACCTAATGCTTAAAGGTATCCATCTTTCAATGGCAATTGTTTCAAATGCAATAAGTATGGTCATAGAGCTAATCAATGCAGAAGTCAAGTAAATCAAAATGAATCATCTTTCTCCGGTCAATGCTTTAATTGCAAAAGGATAGGTCATAAGACTGAGGAATGCATAAGTGGATCAAGGAATCCTCCTAAGAACAAACAAGTTTTTCATGGAAGATGTTTTACTTGCAACAAGTTTGGGCATATGGCAATGAAATGCAGATCTAAACCTGCTCTAACATGTGATTGTCAGAGAAACAAGACTATATGTTTTAACTACAACAAATCTGGACACATTGTGAAATTTTGCAGAAGCAAAAAGGTGAACTCACAGACAGGAAGAATAAAGCAGAAGATGGACAAAGGCAAAGGAAAAATAGATGTGAATGAGATTCAGAAAGAAATGAATAAAACGTGGGTGAAGAAAGATGCAAACAATGAAGATGATGGATCTGCACCAAAATCTGATGCTGATAATTCCTACAGGAATTGAATCAAGAGCTTTGTCTCAGGGGGAGCTGTACTGAAAATCTAATTCCCCCTACCAGTAAGTGGGTGCCTAAATCTAGCATGATGAATGAAGATAAAGAAGCCTATTGCAAATCTTTTGGAGAAAATTCTAGAAGAAAAGAAGCTAATGTGATTGATTGCGGAGCAATTAAAGATTGACTGCATGCAGAAATAGTGTAACCAGATGTATTAGGGCAGAGCATTTATTACAATAACAAATTAGGTTTTGTGGAGGATAAAAAGTCACTCATTCAATCATTTGGATCACTTTGCATTCGAAGAGATTGCAAAGGTTGATGAAGAACCCAAGCATGACAATCCGGTTGATAGTACCGATAAGGATCAAATAGATACATCAGCATCTTGGGCAAGAGACACTATAGAAGCAGTGAAAGAAATTTTGGAAAATGATAAACTAGTTGTAGAAGAGTTGAAAGTTCCAATCAATTTGGACAGTCTTTCACCAATTCAGAAAATAAAGTGAGCCTCTCTCTCACAAGCTAAGGCCAGAGAAGATATTTTGAAGTCTCACATAGAAGACAGTGAGCTACTTGGTCTGGCATCAGGGATTTTGGAGAAAATCATGCCAACTTACCAGAAGGACTCATCATCTTCTCCCTCCAGTCAGTTGAAGTGTTTGATAAATTTTGTAAGTACTCATTTTGAGTCCCTTGAAAAATCTGCAGAGGTCAAGGTTAAAAATGAATTCAATGATAAAAGATTTGATTCTCTGAAAGGGATGATTGCATTAGATAGAATTGTGCTGGACACCAGTATAAAGAGTATTCAAAATGCTCTTACAGAAGGAGGGAATGTATATAAATTTTGTTTATCTTGTCCTAAAGCTACAGAGGACATTAAAATAAAAATAAAGGAGTCTAAGGAAAAACTGTCAAGTGTATCCCAATCTTTTGATCCTCTGACAATATCAGTGCTAAGCCAAGAATGTCAAACAATCAATTTGATTGAAGAAATAAAGAAATTGATGAAGGAAAAGGACAACATTGAGACAAGGATGTGTGAGCTCTGGGGACTGATTTCCCCCAAGTTGGAAGCAATGTTCAATACCATGACAGAAGCCCAGGCTACTACTAAGTCAAGTGATTCTACTGACTTGCAGAAAGCAGAGTCCCAAGCATTCTTATTCAGTGGTCACATCTTAGTTTTGAATAGCATGAAGAAGAGTTGGGATAATGAGTTGGCACTGTTGAAGAATGTCTTTGGTGATGTATTAAAACTTATGTAAATAAGTCATAGGGTTGTTTGTATATATATGCCCATGTACATAAAATTTTTACATGAATTTTGGTATGTGGATCCCACCCTTTGCCATTGATGTCAAAGGGGGAGTGAAGAGTAGTGAAAAATGAGGAATCTAGTAAAGGAGGAGTACTGGAGAACAGTGAAAAGCACAAGTGTACTTAGTAAGGGGGAGTTGTTCTAACACTTAGTCATTTTTTAGTAAGTGTTGCCATCAATGCCAAAGGAGGAGATTGTTGGCAAGAGACACTGCTACACATGACAAGTGTTGTCATTGATGACAACTAAATCTATCTTACTCATCTACATTACATAATTTTTTCATACCGAAAGTCAGAGTGAAGATTTGTCTAAGTCCAGGTAGTCAAAAATAGAGCATGTGACAGGGTCCAGTATCTTGGTCCAGATCTCTCCAATGGGAAATCACAATGTGTTGTGGATCTGAGGGAGTGATAAGGATTGTTAGGACTATCTAAATCCAAACATTTAACCTTCAGTGATGAAGGATTCAAAAGTTATAAGCATCTAAGTATCAGGTTCTAGTTAGTCAGTACAGTCAGAAGAAGAACAAGTAGACCTAGTATTTGATCTTGGTCCGGATGAAGAAAAGTTGTTGGTTAAGCAATTTGTGATAATCAGTGGTATTGGCTGACATGATTGATAATTTGAGAACACAAGTTTTTGGTCCATGTTATTTTTTGTGCATGGATTCATCCGACAAAGTAGAGTTCTCAATAAATGTTCTAAGTTTTCTTGAAGCTAACTACAGTTGATTGAATTTCTTGATGTGGATATATATAGTCGATGGATTCAAGTGTTTTGGTGTGTGTGTGATGTGATAATGGAGTAAGTGCAAAAAAGGTAGAAAGATACAAAGGTGAAACTCTAAGCTCAGATTACGGCTGAAGAGTGAAACAGGGCAAAATAAGGATGAAGTGTGTAAGATTAGTATTATATGCTTAACCAGAACTAAATTTTTGCATTGGTAGATGCCATTCATCAGTTCAAACATTCTATAATCTTCTTATAATCATTTATGTAGGTAGTGAGCCTCTTGGAGAAGTGAGCTCTAGGCAGTGCACCCTGAAGGCATGTGCCTTCCCCATTTGTAATACTTTTAATAGAGTATAAATTCTTGTGGGTTAACCCCACTGTGGTTTTTCCCTTAACCAGGTTTTGATGCAGAGTCAAACGCAACGGAAGCTAACTAACAGGAAGGAGCTACCAACAATACAAACAACCTGCTAAAAATCCTTATCAGCTCAGCATCATCATATTTCAACAGCATCATCATATTTCGGATGATCGCAATTATCCTCCTGCCGACTACTATTCACCTCCTCCGCCTGTCGCCTATCATCATCATCATGATATTCAACGGGCGCAAACATCCTCCGGTTGCACTGTTCATCGGGCGCCAAATACAAGCGGCATCATCATGATATTCGACACCACCTTCGTCAGCAGGATATCCAAATATCCGGTTGCTCCCGATATCCTGATGACGACAACTTAACACCTTCCCTTCGATGCCCCGCTACCCGACGATACAAGCAACAGCATCATGATCTAATTTATCCGGTTGTCTTGGAACCTCCTGATGATGCTTAACAACTTTCTGCCTACGCCGATACCTAAACCCTTAGCGACGACAGGATCAATATGCATAGGGGGATATCTCAATATCCTGATGACGATGACGTCATATGCGGATGACGATGACGTCACACAATATCCTGATGACCTCTTCAACACTTAGCCAAAAACCCGAACTTTCACTTCCGCATCTGTTAGCGATATGCGGATGATGAGCACCTCCGAGAGATGATCCTAACGGCGATATATACACTGAGTATATATCCAACTCAAAACATCCTGATGCACTAGCAACTTGCAAACTTCAACAGTTTCACGACCTGATCCTGATGGCGATGCATTCGCAGATGACGATGCGGCTTGCTCCGGCTGGAAACGCACATGCAGACTCCTGTGTATCCGTCCACTGCATGTAAACACTCAGAACCGCTCTATTACCCAAAGATAATGTGACGACCGGGCCGGATCCCCTTCAAACCAAAATCTAACAGTTTAACTTTCTATACCTAGCACATGAGGATGCTAGGCTGATTCACAGCATGCTCCTAACTGATCTCATGAACAATGCAATGCATAAACAGAAAACACAAATGCAAACTAAACTATGATACAGGACCATTCCACCGATTCGCAGGATCAACCGGTGGAAGGGTTGAAGGAACCCATCAACTTGCAAAACGGAAAGGAAATCAAAACAGATACAACTGATACAATCAGATAATGCAAAGATGAGATCTTATTCAATTGAAATTCAAATGTCCTGAATACAGCTTCACAATGTCTGAACTGCTCTCCTGAATCTCAACTCAACACAACACCGATACATCTATCAACATCAATCTCAATATGAACTATCAATATGTCTAAACCCTAACAGATCGAAGGTATATATAACAAATCCTTCGAGTACTACCAACTCGCTTCCCAGTGGCTGGGAGCTTCCAAGCGGCTGGGAGAGAGGACAGCTCAGATAACCTTATCCCGATCTCTAACTGCCTACACATACTCCTATGCTGAACTAATACATAGCATCGGTCCAATGGACCTTATTACATGATAAAGTCAAACATACTAAAAATAGACTATCCTGTCATCATGCTGATAATTATCCTATATCCTGATCATGTATGTCATCATGCGGACCTATAACAAACTAACTACCTCATGGAGGCCAGCTGTTAGGTCGGTGCCTCTGCACCAGGTTTCCACGTAAAAATCCTGGTGTTCATGTGTTGTGATCTTGTTGTTTCTGTTCTTGTATTCATGCTTCTTTCTTTTGGATGAATGTGGTAAATTAATAAAGGAACAAAGTAATAAGTTTTGCAGAACACTGATTCACCCCCCCTCTCAGTGTTCCTTATTCTCAACAATCTCCATGGGCACAGTCTACAAACAATGAGCATGCGGCATCAAATATATCTTGAAATTCATCTTCTACCAGCTCAACATCGGTATCTTTTGCCTTTGAAGCTCTTGTTAAGTACTTGAATTATGTTTGTGCTCTAGTTTCAAAGCATATTCCAAAACATTCTTTTCAGTCACCACTATTTGCTGGAAGCTCCCACACTTCTTCAATGCGATATTCTCCAACACTGTCATCTTTGAGAAGTAGATCATTTAGTTCCCAACTAAGTCAAGGTGGCATTGTAGGCAAGGGTTCACCTGAGATTGAAGAGGCTGTAAAGTTAGCCATAATGAACATTGTAGGTTTGGAAACAATCGACGACGAGGATCTCAATTATATCACACTTGATGTATTCAAATCATAGTGGATTGGGGGTAGGCATCAACAAAGTTGGACCCCATCTCTTGTCATGACAGACATGTATTTCTTAAATTATTTGGATTTTCTTACTTTCCCTTAAGGCTAGTTATATATATCTACAATAAGATGAATGCATAAAATGTCTAGTTTATGGCTCTAGTGAGTTGCTTAATTGGATGTTGGCTCTAACTAGTTTTATGAAATCAACCTCTATTGGGGGTGTCAAAAGGATATTCATCATTGATTGCTTGTTTCTTTCTTTTCACTTTTGGTACCTTTGGATTATTTGTAAGTGGTTTTAATTTGGTTTTCTAATAATAGGTTAGATTTCCAAATCTCTTTTTATGCAACATTTTGAATAATTTACTAAAATGTTTTGTCTAAGGGAGTGGGGGTATAGCACACCCGCAAATAGACAACAAATGTGATATACTATAATGTGGTGCTGTGACATTGCTAATGAAGGGTCAACTAGGGACAACAACAGATAGGAGAACAAGTCACAGCTTCCTTACTGAGTAACTCTTGCAGCCTTCTACATTGACAATTGTTACTAACACAACATTTGCCCAGTCACATTTGAGATCTATAGTAGCTTCTAAGTGCATCAAAATAGGCAAATATCAAATCTAGTTAGTTGTCCTCTGTATCAATTATTTATCTTTTAACACACTTCCACAAACAATGTACACACAACATTCACACTCACATCTGTACATGGATGTACTTATGTGAATGCATACAAAAGGAAAACATGCAGGCATTTATATGGCCACACATTTTTTAGTGGACTCACAATTGACCTAGACATATGATATGTTGTCTTCACTTTGATCTTATTTATAATTTATTTTGGATCATATAGTTCTTTTCTTTTGTAGATCAACTAAATTTTCTAGAAATGCAAATTAATTCATCTGACTTTTAGCTATAGAGGAATTTATACATAGACTACAAATATCTGAAACATTTTGGTGATTTTTGTAAATATTGATTAGAAGATCTTTACAAGCTTTTAAATGTTTTAGATGTACAAATAATAATGATTCAAGAAATTAAATCTAAATAAAGGGTTTCATGGCAGACTTGAGACAATTTAGAGCTCATCATACTTGATCCATAAGTTAATGTGCATTGATCAATTCAAGCAATAAATATGCTATTTATGGCAATAGGGCTACCTTGAAAAATGTAAGAGGATCTCTTTGGATTTTTTTCCTTTTATCCATTTTTAAATGATTAATTAAATGTTTTTTATTAATTAAAAAATAAATTCTCAACAAAATATTCAAATATAAATATAGAGAGTTATAGATAGTTAATTATTATTATTTTATTTATTGTGTATCATTAAATTAAATAAAATAAGGGTTATAATGAGTACACAATAAAGTTTATAGTGAAATAGAATACAAGGTTAATAATAAAAAAAGATAAGTATCCATTGTTTTGTAGATCATCATGATAATGAATAATAAAATAAAATTATTATTTCAAAAAATATATGTTAAGTATGTACAACGAAATAAATTACACCTTATATTTATTTAGAATTATTAAATTATTAATAATAAATAGTTACTTTGACTTAAATAAATAATAGAGTGTAGACGATTATGGATGATCACTATTAAAGAGAAAATATAATATAAATCTAACTAGAAATACTAGCATATAATAGATTTAGGGTTAGGGTTATGTGCACAAGCAAATCATGATAATGTAAATTAACTTGGATTGTGAAGGAAATATATATAACAACATATATATACAACTATGAGGATAGCCACATCTGAGTTTGAATAGATTGAGGAACAAGATTACATTAAAGTGTTAGAGAGAGGGGAACAAAGAAGTGGAGAGATAAAAGTGGGGAGGGAGTGGAGAGAGAGGGGGGAATAGAGAAAGATGGATAGATCTAGAGATGAGAGAGAGGGGGAAATAGAGAAAGAGGGATAGATCTAGAGATAAAAGATATAGAGGGAAAGAGAGAAAAAAGAGAGGAAGAGAGAGACAAAGACAAAGAGATAAAATAAGTATGGTTAGGTTTTAAAATGATCATAAGGGTTAGGGTTTAAAATAACTAGGCTAAGGGTTTAAAATGAGCAATAGGGGTAGGGCTTAAAATAATTAGGGTTAGGGTTATAAAATAATCATTAGGGTTAGGGTTATAAAATGATCGTTAGGGTTAGGATATTAAATAAGTATGGGGCAAGTGCAAGAAGATGGGGGGCCAAAAAGGGGTCTTAAGTGGCCCTTTTTTTTTTCTGAAATCAGGAAATGTTGGCCTTAGATGAGAAATTGAGAATAGTTACACTCAAAATTTTAAGATGCAACAAAAACAATGTTCATAGTGCTCCGAGTCTACTTTCTAAACTACTATTTTTTTGAAAATGGTATAGATTAAGGGGTTCAAAAGAGGGAGCCACAGAAATTGGTGTTGTTTCTGCCAAAAAAACATAACATAGCATGTTTTGTGGCTCCCTCAAAAGGTTAACTTTTTTTGGTATTTTTAAAATCACTTCAGTGGGAAATTAGCTAACAACATGAAGTTTAAATGCTTGATTTTTTTGATAAATTTTTAATGAATATTTGATTTTTTACTAATTTTCAAAGTGGACACATCCTAAAAAATAGAATTTTGGCCGTGCTATCCCTATAAATTTTGAAAACTAATTGAAAATCATTTTTTTTTCAATATGTGTAGAATGGAGTCTAGTTTCTAAAAATATAATTTTTAAAAAATTTCAATGAACGGTTAATTTACAATGAAAAAAAGACCAAACAGTGGTTTTTGCCCAAAAACAAACACAAACAAAATAAATTAAAGATGAAAGGCTTAACATTGTCAAAATGTGAAAGAAATTACATCATTAAATAGATAAGAGAAAGCCTAACATTATCTAGGTGTTCAATTTGTTTGACCTTGAAACACGTGCAAACCTGAGGGTTAGCACGGATGAAATAATGTGAAATCCTGTAGAATATGCAAAAACACGTCTTTGGATGTTGGGAACGTACTCCAAGCCTTTGGGTTGGAAATCCAAAGAAAATCCCAAGCTAAGGCTTGGGATTCCCAAAGCAAAATATAATGTGAGCGCGATATAACGCGCTCGCGTTATGTTTTGTTTTGTATTTTTTCCCTTTTCGCAAAAGTTTGCCCGATGTTTGTCATGTTTGACATAACATGAGCGCATTATAACATGCTCGCATTATGTCTCCCTTAGAATGTTTTATGTTCAAGGTTATTAAGAATGTATGTATGTATACTTGTATGTATTGTTGTATGTATGTATGTATACTTATATGTATGTATGTATGTATGTATATATGTGTGCTTGTACATGTATGTATGTATATATGTATGCTTGTATGTATGTATGTATGTATGCTTGTATGTATGTATGCATGTTTGTATGTATGTATGTATGTTGAAGGTTTAGGGTTGAGGGATTAGGGTTTAGGGTTTAGGAATAGGGATAATGTTTAGGGTTTATGGTTGAGGGATTAGGGTTTAGGGATCAGGGTTGAGGGATTAGGGTTTATAGCTGAGGGATTAAGGTTTAAGGTCAAGGGTTGAGGGTTTAGGGATAAGGGATTAGGGTTTAAGGTATAGTGGTGAGGCTTGAGGGTTTAGGGATAGGGTTTAGGATTTAAGGTTTAAGGGTTGAGGGTTGACGCTTTAGGGATAAGAGAGAGACCTAGATGGCTAAGGGTTGAGAGATAGGGGAGAGATGGGGTGAGGTAAATAGGGGTGGAGAGGGGTGGATAAGGGTTGAGGCATTAAAGTTTTAGGGTTGAGGGATTAGGGTTTAAGGTATAGTGTTGAGGGTTGAGGGTTTAGGATTTAAGGTTTAAGTGTTGAGGGTTGAGGCTTTAGGGATAGGGTTTATGGTTTAGGATAAGGGATTATGGTTTAGGGTTGAGGGATTAGGGTTTGAGGTATAGTGTTGAGGGTTGATGGTTTAGGGATAAGGTTTAGGATTTAAGGTTTAAGGGTTAAGGGTTGAGACTTTAGGGATAGGGTTTAGGGTTTAGGGATAAGGTATAGGGTTTAGGGTTGAGGGATCAGGGTTTGAGGTACAGTGTTGAGGGTTGAGGGTTTAGGGATAGGGTTTAGGATTTAATGTTTAAGAGTTGAGGGTTGAGACTTTAGGGATAGGATTTAGGGTTTAGGGATAAGGGATTAGGGTTTAAGGTATAGTGTCGAGGGTTGATGGTTTAGGGATACTTGGTTTAGGATTTAAGGTTTAAGGGTTGAGGGTTGAGGCTTTAGGGATAAGGGATAAGGGTTTAGGGTTGAGGGATTAGGGTTTAGGGTTGATGGATTAGGGTTTGAGGTATAGTTTAAGCTCTTCCCAAAAAAACTAAGGAAAGACATTACAAATACAATAGATAATAATACCTCAATTACAATGATTGACTAAACTATACCAAAAAATGTTAGTGAATTATTCACAACTATGAACATAGTCTCAAAAAAAAAACCTAAGAAAACATTTGTTTTAAAATTTGGGAACTAACGGTGACCAAAAATGAAAACAAAATTTGGTGTACTTTAGTTTGTTTTAAAATTTAGTAACAACAGTGAACAAAAATCAAAACAAAACAAAATATTAGGCTTTGTCCTCATAAAATAAAGAAACCGAAGGAAATGCTTAGGGCAAATGAACATGGAGATAACATCATTTAAAGGGCATATGATCAAATATATAAAGGAATGTACCATAGAGGAAAATTGCCATGACTATTTAAAAAATAATGATTGTAGGTTGTCATCTTTTCTTCAGATCTGTGTAACCGTACTTAATTTTGTATATCCTCAATTTAAGTGCTACTAATTAAGAAAATACCAAGTACCATCAATCACTCAAACCATGGCTCATTTTTTTCCCCTGTACTAATATTGTGTAAAATTCATTCTCTACCAAATTTGTTTATTGTATTTGTAGGTATATTTGTGCTTGTAGATAATTTAGGATTATGTATAGTTCTTTTTGTTTGGGTTATTTTTACACAAGGTTTTGCATTTGCATTTGCCATAGATGATGAAGAAATGGGGGAGCTTTTTATACCATGTAGAGCATGCAGTCACAAATGTTTTAAAAAACATGGCAAATACCATGATAAAGAGCACTTTAATGGGCGTGCCTCCTTCGTCAAAGTTATGCTTGGAGACTTTACACAAAAACTGGTAACTCTATACAATATTTTTCATTCTTTTATTTCCTGTACACTATTAAGAACTTGTAAAATATCATTGTATAATGTGTTTACTGCAGCACATTCCTCCTGCATTTGTTTCATAATTTATAAACGACACAGATGAACATATGGTGTTGCAAGGCCCAGGTGGGCAGGAGTGGGATGTATAATTAGGGGGTACCATAAATAAACTGGAATTTAGGTAGGGTTGGGAAAATTTTGTGAATCATCATGGGTTGGAGATTGGAGATTTTGTTGTGTTCAAGTACATATCCAAGTCATATTTTAAGGTTAAGATATTTCAAAGAACAAGGTGTGAAAAATATCAATGCTCTTCAGCTTATGAATACTAACATTGATACATATTTAAAAGATGCCATTATTCTAATGGAGTATGTAGTTCAAGTCAACCAATGGGCAACAAGTTGCTGAATGAATTGGTTTCTGATGGGGAAAACAACAATGATGTTGAAGCAATGGAAGAAAATCAAAATTGTAAGTCTAATTTAATTTATTTCAACTTTCAAAGCAGGCATTTGAATTGTAGCTTTACCAGGAGGATTGGTATAACAAAAACTTATTTATGTTGCAGGCCATTCTTGGAAGAACCTTGGACATTATGGACCATCTCATCTAGAAAATCACATGACAGTGAACTCTACCCCTTATTTCAAATCAGATAAACCTTTTTATTCAATGAAAATGAAGTCACAGAATGTAAACCGACCAATATGCAAACTAGTAAGATCAAATTCTTTGCCTTCTATTTTTATTCCTCTTATTTTGTTAAGAGAAGAGTGTCAAAAATGATGGGTTTAACAACCTAACATAAGGCAAAACAATTTTGTTATTACATTTTTCTAAGGGATCTCTAATATTCTAATATAATCCATTCTTCTATAATATGAACATCTGCATTTGTGTGAATGATAAGCTTTAACAACAATTTTTTTAATAGCAGAGCATAACGCAAGTGTGTTATAACGCACTCGCATTATGGCTTAAATTTTTTTAAAAAAGGTTGGCCACTTTTTGGTCCCCCAACTTTTTACACCCGCCCTAGGGTTAGGGTGAAAATGATCATTAGGGTTAGAGTTTAAAATGATTAGGGTTAAGGTGAAAATGATCATTACTATTAGGGTTATAAAATGATAATTAAGGTTAGGGTTTAAAATAAGTAGCCTTAGGCTGTAAAATGATCATTAGGGTTAGGATTTAAAATGAGAATTAAGAACCAAATATGTATTGAAACTTTAAAATAATTAGGCTTCAAAATAATTATGATTTAAAATAATTATGATTAGGGTTTAAAATAATTAGGGGTAGGGTTATAAAATGATAATTAAGGTTAGGGTCTAAAATAAGTAGGGTTAGGTTGTAAAATGATCATTACAATTTGATTAATTAATTAAACCATAATTATTTTAAACCCTATTATTACATTATTATAAAATGTTAATTAAATTAATATATAATTATATTATTCTAATATAATAATATATAATATTATTATAATATAATAATATATAATATTATTAAAATATTATTAAAATATTATTATAATATTATTATAATATTAATATAATATTATTATATTTAATAATGTAATAATAATATAAATAAAATGGTGCTGTTGCCGAAACCTCCAGAGCTACCGAATTTGAGGGCTTCTGTGAATGGCATGGTTAGGGCTTCTAGAGTCGATAATGTCCTGCCAGGAGATGGAAAATCCTCTACTTTGAAATCTTTGGTCTTTGGTAGATTCAGGGGCGCACCTACGCATGCTGATAATCCACAGGGTTCTGCTTCCTCCACTCTGGTTAGGGAAAACGCTGGTGTGCAGGACTATGGGAAAGGTTTCTATTTGGGTAATTCTCCCCCTAGATCCATCTTGTCCTTTCCCCTTGGAAACAAATTTGCAACAAAAGCCACCTTTGTAGATGTGGCAAAGTGTGGGAGCTAGGTAATGCTGACGGTCTAGAGGTTGAATCCAAGTTAGGCTCTCTTTTGGGAAACCCTAAATCTGGATCTATGCCGCATGAGACCTCACCAAAGTCAAGACATTCAGGTATAATCAACAAGAGGTCGGTTCACTGCCTGGATAAACCCCTTGAATTGAATTTTGATATCAATTTGTTGAAAGAACTGTGTGAGAATGAGGAATTTTTTTCTGAGAATGGGTTAATAGGTAGGCTTAGTCCAATTTGGCCCATCCTTCTTGCATTGCATGATTGGATCTCAAAATCTTGGGGCCTTCTAATGGAAAAGAATCTGGAAATTTATCCTAGTGCAAAAGGGTTTTTTATAGTGGTCTTTGATAGCAAGCAAGACAAAAATGTCAACCTCAATCAAACATGGATGTGGGGAAAAAATATGTTGCTCTTAAAATCATGGCATCCAAACTTTGATCCGACCACAAAATCATTTGTTGTTATGCCGATTTGGGTTTGACTTCCAAATCTCCCCTTCACTACTGGTTTGAATCCAGTTTTGCAACTATTGGTAATACTCTTGGTAACTTCATATGCACATATGTGAACTGAAGTAATTTCATTCATACAACTTTTGCCAGGATCCTGGTTGAGTTGGACACCTCTAAAGCTCTCCCGGCTGAAATCATCCTGAATGTGAATGGTAACAGCTGGCTACAAACTCTAGACTACGAAGGTTTACTTTTCAGGTGTAGAAGATGCTACAAAACCGGACACATTGTTGTAGCATGCCCATCTATGAGATCTCAAGCAAAATGGGAAGCCTCCTGATGGAAAGATGCCTCCCCCAAGCACTATTCTATTTCGAACTCACCCAAGAATTGTGATTCTCCAAAGGAAGACTTCTGTAGTAAGAATATGGGGAAGTTTGGTAAGCCTTCTCCAGAAACAAAATTGATTAGAAATTGTCTCTTGTGACTGTTTCTTGCAGCCCTGATTATGTTGTTGTTAGCAATGTTTCCACTCAAAACCCCTCCTCCAAGGACACTTCCGCTATGATGTGCACCAAATCTACTACTGGGGGTGTGGGTTCTCATACCTCAGAGGCCTCTACGATGTAAATGAATGGAAAACAATTAGGAAAAAAAGTGAAATAGATTTCAAAAGAGGGATGGAGGCTACAAAATTCAGCCTTTGCCTCACTCCAATTCTGGTTCCAAGGAACAAATGTCTGGGGGGGGTCTTGATCGACTCAGAGCTCAAAAAAAGGGAAAAGCTATCCTAAAGCTAATGGAGATCACAACTAAATTGTGTTCCCAAGTCAAAACTGGTGGCAATAGAGCTCATTTGCAAGCGGGTTGAAGGTGTAGTGTGTTCTTTTGCAGTCTTACATCTTAGACAGAGTTGGTTTCTAATTATAACACCTTCACTTAGTACGCAGAAGGTTGTGTGGGTCAAATTGTTCATGGATGTAGAAATCAGATGTAATCTTGTAACCATGGGGATGTGATCCCTCTTTTGTGATCTCACCTGTCCAGGGTAAAATTTTTCGCTTTAATATAAAACTCACCTCTTACCAACCAAAAAAATAAAAATGTAATATAAATATAATATAATATTATAATTATAATTATAATATACTATTATTATAATTATAATTATAATAATATAATAATTATAATAAATAATTATTATTATAATTAAATAATTTTCTTTATTGTAATTATTACTATATTTATTATTATAAACATTATCTATAATAATGTAATAATATAAATATAATATTATTATATTTGATATTGCTATAAGATATAATTATATATTAATTAAATTAATGTCTTTTCAGGGCCAATAAAAAGTGTAATAGCATTTCAAGAAGGATATCTCTGAGTAGTTTAGATATATTTTTTAAATATAGGTATACCAATATTTAATTACAACTATATATACTTATGTTTGAGAATTATGTTTGAGAAAGAACACATAAAAAGAGGAATTGCATGAATAAAGGTCAAAAATGAGACTACTAATAGATAGCAGGGAATTAAGTAAATTTATAAAATTTATTTTTTTTTAAATCACTGTAATAACATTTCTTTTATAAAATAAAATTCCAACATTTATTATTATTAGTTTTACCATAATCAAACGATATGCCCCTCTCTGACCGCTTAGAAGGGATTTTAAATGGGTGGAGCAGAAAACCTCTACGAGTTTTTCTTCATCTTATTAATCTTGCCATGAATCATACAAATTTAAATGGTATTTTTAATTTATCTTCAACTTGCATCTGATATGAAAGATGTAAACTTGAAAGTTCAGGCTGGATTCTGTAATTTGGACAGTTTGAATCAGAGAAAAGGTAAAACTCAAGTTTGCCTCTTCCGTTAATAATTGAAAGACCAATAATAGGTTAATGAGACTCGCTATTGATTCAGATTTTCAAAGAATGGACACTTATAAGATTGATCAGTTAAGTAAAAGCTTTAAATAATAAACTATAGAATCGCTCAAAAGATTTAGTTGGTCCGTGACTGTCAGCAGTGAGTACAGTCACGAGCATTTGGCTGAAAGTAAATTGCGCTGACGGGGAAAGGAGACCAGGTGAACACTAACGTGATGTGAAAATATTTTGATGGACGAAATCTAACGGTCTAAGACGTTTTAATTGTCTTGCATAGTTCTGCTCAATTCTGTTTAGTTGATCTCCAAACCAGTCCGTTTGATTTTACAAAGGGAACACTCTATTTAAATAACAAAAAATATAAATATTTATCCTAATTTTATTGACCAAAGTTAATTTTGACTATTGAAATAGATGATATTTAAAAACAGCCCAAAGGAAATACCTTGTAAATAACACTTATTTCAAAGTTAAATGTTTCAGAGTGAAATATCTAGATACAATTGAAACAATAGACAAAACTTGCTTTCAAAGTTTGGCCACATGCCTATCATTGGGTCTCTGCTGGACAATAAATTGCTTCTGGAGACTTTATTACATCTAGAACAATTATTTAACAATTAAACTTTTGAAACATTGGTCCAGTTGCTTCCTGTCGACGATTGAATTTGCTGGTCAGAGTTGATCACCGTTCAGATTTGAACTTGCTTTTTACATGAACAAAAAATCTCACTTCTGGGTCCCTGGATTTATATTCCTAATTTCATCAACAAAATAACGTGAAAGGTGCAGATTCATTCCATCGAGCTCGGAGTAATTGTACACCGTCCCGTACAATATCTCCGACAGGAAATTGCATAACTTTAGGCAATTCTTTTTATAGTTAAAGGAAATAGTGTAAAGGATGGCGAATCTGGCCATGTACTGGTCTTCTCTGGAAATCAAAGTTACTTTCCTCGCAGTTTCACATATGATTAAATTCACAGAAGTACTATGGATGGCACGTGTTAACTGCATGGCCTACAGTCAAAACAAGTGAAAAGCAGGAGAAGAAAAAGATAAGGTAGACGAATTCATGATTGCTTGTAAAGTTTTAAGTTTTGGGGAATGGGGTACCTGAGAATTCTGTGCAGTTTGGTTTTTGTGTCTTTGATCAATCTGTGCGAAGCAAGTTTTTTTGTGTTGCCGTCAAATTGGACTGTTGTCAATAACTCTAGCCTTCCAAGCTACAGTACAGAGCAAGGGACATTCAGAGCAGTCACAGATGGCAAGGGGAATCCTATTATGAGTGAGGATTACAGATTTGGGTTTGGATTCATCAATGTTAATTCTTCTGGTGAATTTATTCTCTCCATTGTTTTGGGTGTGAATTTCACATCCTCAGCTCTTGGAACAGAGATTTGGACTGCAAATAGGCAGAGGACTGTTGCAGAAGGTGCAGTGCTGAATCTGGGGAGTAGTGGGGATATGGTATTGGAAGATACAGATGGAACGGTGGCCTGGAATATCAGCACTAGTAAAACCCAAAACAAGGCCATTGCAATGCAGATATCAGGTAATTTGCAGATCTATAATACTACAAATTCTTCACTTTTGTCAAGTTCTAGTCTTGTATGGCAGAGTTGGGACCATCCCACACATACCCTCTTACCTGGGCAGGGGCTAAAAACAGGCTATACGTTGGTATCCAATTACTCTGCAACAAATGCCAGCGAAGGGTCCTATAAGCTGGTTATGGAGCCTGGAGGGATGGTTCTGTTCTACAGAAGCAAGTTTGATGAGCCTTATTGGTCTCTGGGGCTGCGAGGATTGGACTATGAAGGCATTCTAAGGCCATGTTTCTATACTTCCTCCTCTCAGAATGCTGAGGCCGTGTATACAGGGACAGAACTGCAAATTTCATTCAATGAGACTATTGTCAATTCGTCTACATCTTGCTCAAACGTAACCAATGCTTTGTATCTGGCACCTACCCTTAATGATACCCAATACAGGTTCTTGAGGCTAGACATTGATGGTAACCTCAGAGCATACAGGATACCTCAAGTGCCAGGCACAAACAACATTTCAGCGTGGGCTCCAGACTTTGGGATAGATCAATCTGACAAGTGTGCTCTTCCAAAAGTCTGTGGACCTTATGGCATCTGTATGAATGGCCAGTGCAGCTGTCCGGGCTCTGGAACTCCTGATGACTTTGATCTAATTCAGAATTTGGATGTCACGCAAGGATGTTACAGCCGAACAGGTGAGCCAGATTCTTTTTCTCTTTTTCTTTTTGCTTCCATTAGGAGTAGAAGTAAAGAACATCCAGAATTCTGCATGATAAGATGTTTTTTTAAATTTTTAGTTGGTAAGGCTCAGGGTTCAAACGCTAATTATAAGACACCCTCTTCTGATCTCAATTGGGTGGAGGGCAACTTCCCGACCCTCTTTCAGGATACATGGTCAAATCTGGTGGGATATAATAAGTTTTAGGTCCATGATATATCCTCCAGCAACTAGGTATTATCCTTCGGTCGTGTTAATTGAGAACAGCAGGGACGGATACATTTTCTTTACCTCAGAGTTGTTTTACAGCTGAGTTGAACTAGGGCATAGTGGGCTGACATTTGAACCGAGCCTCAGCAGCTTAAACTAAAGAAGAATCTACCCAAAGGAGAAGAGCTAACATATTTCAACTCTGCTCCGTAATTAATATCCATCGCATATTTTCTAATCACTACAAGCTTATCATAAACTTAGAGCACATAAATCATCCAAGGAGTGTATGAAAATCCATGTTACTAAAATTTCTCTTGGCACAGGTGAACCAGATTGCAACCAAACTTCTGGGGGTCATCATTTTTTGCCTATTGCTGGAGCAGATTACTACCTAAATGAGTTCTTCCAGCCTCTGAGGAATGTGTCTACCGTTGATAACTGTAAAGTAATGTGCTCATCCAACTGCTCTTGCACCGCGGCCTTCTTCCACAATAGCTCTGCTTCATGTTACCTCACAACTGGCCCCTTGAACTCCATGAAATATATATCAAACCAGAGGTACATGGCTTATATCAAGGTCCAGAATAATATGCCACAAAACCAGACTTCAACCTCGGCTTCCTGGAGTATTGGCATCATAGCAGGGATAACAGTAGGCTCGGCTGCAGTAGCTCTCTTCCTGTGCCTGATAATCATTGTAACCATTCAGCACATGCGAAAGAGAAAAGTCAATGAAGATGACATGTGTGAGGAGGAGATTGACCCTGCAGAAATGGAAGAGGAAGCATTCTTGAAAACCCTTCCAGGCCTTCCCCCCAGATTCACATATCATGAACTCAAGGAAGCCACTGATAACTTCAGCAAAATTCTTGGAACAGGAGGATTTGGATCAGTCTACGAAGGCATTCTTAAGGATAACACCAAAGTGGCAGTGAAAAAATTAGATGGGCCAAGGCAAGGATATAAGGAATTCAGAGCTGAAGTTGCAACTATAGGCAGCATAAGCCATTTGAACCTGGTAAGACTCAGAGGATTTTGTGCTGATTGTAAGCAGAGGCTATTGGTTTATGAGCTTTTAGAAAATGGGTCTCTGGATAAGTGGCTGTTCCCACCCAGAATAGGAAGTCCAAATTCAGAAGAAAACTGCAATATCTTTTTAAATTGGGAACAACGGTACAATGTTGCCATAGGGACTGCTCGAGGCCTGACATATCTGCATGAGCAATGCAGGGAACCCATCATGCACTTAGACATAAAACCTCAAAACATTCTCCTGGACAAGAACTTCATACCCAAAGTCTCTGATTTCGGCATGTCTAAGCTCCTCAACGAGGACATGACCCAAATTGTAACAGCAGTAAGAGGGACACCTGGTTACCTTGCTCCTGAATGGCTAAGGCACTCCATTGCCACTAAGAAATGTGATGTCTACAGCTTTGGGATGGTGTTGCTAGAATTGGTGTCTGGGAGAAGGAATTTTGACCCTTCTGCTTCTGATCCTCGCCTCTGTTATTTCCCTGCATGGGCAATGCTCAGGGCCCTGGAGAGTAGGTACCTGGATCTGGTAGACCAGAGGCTTGGGAACAATGTTGATAGGGAGGCTGTTATCAGGATGACTAAGGTGGCATTCTGGTGCATTCAGGACAATCCCAACAAGAGGCCATGGATGAGTGTTGCATTGAAGATGTTGGAAGGGGAATGGAATATCCCTGATGCACCTTTGTGGCTGGTGCAGAGGGGTCCTGAGTTCTTGGAAGGATATGGGTATGAGCCTATGGAGAGAGGTGAGGAGGATTCGTTTCTTGGAAATGAGAGGGCATATGATTCCATTCCCACAGTGTCCACCACAGAGTTATCTGGTCCAAGATAACTATGTCTACTTGTACTTGGTAAACTTTTGTATATAATTAAAGCAGTAGAAGATGGGAAGTTTGATGCCACCTTTGAGGTAGAAGCTGGAGAGCAATGGGCATTAACATAGGCAAAAATCATCTTGCCTGTTGAACAAAACTGTGCAACCATCTGCAGTTATGTACTCTGGATAATTTCAGCCATGAACATCTTATGCTGCTTGTATTAAATATTGCTTATGCTTAAATCTCCTATTCTTATTAGCTAGTTGTCACTTTGTTCTGTGACAATAGAACCGGTCTTATGTGTATACAGAACTTCCCCTCTATTGCGTCCATGGGAGGAGCTGAGGAGGCCTTGCTGCTTGGAAATATGAGGGCATATGATTCCATTCCCATAGTATCCTTCACAGAGCTATCTGGTCTAAGATAATGATTTCTAGTTGTACTTTGGCAACGTTTTATAATAGAGCAGTAGAGGATGGGAAGTTGGATGCCATCTTTGAGGTAGGACCTGGAGAACAAAGGGCATTAGCATAGGCAGACACCCACTCTACTTAAATATCATCCATTTCAATGGTCAAACAATCAATAGTGAATTTACACTTTATCTATATCAAAACGTGGTAAATATTTGTCCTATTTTTATTAGCCAAAATTGATATTTGACAGTTGAAGTGGATGATATTTAAGAACAGCGGGCAGACACCTTGTCTTTGAGAAGTTCAGTTTTTAAAGGTTCTCCTTAAACATCAACTCCACAGCGTTAATCCGACGGTAATGTGGCATCGGTGGTCACACAGCTCCCATCTCCAGCCCAAACTGTTAACCGTTCAAACTTTTTAATTAACTGCAGCCGACTAAATCTTTTAGAGCGGTGCAGCATTATTATTTTTGAATTGTACAGAAACTTGATTTTTTGTAGTTTTGTATATTAAGAAATATTATTATTTACTGTCTTAGAAATCTTCTCTTCGTGTCTCTGTCTTCACATCCAGGCATGGCATTTTACAATAAATTTTTGGATAACTGTTGATCACATATATCTGAATACATTTTGCAGTTGGAAGGGTGAATACCATTATTATAGATGAGAAAATTTATGTATTTTGTCCAAAGGATGTCTCTGAAGATTTCTACTTCAATTTGATCGGTCAAATACTAAGTTTTAATGGCCTCGAAATCATTCCTATAATTGTTTTACTTAATGATTTTTTGGGCCAATTTTTATTATAAACCTTTAAAAAGTTGTGTATGATTTACTTAACCTGTATGTCTACATTTACCTTGGCCATAAGGATGCCCAATGATATCCAGCAAGGAAGCTTCCTGCACATACTATCATTATCCTCTACTGTAGAAAATGATTCCGAACTCTAACCAAATATTCTGTATCGAAGCCTCAAGATAGCTGCAAATTCTGTGCAAACGATTTACACTTAGTGATTGATTTGTTTGTTTAAATAATTTCAGTGCGTTAGCAGTTCTTAATTTTGTTTGCTCCGATGACATTGAATTAGACGGTAGGGGAGAGGACCCAAGTAGTTGACCACCCTAACTTCACCCCTCTCAAAATCACCCCTCTCAAAATCATACTGGGAATTTGAAATCACTCCAAAAATTTTATAGCAGTTTATTTGGCAAGGCCCCTGCTTATAATTAAGGTTTCAGGGCCACATCATCAAATATGATGCCACATCAGCACATTTTTTGTTGAGGTGTCAAATAGTTCCAAAAAATGGTGGACCAATAGGTATGCATTAAGTCATGTTTTGTTGGTGTGCTGATGTGGCATGGCATGACTGGTTGCTTTTTAAATCTAATAAACACATTTCATTCAATTATAAGTATTTATAGTAACACTAACAACCTTGGTTCATAGCAGCAGTGGCACTCCCTCTGGGTACTCAAACAAACCACTTTGCTGAAGCTGCAGCTGCCTACCATTCTATTGCTTTAGCTCATGCTAAGGGTCATAGAAAAGTCTGGATCGAAGGTGACTCTATGAACATCATCAATTGTCTCAATGGCACCTCTAAACCTAGCTGGTCCATTGAGACATTGATCGAAGATGCTATATTATTGTTGAATACCTTTGAAGCAACCCATATCTCTCACATCTATCGTGAGGGGAACAAGGTGGCAGATGTTTTCGCCAACCTAGGGGTGTTAATTGAATCTAAGTTCATTTGAGATGAATTAATTTCGACCTCGAGTGATGTTAAAGACCTGCTCATTAATGATAGCCTCCATGGTACGACTATCGAGAAACTCTAAAGAGATCATCATGATCTCTAATGGTAAGCAGAACCATCCCTTATAGACTATTCTTCCCACACGGATTATGGGTGCGATAACTATCAAGTTTGCTCTGCTTGTTCATTTTATCATCTTCTTCTTAGTTCGCACAGAGAAAGATTGTATCCACTGTATCAATTTCAGAATGGGGGGGTGACAGAAATAGGGTAGAACCGTCTTCATGTGAGGGTATTAAGCAAAAGCAGAAGGTGTGGAACATCCTTGAAGCAGGAGGGCTTACGCCTTTTATGGAAAAGCTTCATGGTGTAGACCCAAGTATCACTGCCATGTTTGTGAAGGGCTATAAGAATAGGGGGATCACGGCTTATGGGTGGGATATGGCTATTACTGAAGATTTAATTGCCATGGTGATGGGGCTTACTACCACTGGTAAGAAATTCTTCGGGAAAGAAAGCAGAGCGAGGAAGCCCTCAATAACTTTTTCAAAGGGAATGAAAGGGATAAGCTGGTTAAATTCTAGACTGGAGGGTACAATCGTCGGTCCATTAAGCCTATCTGGGTAGAGATTGCAGAAATTATCATGCGATATGTTACCCTAGATGGAAGGTATGTGGCCATTTACTTCTATCACTTTAATTTGCTGAATCATTTCAAACATGGTCTGTTGGTTTCCTTTCCCTTCTACTTGTTTTCTCCGTTGGAGTTTGGTTTGAAAGAACATATTAGAAACCCTAAACTTCTAGTTTTACATGAGAGCCTTATTCTTCTCATAATGGAGCACATGATAATCAACACCCCTAAAAAGTCTTTAAAACTTAAACCCAATGCCAAGAAAAAGGGTAGGGTGGTGTCTAGCGAAGAGGAGTCAATTCTGAGGATGAGGACTAGGAAATGGAAGAGGAAGAAGAAGAGACTGAGGAGGAATATTCTAAAAAGAAAAGAAAAACTCAGAAGAGGGAAGTTTCCATTTCGTGGTCGGATGGGTTTGATATTGGAAATGACACTGACACTTCTGTCAAGGAGATTTTTGGTAAGAATTTGAAGCCTAAGAAGAGGAAGACCCCTGCTTAAGGGAAGAAAGGTAAAAATTCCATGGAGGAAGATGAGGGTTTTGTGTAGGAAGGTGGCGGCTCTTCTCAGAAACAGGGGCCTAAGACTAAACAAGGAAAGAAAGCTAAGCCTGCTGAGAAGAAACATGAAGAGGAAGAAGTTTGGCTTGCTTGTAGTGCGGCCCATAATCAGGGTACCAAGCAGAAGCAGGGGGTTAGGGAGATACAGTTTGAGAAGGACAATGTCAGGGTGGAAGACTCTCCTAGCAAGACCAAGCCTATCCCTGATCTTTGTGTGGGTGTCAAATTCCCCGAGATCAATAACCCTTCCAATAACCTTCCTGAGGATTTCAATGATCTATTGGCACAGGGGAAAAACCATGATCAGGTTGAGGAGGTCTTTGAGCTTGTGAAGAATGCGGTGAATTCTCAACACAAAATGACGAAGTGGTTCTTCTTGGAGATTAGCAGAATTAATATCAAATTCTAGGTGCTTCAAGAAAGTTTGGGAACTGGGTTCCAGTCTACTGCCAAACAGGACTCTCTCATCTTTAGAAATTGGGATGCCATCCCAAATATGGAGGAAATGGATAGGGAAATGAGCAGGATGAGAGAAGAGTTCAATACCAGGATTTAGTATCTTGAGGAAAAGATTGTTGAGGTGAACAATAACTTGGATAGACTCTGCAATATTAGCAAACTCACTATCTAGAACAGTCTCAAAGGGATGCGTGTGCTGACAGAGAAGCTTAAAGAGCTAAGAAAAGACCAATTCAAGGAATTCAGTGCCAAGGACATCATGACTGATGTGAATCAGGATAATCAGGATAAAGCTGATGACACTAAGAACACGGGTAAACAGGTGGTTGATGAAGATACAGGTGGACCTTCAACCCGAACTAGAGGAAGAAACAAGAAGCAGTTCGAAGATGAGAGAAAAGAGCTCCTTCAGTTTACCAAGATGCATGAGGCCTTTTATGAACATGAATTAGAAGCAGTAGAGACTCTAAAGAAGATGAACTAATTTCATGTCTTGTTTTATCTGGACTCTATGTAGCTACTCTTATTATGCTTATGTTTTATCTGTAGCTTCTTGTTTGTTGATGGTTGGCTTACATCTTTTTGTATGCTTCTTTTTGTGAAGGGTTTCGGGGTCCCCTCTTAAAACCTGTTTGACCACTTTAATCAAAAACACTAACAACCTTAAAGTTTTTTTAATTGGAGTAAGAAAAATTACAGAATTATAGAACAAGTTGTCAAGCAGCGAGCATCAGCAGGGTTTGTAAAGTAAAAAATGCCTGGAACAACCTTAAAGTTACAACTACTAGTACTAAACTTTTAAAAATATTGGGCCTTAAATACACAAACACTATCACACTTAAATTTGACCGTTGTATAGCTGTGTTTAGACATTTTTGATGTAAAATACAATCAAATTTTTAAAAAGACTGTATCAAATGAAAGGAGAGATTTTTAACAAACTATAAAAAATTACATAGGATTATACTGATATATATATTTGGTTTTTATATAATCTACTTTGTATAAGGTATGTCATAGTATTTTAAAGGCAGGAATGAATAGATAACTATCATAAAAAAATTGCTTGACAGGCAAAGTCGACTATCAAATTTAAGCCTTGAGATTCACACCTATTAAAACATGCTCACAATTGGGTCCTCTCCCCTATGTTTAGTTTCTTGGTAACTTCTCCGCCTTTTGAAGATGTTATTAAAAAAATTGTACTAGAGCCATCACTCATCACGCTACACTTTTTTTTCTTTTGGAAAAAAAAAACACATGTAAATTCTCATTATAAAATTTGAAATTAGATTTTTAATTTAATTAGGGAAGATTAAAGTTCTTTTGGAGTCATGTTAATGTGAGCCCAACCATCCTTAGGTGACTCATGTTAATTTATATAAAAAGCAGATCAAAAATATTAGTTATAATATGCATTACATTACGAGACATGATATTTTCATAGTCCATTAGATAGTAGAGTTTTTTTAGAAAAACTCTGTGATCACACTCCATGATCAATCATCATGATGTAAGAAGCAAGAAATGTGATGAATCATGGAGTATGATGGGAAAACTTATGTTAAAAAGATCTTTACATAATTTTTATAAAAACAACTCTAATATGCATTACATTTTTATTTCACAACTTTTAATTGACCTTTGTTTAGGCTGTCCCACTCTAGTGGAGGTCACAAGGGGGACCTCCTCCCCATTCAACATACTCAACTTAGAATCGACTTAATCCACTTAGTCAACTCAACCAACTTATAATCCACGGATGTTACTTGGGGGATTCGAACTTGGATCTCCATCTTGAGAACCATCTGGCCTTGCCATTTAAGCACAACTCCGTTCACTTGTATAAGTCATTTTTAATAATAATATACTTTGTAATTTTTAAATGTGTTCTGTACTTAATTTAGGTGTTTCTACTTATATGTATTTTTAATATTGTTATAACATTATTCATACTTTGTTTAGTCTAGTGCATTTTTGTTTATTTCTGTAGCTTGTCTTGTTGATTTTTCTCTCTATATACTTATGTTTTTCCCTTTCCATGTGTTTAGACTTTTGTGTAAGCCTTGATTATCCTTTCTTATGTGATGTTATCGCATTTTTTAGTACTTAATTTTGGTGTCTTTTTTAATGTGTTGTTTACCCTTATTTTTACCATGTTTAGTTAACATCTTGCAACTTGTTGATTACAAAGACATGAATGTTGGAAAAGGTGTGTTGTACACCTTGTATAAAATGAATTAATTTAATTATGTAAAATAAATTTTTATTTGTGGTGCATCTGATTGTTTAACCACATTAGATATTTATTTGGGTGTCACTTGTAAATGTTGTATGTAACATTGGGTTAGTTATTTTATGTGTGTGAGACATAGAATAATTAATTTAGAAATTATTTAATATTGGGTATAAAGTGAAAACTTAGTTGCAAATATTAAATGAGGGGTCAATGGTTTTGTGAACTCATGGTTTTGAGTTGCATGGTTTTACCCAATACCACAAGTTATATTTGTGTGAGCTTGAGTTTATAAAAGCAAGCACATGGTTAGTGGTTTGGGTTGGTTGTTAGTTGTTTTGGTTGTAGGCTGTGTGAGAGGCTATCATTGTATTGGGTTTCTCTTGTAAATGCATTTTGTGAAGCATGACATGGGATGTGTGGTTGCATACTTGCACACATGGAGGATGCATTAGATGAGCTTGATATTTCATGAGTGTCCATGAGACTCTGTAAGTGTATTTTAATGTTTCATTGTTGAATAATACATTGAGTGTGGATGCTTTTGGAGGCTGGGTTTTTTCCTTTTGAGAGTTTTCCCAGAGTATATCTTGTGTTATCTTGTGCTTGTTCATTTGATCTTTGCATTATGGTAAATATGTAAGCTTGCATGCATTATTATCTATTTTTGGGTTATGTGGAATTGGTTTGATCAGCTTGTAAATTCCTAACAAGAACCACTTAGACCTACCTCTAAATGATCACCTTCACCTTCCCTAGAGATTTGAGTCTTCTAGGGTCAATGGATGGCTACCCCACCAAGTGTACACTCAAGGGTACACTGGGTGGTGAGTTTGTCTAGTGTTTATCTAGCCACCAAAATTTAAAACATGAGGCTTATTAATGACCACCTACTATATCTCTTGTGTTCACTTGCCTAAAAACCTCCTAAAAGCTTATAAATAGACCACCTTTCTTCTCATTTCATCAAGTAAACATATGTGTGTTTTATTTCCCAAATGCTCTTAGGCTTTCCCCTTGCCCTTTTGTTCTTCAAGTTTTTTTTAGGTGCTTTGTAGAGTATTATGTTATGGAAGCTTAATTCTATAGAATTGCAGTCTTATTTTGCCTCTCAAGAATAAGCCATCTTGGAGCTTTCTAGCCATTGTAATGCACCCTATTTGCCCTCTTTTTCGCCTTCCATTATAGCTTTCTAGTCTTCTTATTCCTTTTCCAATTATGTATATATATTTTGTGTAAACACCCCTCATCCTATCCAAGTCTTTAAAATCCCCTTTAGTGTCTTTATGATCTCTATTTGATATCTCCTTGTATCACTATTTTTTCTTTTTGTTGTCTTTGTACTCCCTAGGGTTTTATATTTTTGGCCACCATTGTGGCAAGTTTTCATTTACCACACTTTTATTTGTCATAGTATTGAAATTGTAGATTGTATTGGAATACCCACAATGGAGCTGACTGAGACTGACTCCTCATTAACATCTCCATTTTGCAAGGTTTCCAATCAATGTATGCTTGCAATAACTTTATGAAAGAATTGATGTGTTTCCAATAGTTGGACTTGACTAGAGAAATGAAGAGAAACCCAAGATAGAGCTTCCCTAGAAATTTGGAGATACTTAGAGCTTGGGATAGACCTGCTACATAACATGCACTTTAAGGATAGATCCACCCCCTAGGGTGCCCCTTTGCCAAAAAATTATAGTTTCAAGTCTTAGCTTTGGCATATAGTATTTCTCTCATCTTCTACCTCTCGTATAAGTCATCACATTTAGTTTTTGTTAGGGGAAGGTGTTCCATTTGTTTTGTTTTCTCTCTTTCCATAAGCTTCTAGCCTAGTGTGTTTTTGTATTTCATTTCCTTGTCTTTGTGTATTCCTAGGGTCTAAAATTGATTGCACAACTTGTCCAACTAAAGAATCAAGTTCCTTGAAAGTTTTAGGATATTTGGAGCTCATTTATGGATAAGGGACATGTTTGTCCCCTTTACTAGACACCTACACTACTTAGGGTGTCCCTTTTGTGTAGGGCATCTTTTATAGTCCCCAAATTTGAACTATGGCATCCTAAGAAATTTCTAATGCCATATAATCATTGACATTCACTTTTTAAATGCATCTAACTCCCATGTTTCACTATTTTATTTCTCCTAGTCTTAGTTTGCATTTAAATATTTCCCTTCCCAAGTTTGTGTTCCTAAGTGTGTCTAATTGTCTTGTTGTTAGCCCTAGCTATTTGTATTTACTTCATTTAGATCACATTTGAAAGTGATGTGTTAGTGTAATGTGGTAAAATTTGGATTGTTTAGATTAGTGTTTGAATCCTCCTTTCACCAATTACATTCAAGGACCTTCGGATCGAGTGGCAGAGCACTATCAGGTCCTTGGTCACTTACGAATGTAGGGAAGTTTGGATTAGGGTGTTTGATTACTAATTTTCCTTCTCTTGTGCTCAATTATCCATCAAAAACCTAATTATGTGAAAATGACAGTAAACAGATGAATAGCGGAAAATGCTTCTGTAGAAAGATGTAAAATAACAAATAACTGTGCACCTATTTTCGGGGTTCCAAGGCGAAAAAGACGGGGACAAAGGAGTGGGCACCCAAGTCCAAGGCCCTGCTTTTTGTCAGGATCTGGAGACTTAGTCTGTAACTTGTTTATATTGTTTCGAATATTTTCCCATCAGGAAACTTCAAGGACTAATGAGCGGGTCCCCTAGTCTAGGGTGCTCTTTTTCCTATTGTTCTGCAATTTCGACACTCCAATATGCTCTCCTACAACTTCACTTTGTCAACATCATCAACTGTAACTTGCAACTATGAAAACTTTGGGAGGGGCTTGTGGTGTTTAGGAGCTTGCCTTGGTCAAGCCTCGGAAGGACACTTAAGTCTTCCAAACACCTTTGTCAGATAGAGAGTGTGTGCCCTTGTGAGGCAGAGGCAAAATCCAAATGAATAAATGATCACAAACACAATAAATGTCACCTTGTAGTGAAGTCCTCATGATAGGAAGAAGCTCTTCATTCCATGAGGAAATGGATACTCAAATATGCAAACACAAACTGTAACACCCAGTTTTGATTTCACCATAAAAACTAAGTTTAACCAAAGGTAATAATTTTTTTTTTGAAAGTTTAAAATAGAAAAGTAATTTGTTTCTAATTTAAAAACCAAGTAGTTCATCCATCAACTAACAATAATCAGAAAATTATAAATTATACAAAAGGATATATCCATCTACAACATTAAACAATATGTTGATTAAAGTTACTTAGAATATTTTCAAAATAGAGACTTACCAAATTCACTGCATCTCAATTGTAGACCATCCAAATTCAAGTCTCGGTAATCCTCAGGAATATAGAAGAGAAAGTATCTTCAAGGAGCTTAACCTCCAACCATAGACCGTTAGTCTCCTGCACTCCTTCCTATCCGGAAGTGGCCCTACCCTACTCAAAGAGGATAGACTTAGGATAACCAATGGTGTTTGCCATCTGAGCACTGGTGTTGTGACCTACGTAACTTGTTATCATGCAATCCCCTAGATACCCTCTAGTCAAGCATGACCACTCCACAAGCTATGCCATTCAGTCACAGTGAACTAACAATGCACTTGAGGCACATGCATTACCTTGGCCAAAGGATTTGAATATAATTAGCGTTGTATCAATGCAAGTATAAGTTCACCCACCCCAACTTGACTCAAATTAATCGCAATCCTACAGTTACCTATGAATAAGTTCAATATAACAACCTTGATAACCTCTAGGTCTTCGAAATTCATCATGCATTAACACATGGCAATGAGGTTTACTCTCTCTTCTTAGCTCATGGAGACATTTCCATCCATATGATAAAAGAATGGAAATCCTAGCTTACCAATTTATCGGATAATGCTATAAGTTAATCAATTGATCTCTAAGTTAGCCCACAACTTTAAATTATCCATTCAAGAATGGGCACTTAACTTAACTACGTTGTTTCAGAAGGGTTTCATAGTAAACCAGTTTAAAGAATACAATATTCGAAAAACCCTGAGTTAAAATTTAAACACTCTATAGAATCTTCTTTGACCTAACGAATCTTCGGTATAGCTTAATCTTTGTCAATCTAAGCATTTAGAAACCCTATCTTGTTGTTTCTATTAGCAAGAAGAATGTATGCAAGTCTAGACTAAATACTTGACTAAAGACTCATTATATTTGTTCTAAAGCTTCATTATTTAACTTGTATGACTGTATAATCCAATAGTAACTCTATTCCTTCTTTCAAGACACAACAAATTGAATATATTTATAGAAAAGGAATTATTCACAAAGATGAGTGGACTTAAACTGGTTACCATTCATAGCAAGGTAAGTAAATTCTCTATGGTTGACCCACCATTTTAAACTCAGAACTTGTGGAAGACTGTGAAGTCTTGTATGCTTCGGCATACATTTCACACTATTGCTACTTCTCTGCCGACGGTTAGCATGTTTTTCAAATCTTTTAAAAACTAGTTGCCTTTTAAGTATGACAGAACCAACCTATTGTAGCCGGCTGGCTAACTGAGAATACATCCAATGTCGACCTAGATTTTGCCACTACTGCTTGTGATAGCGGTGAGCTAGTTCTCGACCAACAACACACAGTCTTCTATGCGCTCATCGCATATCCTAATACCTCTTAAGGATAAACAAACAACAACACAATTAAGCTCGACCATCGAAGATGCATCTAAGAACGATGAATTACACTGTAAGTATTTCAACTGCGGTGTGGTGCAGAGGACAAAGCATCGTTTTTAGTTTAAAGGTGGTGAAAACATACAGGGTTACAACTGGTAACAATTCACACTTTGCATCTTTAAACAAATATTAAGTTCCATCACATTATAAGTAGAGTCATTACTATTAGATACATGTCTGAAAAATCATGACCGCGCAGAGAAAAGATGAAAGGAAACCTGAAGATATTCTCCAGCGACTATTTGAAGACTGGTCCAAGCCGTTCACATTCACTCCATGCTCGGCTTCCTCTCCCCTTCCTCTCTACGTTCTATGTGTCTTCAAACTGACTCCAACTTTCTCTATATCCCATTCCCCTTCGAAAGAGAAAAACTAACTTTTCACTACACAAGACCATGCCTAACAAATAGGGTAACTACCCTGCATGCTAAACCTTATCCTCTTTTCGCGACCACCACTAGAAAATGGTTTGATATTTCGCACTCAATCCGCGTTTACTCTGCAGAGTGGAGCTCCATACTTCGCGAGGTGGCGATTGACAGTTTTAACAAACTATCACACTACTCATATCCGTTTATGAGTATAAATCAAATGCAAAAACTATGAATAATGGCTAGGTTGACGACCACCATAAAGTTTAAAGCTCAAGGTAAATAGATTATTTCAAAATAAAAGACATCATAAGTAAAGACTTACTGCCCGATTACCAACATCACAAAAGAATAAAGGAATTACCTCAAAATGACAATTTAAATATAACTAATATAATTTAGTATATTCCTTTACAATACGACCAAAGGTATTACACACCATGGTCTCAAGATTTAAAACATTATTTAACCCTTTTATTATATGATAATAGCCCAATATAGAAACAATTCAACATCCGTCGAATTTCGCAGGTAGACATTTACATCATACGCTCGTAGAGCTTTACGACGATAACAACGAATTGAGTG
Source organism: Cunninghamia lanceolata (assembly GCA_027924645.1). Lineage (NCBI taxonomy): Eukaryota > Viridiplantae > Streptophyta > Pinopsida > Cupressales > Cupressaceae > Cunninghamia > Cunninghamia lanceolata. The sequence continues at coordinate 2,112,971 of BSBN01000978.1, forward strand.
TAAACACAAAACAAGGTTTGGGGTTGACTTATGCACAACCTTCGACTTTTGCGCCGAACCACTAACAAGACACGACTTACAACTCGACCTTAGGTATATACATATATATACATATAAACAATATATCGATTGTCCGTATTTGACGACATGATTTAGAGTATTACGACACCGATGTCGATTTCCCATACTCAAAACGACAACTTACGAAAGAAGAAAGACCTATTCTTGCAAACTTCGACATCTCATCTAAAATTGACTTAGCCCGTAATCAAAGATTAACTCAAGGATACTAAGTTTATCTACCTGACATTTGTTTTTAGTGGCAAGCACCCATGGGTTATTCTAGAGTCTATTCTCTCTTTCTCAAAGATACTTTCTCTTCTTCTTTCTTCCTGGCAAACATGTTCCATCTATTCCTGTCATTGACAATCTCACATACAATTTGTGGTTAGAGTACTAATGTTCTGATCAAAACAAATTTATATCAAATCATTTCATTTTCATATCAAAAGACATTTTAATTCATAACATCAAATTGATCATAATCAAGTAAAAATCCATAATTTCATAAAATTAACCTTTTCTATTCATATCATCATTTTCTATGATGTTAAAACATATCCACATAACTGTACTATTTAAGAAAAAGTAAATAGTAATATTGAATCCAAAAAGGGGATGTAACACAAACACAGATAACACAAATCTGCTCTTGCAACACAATGAAAGCCTTAAATCACCTTTAGGATGCATAAAGTTCACAAACAATCTAGTTTCTAAATGAATGCCTAAATATGCTTTTATATGCAACTACAAACATTCTCGCCAAGATTTTGTAAATTCAAACTTACCGTGTTGGCCTAGGGACCAAATAACGATCATAAACTGACACTAGAAATTTGGGCCTGACCTAAAATGGGGCAGGACTAGGGCGCGAGCGCCCAAGTCCTCCCCCCCTATTTTGGGCAAGGTTAAGTTCAAGGGGTCCCCCAGGTCCTATTTGCCATAAAACCCAGGGTTCATTCCATTAGGATGTCAAATTATGATGTAAGATGTCCTAAATGCACACTAAAGACCCGGGAGCTAAACCTAAAGAGGGAAAAGCCCCCAAGGGGACATTTTCTGATGTTACATTTAGCCCCCACTTTAATGCATGTATAAACGCAAGGCCAATACATGCATTAAAGTACGGTCACAAACACAACAAACATGCCAAGCATGGAAAAAACACGCCAATCACATAGAAGATAGTAACAAGCACACAAAACATGGAGAAGACAGTTATAGTTACATTAAACATGGAGAAGATAGCAAATACATAGAAGACACATTAATGCATAGAAGACAGGCATGATTTCTTTTCTTTTCTTTTTCTCATATATATGAAATGCAGATGCAAGTAAAGTAAACAAACCTCCCACAATGTAGGATCTACTCATCGCATAGGTCTTTAAACTGCATCTATGGGGCAACACACACCCAAGACATGCAAAAACCTTCCAAAATGTAGGATGTACTCATTGCACAGGTCTTTAAACTGCATATGGGGCAACAAACATGCCACACAAAGCAAGCATGCCAAACACACACACACACTTGAAGACACAGAGAAAACACGGTAGACAAGCGATGGAGTGTTCCCTATTTCTAGGCTCATCACCATCTCAGGCACATTACAGGCACACACCAATGATTGGGCTTCACCACAACAATCGCCGAAGACATGCTTAAGGGTTGAGTTAGTCACAGAACCGCTCCCCACCTCCGCAGAGGACTTTTGAAAATGATAGGATGATGCAATCTACTCCGAGAAATACACCATCCCTGCCTCCGCAAAGGGCTTAAGATAAAAAGGATATACGCAATATCCCGCCTCTGCAGAGGGCTTAAATGATTGATTGATTGCAAACAAACTCAGGATGCAGGATGCACTCATCACATAGGTCTTTAAAATGCATCTGAGTACAAGAACATAGCTAACATCTACAACAGACAACTTACCTTATATATGCCCCCACCTTAAGGTGGTTGATATTAGGTATCAATATGAAGCACATTAAGGTAGGAAGAAAACACACAAGGGAAAACAAGCTCTCGCAAAGCCCATGCCCCCTGAAGGTGACATGTACTTTACGATCGCCAAATGTTCCCACAAACACATCCCTGCAAGAAACATGTTAGTGTCTACAAAATCATAATAAACAACAACATAAATGCATATGATTAACCACACAAAGACCCAAGGTTAAACTACGAATTCAAAGTTCAAGGATAACCGTGGGGCTACATCACGAAGCTCTCCGAATCGAGTACCACCAAGGCTAGACTCAAATACAAACAAAGGTGCACAGAGAAGCAGTATTGTTAAGGTTTGTAAATGAGATAGCATACCATCAAAATCACTACACAGAAAGCACAAGTGCTTCTACTAGCCAAGCATCGGATAATTTGTTACAACCCCATCGTCATATTAGGAACTAAGTCCATATTTGTATTGCTCTCGAAAGGGACACTAGGTTTGCATCAATATAAATATTTTTCGTCATCTACTCGCTAGATAGAAACACTAGAGGAAGGGAAACAATAAATAAGAGAGGAGAAACAAGTGTCTTAGGGACAATCACATAGGAGGGTGCCCCCAAGTCACCAACCGCAATGCTATGTCCATAAGACATAACACACAACGATGAAATCAAAGAGAGAGGCAATATAGAAGAATGATGATACAAATAGAAGAAGGTCACAACAGAGGCGGTCTCCTAGTATCCTGACCTTACGGGAGAATTAGGGGTCATCCTAGGAGGCCTAAACAACACATAACACATCACGGGGGAAGGACATCATGAGAGAGATAAAGGGTTAGAGATACTTACCTATTAGCACCATCGTTAAGAAAATACATATCTAGGATATCTCTCTTATTGTTTTGATATTGTATTAACATTAAGTTTAGGACGACAAGAGGCTTTGGTGGGTTTCAAAGAGCGGTATCCTATACCAGCCATCTAGTTAATTCCAGCTACTTGTAAAGGTACTCTAATTCCTTGTTGATTTACACCATAACCATTGCCTACATAGTCATTATTTTTGTACAAGATTTGAAATCCACGACCATATAGAGTTCTAATCCATTTATTTAGAAGAAGGTGAAGCCTCGTAGGTATCATAATTTGTAGTATAAGTGAGAGTATTGTCTTTATTTTCAACCAAGGAGAATTTATTTTTCATAGATGTTTCAAAAGATTGCTTAGACAAGATCGATGCGACTTTTGATGTGTCAGGTTTATTAAATTTATATTCCCCTGTACTACAAGAATTAAAATCTAATGAATCCCAATCATCACCAACAAGTGCATTCGATGGTTGAGAATCTTGCACAACATCCTTCGTGGCTAGAGGTATTGATGGATCACCTCGCAAATTGTTTAAGCTCATATGATTGTAAATTGGTTTTAACATTTCAATGTGTAAACAATTATCTAGTTCAGGATTGGTATGAATAGTATGAAGTTTACCATTGAATAGAAATTTGATTAAACGATGTAGAGTAGAGGGAACTGCCCCCAATGCATGAATCCAAGGTCTACCAAGAATCATGTTTTAAGATAGAGAACAAGGCATAACATGAATCAAGGTAGGCAAAATCACGGGTCCCACTTGTATAGGTAAAGTTATAGTGCCCATGGATTGTTGTCCAACATTGTCAAAACCATGGATACTTAATGATTCTAGTTTGATGGCAGATGTATTAACTTTAATATTATGCAATAAGTCAATGCCACAAACATTAAGAGCTGGTCCATTATCAATCATAACTCGCTTAACCAATGTTTTGTTTATTGTGACAAAGATCACAAGAGGATCATATTGGTTTTGAACTTCAATTGATGGTAATTCATATGGTTGAAAGAGAATATCTATTTTTGTCACATGCATACAATCTAACAAAGCTGCTACATCATTTGGCTTAACAGAAGGTGGTACAATAACCTTTTGTAAATCTTCTTGGATCATTCCATGGTATGTAGGCGATGTTTGTATTAAATCCCAAAGAGAGATCTTAGCCGGAGTGGCATGAGGCTATTCGACAAGATCATACTCTTGACCACTTTTATGAGTAAGATGAGGTGGTGGGGGGAGCATAGGTTGAGAACATGGAAGAGAGATAGGCACATGCGGTGCTTGTTTATTTTGCTTGTGATTTCAGGTATTGTATGTGTGAGCAGTCATATTTTGAATACCCTGATTTCTTTGAACAATTTGCTTTGCATAGTCTTAGATGTGATCTGAGGGTCGACCTTGAACAATAATCACTGACTTTAAGCAAGAGGGTGTACTAGGTGCCCCTTGGACAATCATCTTAGGAATATTGCTACAAAGTCTACTAATCAATAATGAATTAACACTGTTTCTCTCTTGGTTGTACCCAACATCCATCCCTAAAGGATTTAATGTGAGAGACCTTTTCTCATCCACTAATGCTACATCTTGGCCAGGGAGATCAATGGGATGAGAGGAAGGTATTGTATCATTAGTCAGACTAGAGCTATCCATAGTCTTCTCATCGAAGGTTCTTGAGTTTTCAATCAAAGGTGGAAGGTCTAATGGATTATCCATAGAAGTCTCATACACCAAATGATCATTAGGTGAATAGTCTTTTTCTACCCGTGAAGAATCCTTCTTGAGAGGGAGCCCTTTATCCACTAATGTTTCATTTTCCAAAAAAGGTAAGGTGATGGTCAAGAATGTGTTAATGATTTCATCCTCTTGTGTTAGTATATCCTCATAGGAGAGATCATTTTCTATGTCATCATCATATATTTTAGCTATTAAATCCAAAGCATTAAGAGAACTTTCACTCTCATCTTTCTCAATGTGTTTTGTCAAATCTTCTACTACCCAAGGGTGTGTATCCATGAGAGATGTGAAGTTGCCAAAATCAGATACATGGTCAAGGACTTCAAATGAAGAGCATTTGAATCTATCCTTGTGATACATAGCTTGTATATAATTGATAACATGAGGATTCATGTTAAGAAATTTGTAAAAACTCTCAAAGTTTTTGATATATGCATGTAAAGATACCAAAGAGCAATGAGATGAAGATTCCATAGTGAACTATCTTGTAACATCAATGTAAAATCATATTTTAATAGCTTTCCCAAAAGAATGCAAAACACAAATGCAAGACTATATGCAAAAATGACCTGAATGTTTGATTTTTTGTACTTTTTTTTTCAATGCAAATTAATGAAATCAAAGGTGTTGTAAGGATTTTGATTAGGGGCAGAAAATTATATGTATGATATCAGTCCAATACAGCAATAAGATCCTTCACAACACACTCTTGATGCAAATCTAAGATGACGATAAGTCAAAATATAGTGAAAATATGCGATTTTTCATCAAATCTTAATGCAAAAGAGCATGACAAAGGGTGTTGTGAGGAAAATTATGATGGAAAGTAAATTATATCAGTAATAATAGCCACTTAATGCCAAAATATCCGTCACAACACACTTATAGTGCCACTCAAGGTCAAACCCTAGTGAACATATAGCAAAATATGCAAATTTTCACGATTTTTCAACTCCAATACCTAGAAAAGGGGATGTTGGAAAGAATTTTTAGAGGTGCATAAAATAATAACAATGATATCAGTCACCTCAATCCATAAAATCTATCACAACACACTTGGAGTGCAATCTAGGCCAAACACTAGGGCAAAAAAAGCAAAAATGTTCAATTTTTCACCAAATTTTCAATACAAGAGGCCAATAAAAAGGTGTTGTAAAGATTTTTAGGAGGGGTAGAAAATAATTACCTTGATAACAACTAATTAGTGCAAAAATATTCTTCACAACAGACCTATAGTGCAAATCTAAGGAGTCGATAAGGCCAAATCTAGTGAAAATCAATGTTTTTGAAACCCTAGGTTTGAGATCTTGACACAAAATGCTATATGAATGTTTTGAAATCTCATTTATGATGAAAATGAAATATAATCAGATCTGAAAATGAATTCCACACCCTAGGATGCAAAATGCAAGTGCAAATCTAATGAAAATGCATGAAAATTGCTAGTTTTTTGTTGAAATTTTCTATGCAAAAATGCAAATATTTGAAATCTAAATGCAAATTTACACCAAAATGCAAGAATACAGCCAAATAAAAATTTGAATGAGTCTAAAATCAGTAGAAAAATTTGAAAGAAGATTTTGCCTACTAACCCTAGATTTTGGAATTACTAGGTTATATGAATATTGTCAAAATTTCTACAAAACCCTAGCAATTGTATGATGAAAATGAAATGCAAATTATTGAATTTTTGTAATTTTCTATACTTTATCTCAGATATAATACAAAAATTAGAAATTAGATGAAATTAGAATGAACTGATGCAAAATAGAAACCCTAAAATGTAATTTTTTTTAAATTTTTCAAATTTTTAAATTTTTTTGTGATTTTCTCAATGCAATAAGATGAATGACTATATGAATGAATGAAATCAACCCAAATATAAAGCAAAATACTCAGAAAGGTGCAAAATTCAATATAAACATGGGTTCACCAAAATGTAATGTTGTAAAATTTGGATTGTTTAGTTTAGTGTTTGAATCCTCCTTTCACCTGATTAGATTCAAGGACCTTCAGATCAAGTGGCAAAACACTATCAGGTCCTTGGTCACTTACGAATGTAGGGAAGTTTGGATTAGGGTGTTTGATTACTAATTTTCCTTCTCTTGTGCTCAATTATCCATCAAAACCCTAATTATGTGAAAACGACAGTAAACAGATGAATAACGAAAAATGCTTCTACAGAAAGATGTAAAATAACAAATAACTGTACACCTATTTTCAAGGTTCCGATGCGGAAAAGTCAGGGACAAAGGAGTGGGCGCCCAAGTCCAAGGCCCTGCTTTTTGTCAAGATCTGGAGACTCAGTCTATAACTTGTTTCTGTTGTTTTAGAGATTTTCCTGTCATGAAACTTCGAGGACTAATGAGCAGACACCCTAGTCCAAGGTGCTCTTTTTCCTGCTATTCTGCAATTCTGACACTCCAATATGCCCTCCTTCAACTTCACTTTGTCTGCATCATCAACCTGTAACCTGCAACCATGAAAACTTTGGGAGGGGGTTGTGGTGTTTAGGAGCTTGCCTTAGTCAAGCCTCGGAAGGACACTTAAGTCTTCTAAAGACCTTTGTCAGATAGAGAGTGCGTACCCTTGTGAGGCAGAGGCAAAATCCAAATGAATAAATGATCAGAACATAATAAATGTCACCTTGTAGTGAAGTTCTCATAAGAGGAAGAAGCTCTTCATTCCATGAGGAAATGGATGCTCAAATCTGCAAACACAAACACATAGACAACACAAATCTGCTCTTGCAACACAATGAAAGCCTTGAATCATCTTTAGCATGCATAAAGTTCACAATAACAATCTAGTTTCTAAATGAATTCCTAAACATGCTTTTATATGCAACTACAAACATTCCCGCCAAGATTTCATAAATTCAAACTTACCGTGTTAGCCTAGGGACCAAATAACGGTCATAAACTGAGACTAGAAATTTGGGCCTGACCCAAAATAGGGCAGGACTAGGACGCAGCGCCCAACTCCTCGCCCCTATTTTGGGTAGGGTTAAGTTCAAGGGGTCCCCTAGGTCGTATTTACCATAAAACCTAGGGTTCATTCCATCGCGATGTCAAATTATGATGTAAGATGTCCTAAATGCACACTAAAGACTCGGGAGCTAAACCTAAAGAGGGAAAAGCCCCCAAGGGGACATTTTTCGATGTTACAGTTAGAATGCTTCATTTGTATTTGGTTTAGGGTTAGTTTGTATTATTAAAAAAAATCTCCTAAATTGTAATAAACTAGCAAGAGTTTTTTTTCTTTCACAACCAATTGTATTTGTTCACTTTTTGAGGTGGGATAGTTCCATGGAGCTCTTTTTATTGAAAATGGAAATAAATATCCCCAATGTGTTTAATATAGGCTAATCAATAAGATGCATACACATAAACAAAATTTACCTAGATTAAAGAGTAGATAGACAAAATGGATTAGATAAAAAATAATTAGACAATATAATTTACTATAAATATAAATAAATAGAAGGATAGATCACCTAGCTCTATGACCAAAGAATGTGTGTCAAATGATTAATACTATGTAATTTGTGCACCTCAAATTAAGGAAATGCCTTTGATAGTAGAATGTACAAATCAAAATCATAGTATTCTTCTTTGCTTTGCTGTAGATCGAGTTCATGGACTCAAATCTAGTTTGGAACTCAAACTTGTCTTGCCACTATGAACTCAACCTTTGATGATCTCTAACTTTTTCCCTCACTCAATCTAACAATAAACTACTTGAACTTTGATTAGAAGGGGTTAACAAGTATTGTTTTATGACTTGCAATTAATAATTTAATCACACTATTTCCCATCATTTCAAGTCATTGCAAGGATGTTCAATAAATGACTTTGACAATTGTTCAAGACAACAAATAGTTCTATGAAAAAGTAGGTTTACTACTTGCTTTCAGCACCAAAGCCAAGTGTGATGCTATTCATTGCCCTTCTAAATGCTCCTAAATGAGAGTAGATTTGAAAGGAAGCAAGGTACGTAGAAATGCTTCCTACACTAAACTTCTAAGGAAAGTGTTGAGCAAATTTTAATCTTTTTTCAATTATAGAAAGTAGAAACACATATAAACATAAAATAAATAATATATCATAACATATGTGTACATGGGGAAACCCTTTCGAGAGAAAAACTCACACTCCAAAGCATCTCAATGTATTATTCAGTAAACAACACAATTACAATATACTAGCAAAGCAAGTTGACACAAGAGTATCACCAAGCAAAGATTTGGAGGAATTCTAATAGCATAACAATACCTACAAAACCCAGTATGAAACATCCATATCAATCACCTAATAAATAAGAGATACAATACATGAAACTATCAAATGGTAATTATAAAACCAAGAGATAAAACCACCCAAAATAGTGGCACCCAAATCCTTAGTTGGAAATCCAACACCCAAATTCCAAGATGAGTCTATAGGCTAAAAATAACATATTTCTTCCACCTGTCATAACCTCATTATAACATCTAATGAGGTTATGATGAAATTTGTGTGTTGGATTTCCACTCACTAAATTGGGCATTCCATTTTGGCTTCATTATTCCCATCTAAAGATGCCTTATGACATGTTGGTCAACAAGTGTAACTCCCATTGACAACTCTTTTATGTGTTGATGTTTTTACATTTTCAATGTAGGAGGCCCAACTTCCAGAGCCCATAGCTTTTGATCTAGAAGGCCAATTGTTCCCATTTTTTTAAATTGTAGATCTCAAAGAGGTCTACATGACAGGCACCAAGGAACTAGTGCTAAACAACCTCGAATTTTTATTTTGTCCAAAAGCTAACTCTATAGCCCATAAATTAAGTTTTTCTATTTTTCAACTTAAAAATTGCATTATTTATAATCTTAACATTAGGTGCAAGGTTGAGACACCTTTTCTAACAATATTGAGATATGAGAGATATTTAAATGAATGTAAATGAATATCTTTTTATACAAGCACATGCCAATAAAGTACACAAACTTGTACATAGTTAGCTTTAGATTTAAGAGGCAAAGGGAGTCAGTTGACCAAAGTATAGACCTAACCTTACATGGGTGACCCATTGACTATAGACCTAACCTGAATTAGATAGATAGAATGGCTCATGACACATAAATTCAATCTTGGGATCAAAGTAAGGATCATCTTGGATATTCAAATAAATAGATTAGGTGTGTCAGAACATGTGCACATAGGAATAAGATATGCTAATAATCATTGGGTCATGTGCAAATAAGGCTAGATAAAAGATAGGTAAACATATTTAACTTTGCACAAGAGTACACCATTAGTCATCATGTACACATATTAATACATTGACCCAAAATAGTTACAATTTACTAAATGGAAAAATATTGGATACATTTTTCACCATTACATTTTGCCCCCACTTTTAGGTGCATGTGAATCCTTAATGAATAATGTATCTCTATGTATCTAGCATTCACAAACACGCATTTGTATTACAGTAAATATTTAGACACTTCTTTTAGAAAAGGATATCCAAGTCTATATAAAATGATAGATTGCATAGGATGTAGACCATGTGGGTAAATCTTGTGTAATATTCTTCCATATGTGTTCTCCCGTGAATTCCTACAAAAGAAAGGAGAAAATGATTCCATGAATAGCTTATAACTCAGAAGATAATTCCAATACATAAAATGAAAACATTACTAATCATGTATTCCCCCTCCCCTTAATTTATTATCTCCAAAGGGTGTAATTAATTGAAGAAAGATCATGCTAGATAAATCAATAATAAACATGTAAGCAATTGATCATATAATCATAGAGTAATAATAGAATACTTTGAGATAATGTTAAGTTTGTCAAACTAATAAATCATGATAAGCATGTAAGCACATAAAGCAAAAAGAAACATGGCTTGCAATTCATCATCATCAAATTGGTGTTTCAAATTTCCACATAAAGCTTGAAATCTAATAACATATTCAATGATAGTCTCATTTATTTTTTTATGTCCACTTAGTAAGCTAATTAATTTTCACTTTCAATCGAATGTTTATATGAGAATATTGTAAAAATTGTATAGCAATATCATCAAAAGCACTTGATTGAACTTGGATGTAATAAATAAAACAAAGTTATCATACATTTAAAAAAAATATTTCTCAACTATCATTTATCTTTATTGTGTTAAGACTTGAGAAATACAGTAGCACTCATTTATATCTATCAACATCACCTTAACACATATTACTCTAAAATTAAAAAAAGGACTATTAAAAAATTATATACATATTCATGAGGCCATTTATGTTCACTATATTACCTATAAACCTCTCATCAACCTCTTATTATGATGCCTATAAGTGCTATTACTATTAATCAAAATGATTGGTGTAGCTAAAATCATCTGCAACAAGACATTGAGTGAATACTTTAAGATGAAAAGTGATAAAGTAATCAGAAGCTAAGCAAGTTTGTTTTTGAATCCCTTTGAACAAGATTATGTACTATAGGTCTCAATCTAGAGTTATAGGTTGGTCATCAATAAAAAGAGTTTAAAGGTAATCCCTTAGAAGCCTGGTTAGGATTAGAAGCCAAGTGTTTTTCCTCAAGAGTGAATAATGACGGGCTTTAGGGAGTGGTATGCTAGAAAAGTATGGTAGTGTGCACAATTCCTCCTAAGTATGGACCCTTTTTTAGTATCAGAAGATGAGGCCAATGAACACAACATATCTTTGTTTCTAAAGGTTTCTTTCTGGCTAATTTTCCCTCTAGTCAAGATAAACAAAGGGTGTTGGATTTTTTTATCTAGGATAATCAATGGGTTGAGATTTGTGGTAAGAGGGCGGTCAACTAGCTTTGTCAACTCAATTTTCAATAACATACACTTAGATATCCTAGTGAGGTTCTATGGTTTCCATCTAGAGTTTTAGAGTAAAGAATGCTTGGATCATCTTGGTAATAGTTTTGGGAAAGTTATTGAAATTAACCTTAGAACTATTTTGAGGTTTGATAATGTATATAAATAAATTATAAGTTTTTGAGATTTGGATCTCCAGCAAGTCTTGAAATGATAGAGCTTTCTTTTTCCTTATGTGATTTTGTGTCAAATATAGACTGTGAGAAGGTTCCATTTTTTTTACTCCTATCATTAGGTTGGGAGATTTTAAAATTTTGTTGATGTGAGAGATCTTTTCAATATAAACTCAATGCATAATGACTATGCTTCTCTAATGAGGTGTGTTCCCCTAAATAGAACTCATTTGGTTCTAGGGGAATTATAATAGTTTGATCCCAACCCTTTGTTGCCTCCCTCTTCAATGGCCTTGAAAGAGAGTTGTGATCATAAGGTTAGTGATTATGTGAAATAATTAGAGGTTGGGTTGTTGAATAAGGTAATGAATGAGGCTCCTCCCCCTATAGAATCCTTGACTCCATTTAGATTTATTTCTTTGATTTTACCTTTAGTGAAAAGAAATACTATTTACAAGTGACCTATATCATAAAGAGGAGATAAAAATAAATAATGAAATCAATTTGTAAAAGACCTTTTATGAAAAGGGATTGAATATTGTAACTAAGTAATTAAGTTATGAATCATTTGTTATGAAAGGGTGTGTTAGATAAAGGAAACAACTAGGAAAACACTATATAATATTACTGTATTTGGAAATATGGCATGGAGTATTCAAGAGGAAAGAGAGTATTTGTAGCATTGTTGATTTCCTAATACATCCAATTGCAGCCCCAAAAATAGCCATAGACTTTGATAGAAATGAAACACCATAGTAGCCCCATTGACACCTCAAATTTATTGACATCCCTAGAACATGTACCAAGAACTTATAGTTAGGAAATAATTGTCTTAAATATGATATGAAGAATGAAATCCTTTGTCACATGGGGCACATCTATGTTCCTACTAAGGAGCATCAAAAAATGATTAAGGAAGTTCACTACAATTGGGCTACATGTATGGAGTAGAGAAAACATAGGTAGTTTTATAAATACATATATCAACTAAAATTATGTTATGACATTGTTGTATGCATTATATCTTGTACAACATGTGCCATTACAAAGCCAAGCAGTTGAAAGTAAGGCCTATGCACACCCCTACATATTCATAACATTCTTTGGTAGCCCATTTCAATATATCTCATGTATAGTCTTCTTCTGAGAAGACATAGTTGATTATGTATGCATGGTAGTTGATAGGTTCTTGAAGATGGTTGTTCTAATGCCCTATAAGAAAAGGAATTTTTTAGTACCAATAGATTCTTTTAAATTTTTTGGAACAATAACAATAGGTTCTCAATCATTTTTGGTCTTCATTGTGGTTCATGATAGAAACAAAAATAACAAACCCATCTAGTATTCCATCCAAAAAATGTAGAAAAAATTTACCAACCACATGATTTTGTAGATTATTCTAATGTATCACTCAAAGAAACCCCACACATGGAACATTTGAACTTGTGTCCCACTTGTTGGACATCCTAATTTTTGCCTAAAATCACATATTTTTTAGAAAAATGCATGATTTCCATAAAGGGTGTTCAATTGAAGGGGGTTAGAACAAAACCCAATTTAGATTAAATCCCCTTGGATAGAACCACCCTAGGCTTAAATGAAACCCTTAGTGGAGTCTCCTCTGCACCTATTAAAATGCTGATAGAAAAGCAATTTCACTTCACCTTTTGGGGGATCAAATAAATTCATTTTGAAAATGTCATTTTCTAAGTATGTAGCTCTTAGTGTTATTTTTTTGAAAAGTATAATATGTATTATTATTTTTTAATATTATATATTTTTAATTTGATAATTAATGTAGGTCCATTATGAGAAAACAATGACCTCTATTCAAGACACTAGAAAAATAAGAAACATTTTTAGAAAACTCTCAAAAAATAAACTACCTTCCAAATAGATGTCTTTGTTTCAATGAAAAAAGAATAATTTAATTTCGATAAATATTCCTAGATAAATATATTATGGCAATATATAGGTTGCATTGGACAACCACTTTTGATGAAAAGCAAGAAGAGCTTGCAAAATCCAATTGAAAGAGGATGTTGGTTGAATAAGATGAAAACCATAAAACAAAAACACATACAGGAAAGTTTCTAGCAAAGGGAGAATTTGAGGGCTCCTTCAAATGTAAATACAAACATTGCACTATTAGGAACCATAGTGGATTCCAAGATTTTTCATCCAAACAAATTTGATTTTCATGTATATGTAGCCATACAAGTATTTAGGTATATGGGTAATGGAAATGGGGGACAAAAGGGGGCCAAAAGTGGCCACTTTTTTTTTTTGAAATTAGCTAAAAATTGAACTTGGATGAGTAATTCAAGATGTGTGCACTCAAAATTTGAAGATATGATAATAAAAATAATTGTAGTACTTTGAATCTAGTTTCTAAACTACTAGAGATTTAAAAAAAATGGTTAATGTTAAGGGGATGAAATGCTAAGTGCACACAAAAGTGTTTTATTTTTATCACTAAAATATAACATAGTGTTTGATGTGTGCCCCCCCCCTTTTTTTTGCTACATTAGGTATTTTTAAAAGCCAATTGGTGGAATTATAATCAAGAGTGAGTACTAAAAGTTATATATTTTTATATTTTTTTATTGAATTGTTTTAGTGATTTTTTGAAGTGGATGCATCCTGAAAATTACATCACTAAGCACATCATCACATAACTTGAAAAAAAGTAATTGAAAAAATATTTTTTTTTGTTGAATGTGTATATAATGAAGTGTAGAAGAATCCTATATTTTTTTAAAAAATTTGGATAAGCAAGTTAAAAGTTATAAAAAAAATCAATACATATGTAGTGGAGGAATATGAAGACACACTTCAAGGAAAATAAAAATAAACACCTTAACTTATTCAAAATATTAAAAAAATTGTATGGCTAGAAATCTATGAAGTAACTCTTTATTTTGGTGGTGGTTTTGTAAAATTTTATTGCAAAACATGTACACCTAATGAGTTTAAAGTTTGAATTTGAGTTGTTTTATGTTAAAAACATGAATTTAGGAGCCACAAGAGATGTCCAACCCTTAGGCTAGGAAATCCAAGCCTAAATAGGCGAGATTGAATAAAAAAATTTAATATAAGGTATTAAAAATGCATACATGTTAAAACATGTACATGTTATAATTTTCATAATGTGAACGCATTTTTCTAAAAATCTCAAGGTTGGACACTAATTTGCCCCCAATTTCCATGCACTTATCCATATGATTAAGTTCAATTATAATGAATTATCATCTTTAGTTTATAGTCTATATGACCAACTCATGGTGCCTTATGGATTGTTTACTTCTCAGCTCAAACATACAGGCTTGCTCATTACCATGTTATTTGTAATGAAAATAATTTTATAGCATGGATGAGATGTAGTCATTAATAGTCAAAATTGAACTTCAATTCCCAAACTATTAGTAAATTTACTAAACTTCCATGCCAATGACTGGCTAAGATATTTGCCAATGATTTTTCCAATTGCTTAGACAAATAATTAAAACTTTTGACACATAAATGGAAAAAAAGACTAAGGACATATATTGAGTGTGGCTATACTCTTTTTCAAATTTCTTGTCAAACATTAAGTATGTGATAGTGTACATACACTCAAAATCCTAGCATATCCTTATAATATTATGCAGTCAATTAGTGCCATGTTTCTGTCAACTTTCAGCTCATCCTTTTCTTTCACTATCAAAATTAAAATGATTTTAGAAACTGGAAGTCTTTATTAAATATGAATTATTTAGATCAAGTTTTATAGGGAAGCATTGAAATTTCAAAATCAATAAAGAATAAATATATTACCCACACTAACCTCTCGATAAATCTGCACCTTACACATTTGTTGAATGTCTCATCTTACCACATTAAATTCATTTCAATAAGACAAAGATTACTAATAAAGTTAAAATTTTAGGACATAGAATTTATTGTAAAGATTTCAAATTTAGTGAAAATAAAAGTAATGGGAAAAATCTTTGATTTAATTGGTCATTGCAAGAAAATAATGAAAATTCAATGAAAAAATATTCAAGACAAGACCTAAAATTTCATTCCTTTCAACATATGTCAATAAGATAGGAGATTAATAAATAAGGTCATTTTTCTTCAATATATATGAATATTAAAAAATAATTATTCAATGAAAAACATATTCAAGAGAAGATCTAAAATTGTCAGTTTATTCAACATAGGCCAATAAGATAGGATAGAAATAACGAATATAGCTATTTTTAATATATGAATATATTAAAAAAATATTCCTTTCTTTGTTAATCCGAAAAATGATGATGCTCATTCCTTCCTTATTGCAAATGAGAGAGAGAAATATGAGGGTGTGCATGATCTAGCTATTCTCAATCCTAAAATTTTCAACGTGGACAAATTTTTAGAACTTGGTTTGGAGTAGTTGTCTTTTGATAATAAGAATTGCATTGAGGACACATTTTTGAGATCATTGGTTGAGCATTCTAATGCAAAGTTTGTGTGTTCTCAAGAGGATCAAGTTGTCTATCTGTGGTAATGTAAAGAAGACCAAATCATAAGTCAATTTCTTAGTAGCAATATTTTTATAGCAGGTTGTGGTCAAGGATACAAAATAGAGAGGCAACTTGAAGATTGTGAGTCTTCACATAAAGTTTCTCAATTTTTTGAATTATACGCTAAAGGTGCAAAAGTGGATCTGAATCATGTTTATGATTTAATCATGGAAGAATACAACAACATATATATGTTACAGCTAGGTTGCAAGAACTAGAGTAGTCATGTATGGTATACCCCAACTTGAGGTTGTGCCTAAAATGGAAGCATTTTTGTTTGAGGTTCATGGTAATCTTTTTCTTCATGTTGATATAAGTGAAGGTCTAGATATGCTACCAAGGATCTTGAAGGAGAATGTCACCATGTGGGTGAGCATGACGGTGGTCACTACTGCTTCTGGTTGCCTTGTCCATATGGTTGTCACTTTAAGTTTTAGCATGATAACATTAATACCAGTAGTTTGCATGCACATGCATGCAAGAAGCTCTATGTTAGGGTTAGCCGGCAGAAGATATCAATTAAATGCAAATAAAGATTAAACAAAGGAATGGAAATACATAGAAATAATAACAACGAGAGACAAATTTTAACGTGGTTCACCCAAACTTGGGCTACATCCACCAAAACAGAGAGTCCAATATTATTATCCAGTAAGTCAAACTGATTACAACTAGCAATCCCTACAACTCAATACCGCTGCAAATGCTACAATACAATCAATAGAAACCCTAACCCTTAACTCAATACTGCTGCCCCTAAACCTCCACAAGGGGCGTTGCCCCTTGACCTCGTAGGAATTTGGGGGGAAACTGCTCCAATAAAAGTGAGGAAAATTTAACCTCCAAGTCTGATTAGGATCCATATAACAACACTCTATTTGTTGTTGCTAGGTGATGGATACAATTCTAGCTTAAGGATGCCTAGTTCCTTCTTCAATCTTTTATTTGATAGAGGTAAGTCATTTGCAACAGTTTATCCATGGTCTTATACCATGGATCTTATTTTTAGGGTCTCACCTGCAAGTGTGCTCAAATTTTATTTATAGCCATACTCAAATTCCTTTGTGCCCTCATGCCATTGGTTGTATGTTGTTTTATCTTGTGTACATATCATCTTTGTGTGTGTCTTTCTATAGCCCTCCTCATCCCTTTGTCTATTTTTGGTTTACTCCCAAAGATTTTATCTAGATTCTCATTGTGCCTACAAGAGGTACACATTCCCAACAAAAGCCAATGTTGGGACCCAGTGAAAAAATGAAATTACCTAAGTCCTTTCTCATTTTTACTTAGTTTTTTTTTTACCATCTCCCAAATATGGGCCTCATTATATTCAAAGTTTCCAAAAGGTCCAAAATATTCTAAGTATGGGGGTCTTCTTGTTATTTTATGGTGTTTCTATGTTTTACAAGATTTTTCTCTCCTACAAGGTGTAGAATTCATACTAGATACTACATGTCTAGTTACCCTTCACTTCCCCACATCCTATTTCATCATCCAATTCCACCCAATATCCCTGCAGACTTCTTCACTTCCTTCATCTTCATCATTTTCTTTATTTTCTAGCATTGTAGGTTCTCAGTTGGCTACTAGACATCTAGTTCCTTATTGGTCATTCACATCTTGACCCACCCACTTTCATTAAAATTCTTTCATTCACTTCTCATTGCTCTGACATGTGCCTATTGCATTATGCATGCCCTCTACATCATAGTTTCTAAAGTGGGCCCCTATCCAAAAATTGCACATTGTGATATGTTTCCGTGTGTCCCTCTTGACCTGCTATTTTGCAAAAATCCTTCACCTTCACTTCTCTCCTTCCATGTTTTCAACCAATCACCTACCACCACATGACACATATTGATTCACTTACGATCCCTAAAAATCATTTTCATGCCTTATTCTCTTCTAATCACCTTTCTCTCCAATTTGTGGGATATTGACCTACTCCTACAATTCCTTCCCTTCCCATGAAATTCAGCTCCACTCCCCATTTTTGCATCATGTCCTATGGTGTTTCCCTACTACTTCCACTTTTTGGATCCCTACTAGACTTTAGGATGTCTTTTCCTCCATCCATACATCTTGTCCTCAGGTCTAATCCCACATTATTTTTCTACCATTCTCCCTTCACCAAATCTCCCCATTTCTTCTTTGTGGGAACATGATTCCCTCTTGGATGTCACTCCTGTCCTTGTGTCCTTCCATCCACTTTGAAGATGCAATTACATAGTGAATCCACACAATTTCTCCATCAAGTTCACATGCAGTTCTAGTATCCATCCTGACATCCTATACCCCATGAACTTTCTACATTTCCCCTATAACTCCTTCGGATGCTCCAAGAAGCTCCCAAAATTCCACTAATGCCAAATTTGACCCCTGTCACTTATCAATGGCATTTTTTCCTACCCAAACACAATCACTCATCTAAAGGTTACAAATCCAAATACAGTTTTCAAGGAATGGATGAGAAGAAGAATTGCTCACCGTGAATGTAGTCAAGTAAGTTTCATCTACCACTTCAATCCATGTGAGATCCAAATGATCTGATCTTGAATGGGAACACATTTGAAGCATGAACTAAGATCACATTTAGTTGGCCACCAATGTTTCTACCTCCTATAATAAATTGAGATCCCGCAAGCAATCTAGGGAATGAAAATTGGAGCACTATAAATTGAAGTTGATTGTTCATTCAAATAGTTGGTCACTGAACTAATTTTCATGTGCCTGAAAGTGTTAATGATCATCTAGGGTTTCAAATCACACAAGTTTAGTCTATTTGGAGTAGATGTTCATACATCAGAAGGAGATTTGTATTGTAAATGGTGTTTGTACCTAAATGTCTCCATGTTTGTTTGTAGATTTTTAGGGAAACCCTTAATCATAGTTGTCAGTTTCCTCTTGCCACATTTGCTGGTATGATTCTAATGGAGATATAATAAATGTCATAGCATTTTAATTAATTGCAATCTTTGCAATGGTCATTTCTACATTTCACATGGATTTCTACAGTATGGGAGTGGATTATTAAGTATGCTCTATTATTTGGTGTTATATTTGTGATGTATGTTCATGAATAGCTCATATTGCTTTTGATTTCAATTTGTTGTTCCTACTGGCAATCTATGACTCTGTTACCCACTAGATAGGCACCAATCCTAGAAGTTCATGGTCAATCATGCTCAGACATATTTAACTAGTAGTTTAGGTTTAGTTTAAGGTTCATGTTCTACTTGCACCCACAAACTAGCATTGTTACTTTGCTATATCTTGAGGGAGCTGGTGTCAAATAGATTTTTAGAGGTTTGTGCTTGTAGGAGTTCAACCCATCATTGCATTCCATTGTTTTGCAAGTGGATATATCTAGTGAGAAAGTGTCAAACAAATATTTAGAGAGTTGTACTAATGTAGATGCAAGATATAATTGTGTATGCAATTTTAAGGGGATTCATCTTTGGTGATTGAAACTAGTTATATTTTTTGGTGCACTTATATGCTTGTTTGTAATCTGTTGTTATCAAGTCTAGTAGGCTTATTCTTGACTACCATTAGGGAATGGTAGTTAAAGGCTCATTCCAATTGTTAAAATGTGTTATTACCTCAAGGGAATACCCCTAGGTTTTGTAGAGCCTAAAGAAGAAGAGGATTTTCCTTAATCCTATGCATTGGACCAAGGTCACCCTCTCTTTGTTGATGTATCATTTTATTTGTTTGAGATATCTTGTTCCCCTTGTCTTATCTTTGGTCATGCTACTAGAAGAAATGGCTTGTTTTTTGTGACTCAACAAATTGGTGACTCTACTAGGGGTTTCTCTAGTTAGTCATATCCCAGGTTACAAGAAATTTAAGACTCTAATGGTAAGTGGCCCAAAAGTATTTTTAACCTTGGAGGTTCTTCTTACTACAAGGATTTCCTCATTTTGTGAGGTGGGAACTCTGCAACAAAATTTTAAAGTTTTACTGTTATTTGATGCCTACTAGTGGTGCAACAAATCTTATCCCATCGGTGAAACAACAGTAGGTTAAGGTACTATTGAATGCACAAGACAACTGAGAGGGGGGGGTGCATTAGTTGTAACTTATAATTCCAAAAACCTCAAACACATTTAGATCCACACCAATTCAATTAATCCTTAAACTGTTATGATGATTAAGCATGAAAGAAAATAATAGAAACTGAATCAACTCAACATCAAACACAAGAGAACACCAGATTTACATGGAAAACCAACGAAAGGAAAAACCATGGTGAGGATTATCTCATAGTATAAAGTAATATCAACACAAAAAAACAATAGGCTCACTGCCAAAAGGCTTACTATCAAAGGGCTCACTGCCCAAAAGAAAGGCTCACTACCAAAGGGCTCGAGTGCTGCCAAGGCTCACTACCATAATAGAGAATATTGTTACAAGGAGAAAACTATCTCAATGCAACAAGGAATTCCACTGCAACACCATCAACACCTTCGTAGTCACACTCAAGAATTGTAGACACCTTCTGCTCACTGCATCCAATAACCTAACACATGAAAGATTGTACTGCACCACACATTCAACCACACTGTTATTCACATCACCTTCATTGCGCACACACTTGATCATGATCCCTTGATACTTATTTATACTATCTTCAACCTTGAGAACATTCTCCAAGGTTGGAAAATCACCTTAACCCATAAAATTAAAATTAGGTTTGGACCTAAACATTACCATGGTGGAAAGGAATGAATGCAGACCACACCACACCTTAGCTTGAACCTAAATCCACCCTTACACATTACTCCATGCTTCCACAATCACTGAAGCACAACCACAAGTAATGCAAACAACCAAGTCAGCTAAACTTGTGTTAACACTATGAACTTTTAAGTACACACTTCCTCAAAGATCAAAAGATAACTCACGGACCATGTGCCAAGCTTAAACATGATCTAGAGGCATCCACAAGTACCTGAAAATAAACAAATCCTTTCACAACAACTTTCACTTGATGGAAGTTCACACCAAAGCACTCAAACAACTTGTCATACACTACAACTCAAGAAATCAACTTGTGGAGCACCAAACCACGAACAACTTGAACTAAAGCAATGTATAAGCATTATGAGCACAAATCCAAAACCACAAAGCCAGAAACAAATTTGCAGAGAAATACGAAGCAAAATGGTTTCTCCTAGACACCTCTGCAAAACTCAGAAACATAATCCACACATTGGTGAACACAACTTCCTCTACAACGAACCAAAACACCAAATTCAAAATATAACATCTCTTAACATCTTTGAACAACATATCCAAACCGCAATGACAACTCTTCAACAAAGAGGAAATGTGGAGCAGAACCAGAACACTACTCTGTAAACCAAAATGCCACTTCATCACACTATTTCCTTTATTAATAAAATTTTCTCAAAAGTGCTTAGAAAACAACCAACAAAAACATATTCATAACATCTTTAGCACCTCTTCAAAGCAACTAAATCATCTTCAGCAAAGCAACTTAACCAAACAACTCATACCATTGCAACAACCTCATCTCTGCTCAACCAAACACTAATGACAACACCAAGATAACATGTTGACATCAATGAAAACACTAATTGCACATACTTGCAACAGGTACATAGAGTGTTTTTTTCTTTCCTCTCCTAAAGCAATATTTGTTATGCAAGGAAAGATCTTTGAAAAAAGAATGTAGTTCTATTTCAGCATGAAGTTTTTTTATAATCATGGATCATTGGTTTAAAGAAGAGCTAAGGTCTAAGAATACATATGACTCATACTAGATCAGTGGCATAGTACATGCTATTCTAAAGAATATGATCTCAATTATTATAGTGATACCTCATCTAAATGCACAAATGATTGTGCATAGGAATTTTAAAATGATAAACTAATTGTGCATTCCTCAGACCCATCTGAACAAGAGCCTTTTGATTTAGTAGGCCACATAAAAATGATGGAATTAGGCAATGTTTAGTTTTGCTAACAGTTTGCATCTGCAAGTACCCAACATGTCATAAAAATAGTGTTTGATGAAGAACATGGTGATTTTATTGTTTATCTCAATGAGTTAGATGCACATGTCTATGCCCCCACCTCCCTTGCCCATGATTTATAAAACCTCAGAAGGCAAGATGGTGAATCAATTTCACATTTTCATAATAGGTTTGCTACCACTAAATTAATAGTCTCCTAGATGAATGTAAACCTAATGAAAGTTCATGAATAGACATGTTTTATGAGGCTTTCCATCTTGGTGCAATCCATCTTCCTCCTAAGTGTAATCCAACAAGTATAATCACAACTTTTGGTTGAGCCAACATTGTTGAATCATCACTTGACATATGCATTATGCCTCAAGGTTTTGATGGGAACAAACTTGCAACTCTTGTTGATTAGTTTGATGAGTTAGCTCATATTAATGGTAGTGTCAGAATTGTGGATGCAACGTGGGATCAATATGAGAGTGTGGTCATGACGATAGCTATTGATGATAGTACAACACCATATGATAACAATGTAGATGTTGATGATAGTGTACACACTTATTTGTTCTTAGATGGATTAGTTCATGAAGATGATAATGATGTAATTGTTTGTTTGGTCAAATCCCATGCTTTGTCCCTTTTGATAGTGATCTTCTTGTTGCTGGTATAAGTAAGAAAGTTGAAGTGCAAAATAATTGGTATTCATTAAATGTGATTCCTTGCTTTGTTGATTCTAAAGATGACGATGCTTATTCCTTCCTTATTAAAAATGAGAAAAAGAAATATGAGGGTGTGCATGATCTAATTGCTCTTAGTCCTAAAGTTTTCAACTTGGACAAATTTTTAGAACTTAGTTTGGAGCAGTTGTCTTTTATTGATAAGAATTGTGTTGAGGAAACATTTTTTAGATCATTGGTTGAGAATTATGATGTAGAATTTGTGTGTTCTCAAGAGGATCAAGTTTCTTATCTGTGGGTTCAGGTGAAGAAAAAAAAATCATAACTCTATTTCTTAGTAGCAATATTTTTATAGTAGGTTGTAGTCAAGGACACAAAACATAGATGCAATTTGAAGATTATGAGTCTTCACATGAAGTGCCTCAATTTTTTGAATTACATGATGAAGGTGTAGAAGTGGATGTGAATTATGTTTGTGATTCAAACATGGAATAATACATTAGTATATATGTTATAGTTGGGTCCTAAGAACTAGATAAGTCATATGGTATACCCCAGCTTGAGGTTGCAACTAAAATGTAAGCACTTCAGTTTGAGGGTCTGGGTAATCTTTTTCTTCATGTTGATATAAGTGCATGCCTAGATATGCATCATGGTACTAAGGAGCTTGAAGGAGAATGTTTCCATGTGGCTAAGCTTGATGGTGGTTACTACTACTTGTGATTGCCTTGTCTAGATGGTTAGCACTTCAGGTTTCAACATGATGACATTAATACTAGTAGTCTACATGTGCATGCATGCAAGAAGCTTGTTTGTTGCTACTAGGTGATGGATGCAATTCTAGATTAAGGATGCCCATTTCCTTCTTCAATCTTGTCTTTAATAGAGGTAAGTGATTTGAAACAATTTGTCCATGGCCTTGTGCCATGGATCCTCTTTGTAAGGTCTGACCTACAAGTGTGCTCAAGTTTTTTTATAGCCATACTCAAATTTCTTTGTGCCCTCATGTCATTGGTTATATGTTGTTTTGTCTTGTGTACATATCATCTTTGTGTTTGTCTTTCCCTATCCCTCCTCATCCCTTTTGTTTTTTTGGTTTTCTCCTAGAGATTTTGTCTAGATTCTCATTGTGCTTGCAAGAGGCACACATCCCCAACAAGAGCCAATGTTGGGACTCATTTTGGAAAATGTGAAATTACCTAAGTCCTTTCTAATTTTTCCCCAATTTTTCCTTAGTTGTGTTTTTCTCCATCTCCCAGATATGCCTCATTATGTTCAAAGTTGCCATAAGATCTAAAATATTCAAAGTATGGGGGTCTCCTTGTCATTTTCTAGTGTTTCTATGTTTTGTGGGTTTTTCCTCTCCTATAGGATGCATAATTCTTACTAGATACTACATGTGTAGTTCCCATTCACTTCCTCACATCCTATTTCATTATTTAGTTCTACCCAATATCCTCATAAAATTATTCTCTTCCTTCATCTTCTTCATTCCCTTTGTTTTCTATCTTTATGGGTTTTCGATTAGCTACCAGACATCCACTTCCTCATTGTTCATCCACATCTTGATCCAGCCCCCTTTCCCACAAAATTCTTTCATTCACTTCTTATCACTCTAACATGTGGCACGTTCTTGTTGTATCGTGCACACCCTCTACATCGTAGTTTCTAAAGGAGGCCCCTATCCCAAAATTACACATTGTGATATGTTGCCATGTGTCCCTTTTGACCTCCTATTCTACAAATATCCCCCACCTTTACTTCTCTCCTTCCATATTTTCAACCAATCACCTGCTGCCACATGACACATCTTGATACATTTCCCATCCCTACAAATCCTTTTGATGCCTTATTCCCTTTCAATCACTTTTCTCTCCAATTTGTAGGATACCAACCTTCTCCTACAATTCCTTCCCTTCCCTTAAAATCTGGTTCCACTCCTAGTTTTTGCATCATGTCTTATGTGTTTCCCTACACCACTTCTTCCACTTTGCAGATCTCAACCAGACTTTAGGATGCATTTTCCTCCTTCCATACATCATGTCCTTAGGTCCAATCCCACATTCATTTTTTGTTGTTCTTCCTTCACTGAATCTCCCCATTTATTCTTTGTGGGAACTTGATATCATCCCAGATGTCCATCTTTTCCCTGTGTCCTTGCATCCACTTCCATGTTGCATTTTATAGTGAATCACTACAATTTCTCCACTAGGTCCACTTGTTGTTCCAATCTCTATCACTCGCATCTTGTACCCCATCAAATTTTTTCACTTCCCCTGCAAGTCGGGCCTAAATGCTCCAACAACCTTTGAGAACATGATTAATGCCAAATTTGACCCCTATAACTTATTAGAAACATTTTTCCCACCTAAATGCAATCACTCATCTAAAGAGCACAAATCTAAATGTAGTTTTCAAGTGGTGGATGAAAGGAAGAATTTCTCATCATGAATGCGGTAGGTGAGTTTCATCTACTAGTTTGATCTGCACGAGCTCCAAACTTTTCAATCTTGAATGGGAACACATTTAAAGCACCAATTTCAAGGGATCACATTCAGTTGGCTATTGATGCTTCTACTGATGCAGAGGCATCCACACTAAAACCTTGACATACAGCATGTATGTCCGCAACCCTTCATCATCATCATCATATTTCCCTTAACACCATCAGCATCATCATATTTTCTCTTGCCGACCGATATCCTCCTGCAGACAAACCTTCGACCCTTCGCCTGTTAGTAGCATCATCATATCCGGCTATCGGCAGCATCATCACATTCGGCAAGCGCAAACATCCTCCTGATGTTCACTGTTCATCTTACCGCCAAACGCTTTCTGCAGCATCATGATGTTCAACATCATGTTCATCAGCAGGATATAAAATATCCGGTTCCCTCCATATATCCTGATGACGACAACTTCATACACCCTTCCTCTGATGCTTACATCACCCGATATCCTGATGACGATTATCCTGATGACGATGACGTCACATGTAGATCCTTCAATAGCCTGCTGTCGGCCAAACTTAACATTATCGGCCCGCGATGGTTTTATCAACCCGATCTTCTACCTTATGCCGATACGCTCCTCCTCGGCAACACCTGATGATGATCACCCCAATGCACATTCACCTTATGCAAACGATTGCATCATGCTCATCTCCACCTACTCGGATGACGCCCGAAGTAACTGCAGGATATACCCAGAAATATCCTGATGATGCCGTTGTGAAACCTTAGCGGATTTTTCCCACCGTTCTGATCCGCCGAACCTCCTGGGATGACCCGATCCGTTTCCTGGATAACTTTCCAGATTCGAACTACCAGCACGACCTAGCACATACCCATGCTAGGGTTCTCAACACCTCTCGACGACGATCCTACACACCTGCATGCAAACAAACACAAAATGCAGACTAAATCCTAAACTACTGTACATAGCCATTCCACCGATTCGACGAATCAACTGGTGGAATGGATCAGCGAATCTATGCAACCACCAAAATAGCATCTCGATTACACAAAGGAATCCAAACAGAGAATTGACACAACAGGATCTCTTTATTGATTTTCAAAAGATGCAAATACAATATTCAGTCTCTCCCTCTGTCTCACTCTCTGCAAAGTCCTATCGATCCTATACAATACTGCTCAATCTGTATCTATCTCTCTAAAACCAACCGATCCTCATGCATAAATAGGATCTCCTGCAAGTACTACCAACTCGACTCCAAGCGGCTGGGAGGATCCAACCAGACATACAGCATAACAGCTGTCCTAACAACCTAGCTAAAAATAGTAAAGTATGGTCAACATGACCTTATTACATGCATTGGTCTTATCAGACCTTCTTGGAAACATTAACCAGACCTATAACAAACTAACTGCCTCAGGGAGGCCAGCTATCAGGTAGGTGCTCCTGCACCATAATCCCCAACAGAAAAGAACTCATGTCCCATGAGTTAGGTTGTGGAAGTCCTCCACCTTTACACTTTGCCTTTGCAGTGTCTTGACCTATTCCAGCTTTGTCCTCTGCTGGCTCTTGGCTGCTCCAAGACTTCTGAACTGTAACTTGCCTTCTTGCAAGTAAATCCTCATGCCTGTCAATGTAGGCCCTTCTCTCACATACCTTGTGTTTGTCAGGTTGTCTGACCAGAACCTCTGTCTGAACTGCCTCTTGAACTTCTAAAATGTTCAACTCTGTCTTTCTTTCAACCTTTATAGGACAAACAAGAGTCCCAACTATGACAACATCCTTGTCATTCCTCTCAACTAGTTGCTGTTTGCAAACCTGTTTCTGAACCTGCTGCTGACCTCTGTAAGTCAAAACTGAAACTTTCTTCAACCTGTTGTCCTTAACAACTCCTTTCCCTGCAGTGTCCTCAACTACCTTTATGCCTGCTCCTATAGGCATCTGCACAAACTCCTTCTTTCCCACTAAAATGATTTTGGATGCCCCCTGTGCTGTAGCATCTTCCTGCAATGGCATCAACCTAATAGTTTTCCCATCTTTCTTGATGGTGTAGGTATTAGCATACCCATCATACAGTACCCTCCTATCAAACTGCCATGGTCTACCCAACAGTAGGTGACAACATTCCATGGGAAAAATGTCACACAACACTCTATCATGATATGCTCCAATCTGAAAATCCACATATGCCTATTCATAGACAAAAAGTGATTGACTATCACTCACCCAAGATGCCTTGTAAGGGTGATGGTGTGGAATCCTTTCCAAATTCAATTTATCCACCATTTCCTGAGATACCATGTTATCTGTTGAACCAGTATCAATGACAACCTTACATACTTTACCTTTGCTCTTGCATGTGGTCTTGAAAAGAGCTCTTCTTTGCATCATATCCTTTGATGCCTGCAAACTAATTCTCCTTAGCATCAATGCTTCTCCCTCCTCAGGGTATCCATAACCGTCGGGAACTCTATCTCCTTGATAAGTGTTTGAACTTTGCACACATTCCTCTACTTTCTCTTCTTGCACAAGTTGTACTTTCTTGTCATTCGTTCTATCATCTCTGGATGATGAACCTTTGCTTTCTGGACATTTGAAAAATGGATGACCAAACTCACCACAGCTGTAACACTTTCCTGAAAATGTAGTAGAACCTCTACCACTTCCAAATCTGCCTCTATTACCTTTCCATCCACCTCTGAAATCAGACTGTCCCTGTCCTTTACCAGTGTCTTCTTGACCCTCATTGGTTTGCCTTGTGGTAGGGGCTAATCCTCTTCCCCTCATATTGTTTCCTCTTCCTCTCATGGACTTATCTTGTCTTCTATTCATCTTTTCTTCAATCCTGATTGCCATTTGATAACAATCCTCCACATTCTTAGGGTTAGCTAAAACTAACTCATCCTGTATGTTCAATCTCAAACCAGCCAAGTACCTAGCCACCTTTTCTACCTCATTCTCATGATGACCAGATCTCATACTCAACTTATAAAACTCCTCAGTATATGCCTTCACATCCATTTCCTTCTGCCTTAAAAATTGCAGCTTCTTAAACATCTGAATTTCATAATCCTTGGGCAAGAATTTACCTTTGATCCTTGCTACCATTTTATCCCATGAAGTGATCTTTGACTTCCCTTGTTTCCTTCTCTCAGATTGTACATAATCCCACCATACCAAAGCATGACCTCCTAACTTGGTCTTTGCAATCTTTACCTTCTGATCCTCAGCAACATCTTCACATTCAAAGTGATTATCAAGTGCAGCAATCCAATCCAGCAACTCATCTTCATTCAAACTTCCATTATACTTGGAAACATCAACCTTTACCTTAGGTTTATCACTCTGCACTGCCTTTAACAATTTTGCAAATCTCCGGTCTTCAGCATCCAGATCTTCAGCTACCTCTTCATACTCTTCAACAGTATCTTCATCTTCTTCTGATTCACTGTCTTCCACTTCCCTCTTTTTGTTCTTCTCCAAGGCTACAAGCCTGGCTTGAAGTGCTTCAGCAAGCTCCTTCATCTCCTGCAACTCCCTTGCAGTACCATTACCTTTTGGAGGCATTTTGTTAACTTCTCACTCCTCTACCTCTGTCCTTTCAGTGACAGAATCAACTCTACCTCTGCCCTTTCGGTGACAGAATCAACACACAACAGCCCAGACCTTTTGCTGAGCTCTGATACCACTATGATGCAGAGGCATCCACACTAAAACCTTGACATACAGCATGTATGTCCGCAACCCTTCATCATCATCATCATATTTCCCTTAACACCGTCAGCATCATCATATTTTCTCTTGCCGACCGATATCCTCCTGCAGACAAACCTTCGACCCTTCACCTGTCAGCAGCATCATCATATCCGGCTATCGGCAGCATCATCACATTCGGCAAGCGCAAACATCCTCCTGATGTTCACTGTTCATCTTACCGCCAAACGCTTTTTGCAGCATCATGATGTTCAACATCATGTTCATCAGCAGGATATAAAATATCTGGTTCCCTCCATATATCCTAATGATGACAACTTCATACACCCTTCCTCTGATGCTTACATCACCCCGATATCCTGATGACGATTATCCTGATGACGATGACGTCACATGCAGTTCCTTCAATATCCTGCTGTCGGCCAAACTTAACATTATCGGCCCGCGATGGTTTTATCAACCCGATCTTCTACCTTATGCCGATACGCTCCTCCTCGGCAACACCTGATGATGATCACCCCAATGCACATTCACCTTATGCAAACGATTGCATCATGCTCATCTCCACCTACTCGGATGACGCCCGAAGTAACTGCAGGATATACCCAGAAATATCCTGATGATGCCGTTGTGAAACCTTAGCGGATTTTTCCCACCGTTCTGATCTGTCGAACCTCCTGGGATGACCCGATCTGTTTCCTGGATAACTTTCCAGATTCGAACTACCAGCACGACCTAGCACATACCCATGCTAGGGTTCTCAACACCTCTTGACGACGATCCTGCACACCTGCATGCAAACAAACACAAAATGCAGACTAAATCCTAAACTACTGTACATAGCCATTCCACCGATTCGACGAATCAACCGGTGGAATGGATCAGCGAATCCATGCAACCACCAGAACAGCAACTCGATTACACAAAGGAATCCAAACAGAGAATTGACACAACAGGATCTCTTTATTAATTTTCAAAAGATGCAAATACAATATTCAGTCTCTCCCTCTGTCTCACTCTCTGCAAAGTCCTATCGATCTTATACAATACTGCTCAATCTGTATCTATATCTCTAAAACCAACCGATCCTCATGCATAAATAGGATCTCCTGCGAGTACTACCAACTCGACTCCAAGCGGCTGGGAGCTTCCAAGCGGCTGGGAGGATCCAACCGGACATACAGCATAACAGCTGTCCTAACAACCTAGCTAAAAATAGTAAAGTATGGTCAACATGACCTTATTACATGCATTGGTCTTATCAGACCTTCTTGGAAACATTAACCAGACCTATAACAAACTAACTGCCTCAGGGAGGCTAGCTGTCAGGTAGGTGCTCCTGCACCATACTCCCCAACAGAAAAGAACTCATGTCCCAGGAGTTAGGTTGTGGAAGTCCTCCACCTTTACACTTTGCCTTTGCAGTGTCTTGACCTATTCCAGCTTTGTCCTCTGCTGGCTCTTGGCTGCTCCAAGACTTCTAAACTGTAACTTGCCTTCTTGCAAGTAAATCCTCATGCCTGTCAATGTAGGCCCTTCTCTCACATACCTTGTGTTTGTCAGGTTGTCTGACCAGAACCTCTGTCTGAACTGCCTCTTGAACTTCTGAAATGTTCAATCCTATCTTCCTTTCAACCTTTATAGGACAAACAATAGTCCCAACTATGACAACATCCTTGTCACCCTTCTCAACTGGTTGTTGTTTGCAAACCTGTTTCTGAACCTGCTGCTGACCTCTGTCAGTCAAAACTGAAACTTTCTTCAACCTGTTGTCCTTAACAACTCCTTTCCCTGCAGTGTCCTCAACTGCCTTTATGCCTGCTCCTATATGCATCTGCACAAACTCCTTTCCCACTAAAATGATTTTGGCTGCCCCCTGTGCTGCAGCATCTTCCTGCAATGGCATCAACATAATAGTTTTCCCATCTTTCTTGATGGTGTAGGTATTAGCATACCCATCATACAGTACCCTCCTATCAAATTGCCATGGTCTCCCCAACAGTAGGTGACAACATTCCATGGGCAAAATGTCACACAAAACTCTATCATGATATGCTCCAATCTGAAAATCCACATATGCCTGTTCATATACAAAAAGTGATTGACTATCATTCACCCAAGATGCCTTGTAAGGGTGTTGATGTGAAATCCTTTCCAAATTCAGTTTATCCACCATTTCCTGAGATACCATGTTGTCTGTTGAACCAGTATCAATGACAACCTTACATACCTTACCTTTGCTCTTGCATGTGGTCTTGAAAAGAGCTCTTCTTTGCATCATATCCTTTGATGTCTGTAAACTAATTCTCCTTAGCATCAATGCTTCTCCCTCCTCAGGATACCCATAACCGTCAGGAACTCTATCTTGATAAGTGTTTAAACTTTGCACACTTTGCTCTACTTTCTCTTCTTGCACAAGTTGTACTCTCTTGTCATTCGTTCTATCATTTCTGGATGATGAACCTTTGCTTTCTGGACATTTGAAAAATGGATGACCAAACTCACCACAGGTGTAACACTTTCTTGAAAATGTAGTAGAACCTCTACCACTTCCAAATCTGCCTCTATTACCTTTCCATCCACCTCTGAAATCAGACTGTCCCTGTCCTTTACCAGTGTCTTCTTGACCCTCATTGGTTTGCCTTGTTGTAGGGGCTGATCCTCTTCCCCTCATATTGTTTCCTCTTCCCCTCATGGACTTATCTTGTCCCCTATTCACCTTTTCTTCAATCCTGATTGCCATTTGGTAACAATCCTCCACACTCTTAGGGTTAGCTAAAACTAACTCATCCTGTATGTTCAATCTCAAACCAGCCAAGTACCTAGCCACCTTTTCTACCTCATTCTCATGATGACCAAATCTCATACTCAACTTATAAAACTCCTCAGTATATGCCTTCACATCCATTTCCTTCTGCCTTAAAAATTGCAGCTTCTTAAACATCTGAATTTCATAATCCCTGGGCAAGAATTTACCTTTGATCCTTGCTACCATTTTATCCCATGAAGTGATCTTTGACTTTCCTTGTTTCCTTCTCTCGGATTGTACATAATCCCACCATACCAAAGCATGACCTCCTAACTTGGTCTTTGCAATCTTTACCTTCTGATCCTCAGCAACATCTTCACATTCAAAGTGATTATCAAGTGCAGCAATCCAATCCAGCAACTCATCTTCATTCAAACTTCCATTATACTTGGAAACATCAACCTTTACCTTAGGTTTATCACTATGCACTACCTTTAACAGTTTTGCAAATCTCTGGTCTTCAGCATCCAGATCTTCAGCTACCTCTTCATACTCTTCAACAGTATCTTCATCTTCTTCTGATTCACTGTCTTCCACTTCCCTCTTTTTGTTCTTCTCCAAGGCTACAAGCCTGGTTTAAAGTGCTTCAGCATGCTCCTTCATCTTCCTCATCTCTCTGGCATGTTTTTCCTTCATCTCCTGCAACTCCCTTGCAGTACCATTACCTTTCGGAGGCATTTTGTCAACTTCTCACTCCTCTACCTCTATCCTTTCAGTGACAGAATCAACTCTACCTCTGCCCTTTCGGTGACAGAATCAACACACAACAACCCAGACCTTTTGCTAAGCTCTGATACCACTATGATGCAGAGGCATCCACACTAAAACCTTGACATACAGCATGTATGTCCGCAACCCTTCATCATCATCATATTTTCTCTTGCCGACCGATATCCTCCTGCAGACAAACCTTCGCCCTTTCGCTTGTCAGCAGCATCATCATATCCGACTATCAGCAGCATCATCATATTCGGTAAGCGCAATCATCCTCCTGACGATCACTGTTCATCTTACCGCCAACCTCTATCTGCAGCATCATGATGTTCAACATCATGTTCATCAGCAGGATATAAAATATCCAGTTCCCTCCATATATCCTGATGACGACAACTTCATACACCCTTCCTCTGATGCTTACGTCACCCCAATATCCTGATGACGATTATCTTGATGACGATGACGTCGCATGCAGTTCCTTCAATATCCTGCTGTCAGCCAAACTTAACATTATCGGCCCGCGATGGTTTTATCAACCCGATCTTCTACCTTATGCCGATACGCTCCTCCTCGGCAACCCCTGATGATGATCACCCCAATGCACATTCACCTTATGCAAACGATTGCATCATGCTCATCTCCACCTACTCGGATGACACCCGAAGTAACTGCAGGATATACCCAGAAATATCCTGATGATGCCGTTGTGAAACCTTAGCGGATTTTTCCCACCGTTCTGATCCGCCGAACCTCCTGGGATGACCCGATCCGTTTCCTGGATAACTTTCCAGATTCGAACTACCAGCACGACCTAGCACATACCCATGCTAGGGTTCTCAACACCTCTCGACGACGATCCTGCACACTTGCATGCAAACAAACACAAAATGCAGACTAAATCCTAAACTACTGTACATAGCCATTCCACCGATTCGACGAATCAACCGGTGGAATGGATCAGCGAATCCATGCAACCACCAGAACAGCAACTCGATTACACAAAGGAATCCAAACAGAGAATTGACACAACGGGATCTCTTTATTGATTTTCAAAAGATGCAAATACAATATTCAGTCTCTCCCTTTGTCTCACTCTCTGCAAAGTCCTATCGATCCTATACAATACTGCTCAATCTGTATCTATCTCTCTAAAACCAACCGATCCTCATGCATAAATAGGATCTCCTGCGAGTACTACCAACTCGACTCCAAGCGGCTGGGAGCTTCCAAGCGGCTGGGAGGATCCAACTGGACATACAGCATAACAGCTGTCCTAACAACCTAGCTAAAAATAGTAAAGTATGGTCAACATGACCTTATTACATGCATTGGTCTTATCAGACCTTCTTGGAAACATTAACCAGACCTATAACAAACTAACTGCCTCAGGGAGGCCAGCTGTCAGGTAGGTGCTCCTGCACCATATACCTCCTATAGTACATCGAGGTCTTGCAAGCAATCTAGGGCATGAGAACTGGAGTGTTAAAAATTGAAGTTGATTGTTCATTTAAATGGTTGGTCACTGAACCAATTTCTGTGCACTTGTAAGTGCCGAGGATCATCTAGGGCTTCCAATCATGCTAGTCTAGTCCAGTTGGAGTAGCACATTCCTAAATCACAAGGAGATTTATATTGTAAATGATGTTTGTAGCTGAATGTATCTATGTCTATTTGTAAATTTTTAGGGAAACCCTCGATCACACTTATATGTTTCTCCTTGCCACATTTTTGAGTGTGATTATAATGGAGATTTTATAAATGATACAACATTTTAATTCATTGCAAGCTTTATAATGGTCATTTCTATGTTTCATATAGATTTCTATAGTATGAGAATGCATTATTAAGTATGTTCTGTTATTTGGTGCCACATTTGTGATGTATGTTCAAGCATAGCTCATATTCCTTTTGATTTCAATTTGTTATTCTTAGTGGCACTCTGTGACCCTATTACCCATTGGATACGCACTGATCCTAGAAGTTCATAGTCAATCATACTCAAACATCTTTAACCAATAGTTTAGGTTTAATTTAAGATTCTTGTTCTGTCTACATCCACCAACTAGCATTGTTACTTTTGTTATATCTTGAGGGAGATGGTGTCAAATAGATCTTTAGAGGTTTGTGCTTGTAGGAGTTTGGCTTGGTCATTGTAGTCCATTGTTTTGTAAGTGGATATACCCTATGAGCAAGTGTCAAAAAATATTTAGAGCATTGTACTAATGTGGATGCAAGATATAAGTGTGTATGTAATGTTAAGGGGAATCACCTTTGGTGATTGAAACTGATTATATTTTTGGGTGCACTTATATGCTTGTTTGTAATCTATTGTTATGAGGTTTAGTAGGCTTATTCTTGACTGCCATTAGGGCATGGTAGTCAAAGCCTTGTTCCAATTGTTACCATGTGTTATGACCTCAAGGGAATACCCCTTAGGTTTTGTAGAGCCTAAAGAAAAAGAGGATTTTCCTTAATCATATGCATTGGACCAAGACCACCCTCTCCTTGTTGATATATCATTTTTCTTTCTTGAGATATATTGTTCCCCTTGTTTCATCCTTAGTCATTGTTTTAGAAGAAAGGGCCTATTGTTTTGGGGCCCAACACATTCTAAATAAGACACAAGTCAAATTTATTTTGTTGAGTTTGAGTCATAATTTATGTTCTTATCAAGAATAGAATGTGGTGCTCTTAAGCTAGATAGAGTGAACTCTTAGAAAATCATCAACAAACAAACACTAAGATTTATGGAACAAACCCAAACATAATTGTTTCTAATAGAGTTTGTGCTTAACATTTTCTAATAGAGATGTTGTTAGCGACTCCCAATTTTATCAAGTACTTCTCTATGTAACAATTTTAGTATGGAAAAAAATCTAGTATGACCAACAACCTAAACCTAAAAATCAAATTATACCAAACTAGAAATCATAAAATTATTTATCCACTATTAGAACAAAGGGTGAACACATTTGTCGACATTTCTCACAATGAAATACATTCCTAAGGTTTATATATAAAGACGTCTACAATGTTGACCAAGTATTTGGCTCTCAGGAGATAACTTAGTAGGACACTAATATTATTTGTGCATGGACTTCACCCTTTCACTAATTTGCAATATTTTATGTTATGCTTAAATCAATGAAAATTAAATGTGCACCAAAAACTTTGAACAAATTGTATAAATTTGCTTAGAATATCTATAGTATAGATTAAACTGTGACAAACAATTCTTATAGCAACATTGACAATTAAATACATTGCCAACACAATTTAGAGGAAAGAAATACAAGGTTGTGTTAGCAATTTGATTTAGATCTTGAGAAATAAGGATGCATTGGACAACCACTTTTGATGAAAAGAAAGAAGAGTTTGCACAAGCCAATTGCAAGCACATGTTGGTCATAAGATGAAAACCATAAAACAAAAACACATAAAAGAGAGTTTCTAGCAAAGGGAGAATTTGAGGTCTTCTTCAAATGTAAATACAAACATTGCAATGTTAGGCACCATAGTGGATTCTAAGGTTTGTCATCCAAACAAATTTAATTTTTATATATATGTAGCTATACAAGTATTTAGGTGTATGGTTAACTTCAATTATAATGAATTATCTTCTTCAGTCTATAGTCTATATGAGAAACTCATGGTGCCCTATGGATTGTTTACTTTTCAGCTTGAACAAGCAGGCTTGCTCATTACCATGTTATTTGCAAATAAAAACAATTTTACAATGGATGAGATGTAGTCATTAATAATCAAAATTGAACTTCAATTTTGAGAATATTTATAAATTTACTAAACTTCAATACCAATGATTGGCTAAGATAGTAACCAATGATTTTTCCAATCCTTTAGACAAATAATTAAAAAAATTTGATGTATAAATGAAGAAAAGACTAAGGACATATATTGAGTGCAACCATACTCTTTTCAAATTTCTTGTCAAACATCAAGTATGCAACAATGTACATACACTTAAAGTCCAGCACATCCTTATAACATTACGCAGTCAATTAGTGCCATATTTTAATCACCTTCCAACTCATCCTTTTCTTTCACTATCAAAATTAAAATGATTTTAAAAACTGTAAATCATTATTAAACATGAAATATCTAGATTAGGTTTTCTAGGGAAGCATTGAAATTACAAAAGCAATTAAAAAGAAATAGATTTCCCACACTGACCTCCCCATGAATATGCACCTTACACATTTGTTGAATGTCTCACCTTACCACATTAACACCATTTCAATGAGACAAAGATTATTAATAAAGTTAAAGTTTTAGGACAAAATTTATTGTAAAGATTTTGACTTTAGTGAAAATAAATGTAGTGAAAAAATACTTTGATTTCATTGGTCGTTGTAAGAAAATAATTAAAATTCAATGAAAAAATATTCATGAGAAGACCTCAAATTTCCTTGCATTCAACACATGCTTATAAGATATGAGAGAAATAACTAAGATTGTTATTTATTCAATATATGAATATTAAAAAATAAATAAACATGATATTCAAGAGAAGATCTAAAATTGTCATTTTATTCAACATAGGCCAATAAGATAGGAGAGATAACTAGTATAGCTATTTTTCAATATATGAATACTAAAAAATATTTTTGACTTAAAAAAATGCATTCATATAATTGATGTGTTGACTTTTATTTCTTATTTGTATCAATTACCTATAATTTCAACCATAACATAAACTAATGCATGAGTTCAAAAGAGTTTCTGGGTATAAATGTGTGTTAGTTTTTAGATCGCACTCCATGATCCATCATCGAGCTTCTTGATACACTTGTACATTAGTTTTTAACATCAATATTTTAGATCACATTCGGATCATGGTGATTCAAAATGTTGATGCTAAAAACTAATACAAGGATGATCCCAAATGTTGATGCTAAAAACTAATACAAGGTAGGGATCATGGAGTGTGATCCAAAATGTTGTTATTAAAAACTAATATGCAGTTATATCCAGAGGCTCTTCTTAACTCATGATAATACGCTGTGGAAAAATTATATTATCATAAACTAATACATTCATAAATGTAATAAAATTTGCATACACTTTATCAAAATGGTAAAAGATACCAAAGGGTTGTAGCTCAATTAGTTGACCACAATTGGTGAGCGTGATGGTATGTTCCTTGATTACGTCATCCACCAAGGTTCAAAACCCCAGGAGGTATGAAATATAAGGGATGAGGATGGGATCGTGCTACGGCGACTTTGACGGAATGGATATCCCTTAGTTCTTAACTCTCAACTGAAAAGGTATTAACATAGACTCATACTCTTGTATAAAATCATAAAAAAAAAAATTGAAAGATTTAATGTGGTGTACACGCTCTTTACACGGTAGGAAATTTGAGTGGTGTGAATGCCTATAAGAAGGAAACTTAAAAAAAAAATCACTCCGCGTTTGAAACAACCAAATAAATAGTCAAAAGTTCTTTGGAATGACTTTCACTTCGCACCTCACACGCCACGCGTATGAATTTGACCTCCTTTAGGAAACGATTTAAAAAACGTTTCTGAAAGTTCAAGACACTTGTCACCCTATCACATCGTTTCAAAATTAGTTTTAAGATCATCTGTATAAATACTTAGTCAAATGAACTTAGCCCACATTCAGACCTGAAACATTTAGTTTTGTAATATATCGGGCCCGAATCTACATGGGCGTGCCTTGGGATGAAACTCAAGCAAGAGAGGGTGTGATTCTCAACCCATTCGAACTTGGGTTTACATTCATTCAAACCCTATTTCTCACCTGCTCAATAAGAGGGTGATAAATGTCATGTTCCTGTTGCACTTTAAGGAATCTGGGTGGGAGGCTCTCACCATCATTTTAACTCTGGAGAGAATTTTTTTTTTTTTTGGGAAAATGCCAGACTTATCTATCTATTAATGATTGCCAGACCTGAACCTGTTTTAGACATGATTTAATCCTAGAACCTGATCTCCATTCAGAGCTTTTGGAGGCTAACTCTTGGAAATTTTGATGCAAGCTACTACCAGGTGTGAAAATTCTTTAAACCAGGGTTTACTCTCTACATGGGGCCTGCCACTAAGATGCTACTCGAGAAACTAATGTGTTTCCATGTCCCATGAATTCACTCAATGACTTGCCACTTGGGTGATATGGGTATGAATTTGGGTACACCTAGCATAATCTTTCATACCTTTGATGTTTTGTGGTAGTGTTTTACATGACTGCTGCTTACAAGGTGGTTTCATGCCGTTAATTAATTTAGGTTTGTTGATTAAATTTTAAAAAATGGAGGGTTCTATGTCAAACCTATAGAATTGTTTAGCTATCCGATATGGGAGCACGAACCTTAGGTTGAAACCTCTTTGGCTGAGAGCTAAGGATTGAGGGGTATCCATTCCGCGAAATTGCCTAGGGCACAATCCTAGCATGAACCTTAGGTTGAAACCTCTTTGGCTGAGAGCTAAGGATTGAGGGGTATCCATTCCGCGAAATTGCCAAGGGCACAATCCTGGCATCATCCTTTATGGTGTTGGGGCCTTGCACTCAGCAAGACTTGATCCCTAGAGGGCTCACTCATAACCATTCAACTTCACTAGTAGACCAAGAGCCCTAGCAAGTAGTCTTATATAAATTTTAAATCAAACATAAAAGATAATTTTGAATCTTCTCCTATAATAATGGAGTTGCTACAGTTTAAAGATTGAAATCAAGCTATGAAAAAATAGGAAGACTGAAATTATGCAGCCATGCATAATGAAAAATATCCAAGATCACTAGACACAATCCTTCCCCCTATTTACATATCGCTTTAAATTTAACCTCCAAAATTTTCATTATAATACTACTTAAATGATGATTTTTTCTTCTAAAAGTAAGGTTGATCTTCGGCTCATGTATCTATAATGGATAAAGCTTATACCTCTAATTTTTTGTGTTGTGTGGTGACTTCACCATTGATCTTCTTCTTTCCTTTTTGTGCACAAGGATTTACCATATTGCTTTCAACCATATTTTTCACTTTGGTAGAAATTTTGTAGTTTCTCTAGAGTTTTTGTAGGCTTTTCTTCTAGATATACTTAGTCTGTTCTAAGATGTTAATTATTTTGATATGTTTGTTACAATTTTGGATTTGTAGGCGGTAATGGTTCAATTTTATGTTATTATGTCCATAATTTGAGATGTTTTGGTAGGCTTTGAAAGTTTTGTTCAAAACCTATTGGATCTAGTAATATTTTAAGTTGTTGTATTGAAAAGGAGCAACTCTTCCGTTTGAAATTCCCAATACCATATTTGAGTTTGAATTTTTCACTTTGAGGTTATATTCTTTGAGTTGATTTTTTCTAGTTTTGAGATCGGTTTTTCTCTTGAAGTTATTTTATTACAACAAAATATGCACCCTGATGAATTTGATCTTTTTCTCTTGATTTGTTTGATTGAATTTGAATAGATATTTATAGAAGAATATATGTTTCCATGGCCATGATTGAGTTACATTTGTGTGATGGTATGGAAATGAAGAGAGCTTATTTTTTCACCAGAGAATAATTTATAAATAATTTGTTTTTTAAATTTACATGGTTCAAAAATTATGATTTAAAATAACTATTTAAAATAGGAAGAAAATTTGAAAAAGTCATGGGACCACTAGCTCCACAAAAGATTCTTAAAACATTTGAATAATGATTGTTAAATAAAATAAGCTAAGCAACAGCATGTGACCTTGCTCTTAAATATCAATTAGATATTTAATCTAAAATTTACAAGGGAAACTAAAACAAGGCTTTTACAAGCCAAACCTAAAATGAGTCTTAACTAGTTTTAATTAAAACTCCAACTCCATTTATTCTTGTTAGAATTTGTTATGATCAACAAATCTACCCAAGACCAAACACCTATAAGAGAATCACAAATCCACATGAACAGAATAATTGTTATTTTATATTCAATATTATGAGACAAAGTTACAATGAACAACATACGAGTATGTGCAGGATCATGATGGGCCAAACAATACCTCTAAGTGGCAATGAAAATGCTAAAAAAATAGACTTAAGCAACTTCACGAGAAAATTCGAATGGGTTACCTACATAATTTAAAAAATATGTAGTAATAAAATTTGTAGGAAATTGAATGTAGTTTATGAGTTACTCTTGTTTTTTGAAAAAAATAAAATTATTTGGTGAAAATTGGATATTTCAATGAGGCACTACTTATTTTTTTTAAAAAAATTAAAAGTAGGTGTCATTCTGGCTAACCTAAGTATGAGAATTTTTTTATGTCATCGACATACTATACATCTTATACACGACAAACACGAGCCATAGGAAGGAGCTCATCACTGCACTTTACTAACTAAAACATGCCAAAAACACCTAACAGTTGAGCTACGCTACCACAACTGCCAAAGACATGCTTAAGGGTGAATGACTCAAGATCCAGCCCCGCCTTGTGATGAGAACTTTGTATTAAAGGATGTGCACTAGCTGAAGAGATACACCATCCCACCTCACGATGAGGGATTTCAAAATGCAACCCCACCTGCATCACGAAGACATCTTACAGTGAAAAGGAAGCATGTGCTCAAAGTATACAACTCCACCTGCATCACGAAGATGCCTTACAGTGAAAAGGAGGTATATGTAATAGATCAAATACACAACCCCACCCACATCACAGAGACACCTTATGGTGAAAATGAAGTGTATGCAGACACGCTTTGTCAGTGTAAACAATAATCAAGCAAATATCATTATATAGGCCCCACCTTAAGGTGGTTGATCCCACTTGGCGGTATCAAGCACATTAAGGTAGAGTGAAAACACGGAAGGGAACAAGAGCTTTCGCAAAGCCCATGCCCGAAGTGACATGTGCCATGATCGTCGAATGTTCCCACAAACACATCAATATGATTTGCTAAGATAATCAACAAGATATAAGTTTTGGTTAGAAAATCTTACTCTAAGATAATAACCAAATCAAGTCACATAAGTTATGCATAAATCATATATTAGATCACATCAAAGACCAAGGCTACACTTGCAGGTTTGAAACTGAGTATAGCCGTTGGGCTATACTACCAGTATCTCATAATCGAGTGTAGCAAAAAGGTGAGATACAAAGCAATCCAAAGTGTCTTGGAGCAGATTGAGAGTATTACAAAGGTTTGTTACAAGAAATATCACAATTCAAATCACAATGTATAGAGTGATTCTACTAGTCAAGCATCAGATATATATATCAACCCCATCTTCATATATGGACTAGGTCCATTTTTTCTTTCTTGCTAAAGGGACACATGATCCTTATCAGTGCTTATTTGTTGTCATCATCTGCTGACTAGTAAAGTCACTG
The DNA here is from genome assembly GCA_027924645.1 of Cunninghamia lanceolata. Lineage (NCBI taxonomy): Eukaryota > Viridiplantae > Streptophyta > Pinopsida > Cupressales > Cupressaceae > Cunninghamia > Cunninghamia lanceolata. The sequence goes on from BSBN01000978.1 coordinate 2,154,921, forward strand.
AAGAATAGAAACAATAAAAATGAGAGAAGAGACAAGAGTGACTTGGGTTTACAACATGAGAAGATGCCCTCAAGACATCCTCCACAATGTTATGCCCCCAAGGCACAACACACAACAATAAAAGAGATGAGAGGAAAGTAGAAGAAGATAGAGACAAATAGAAGAATGGTCACAACAGAGGCAGTCTCCTTGTATCCTTGACCTTACAAGAGTGTCAAGGGTCATCCAAAGAGACCTAAACAACATTTAACACATGGGGGAACACAACACATAAGAGGAGGCCACGTAAGCGAGCAAATCAAAGAGATGCTACAATAAAGGTGGCTAAAAAGGGTTAGAAATACTTACCTATTATGCAACTAACACTACAACAAATCCCTATGATTAGCTCCCTTTTTTGCTTCCACCCACTATTCTAATGTATTTTTCTCTAATTTTTTGAAAAAGTCGACACTATTTATCGGGATGGCGCTATTTTTGGCATTTTTTGCACTGATCAAAACAAGTAGGTGCTAAATTAGGTGCAAATTAGTGCCTAATTTAGCACTGACTTTAGCGTCAACTTTAGCGCTGACTTTTAACCCTAAATGTAATCTCTTTGGGGCTCCAAAAGCGATGCAAAGTGTGCCTAATTTAATGCCTATCTATTGTAGATAAATGTCACATGGTGGAGGATGGTGTCGGGATGAGTGATGATTGTTGTGGCAATGTTATGGTCAAATGTGTTATGAAAATGAGGTGGCATGGGTAGTGGGCTATCAATGTTGGGAAAGGGTTAGGGAGGATGTAATGGAGGAAGGGCTATGTGTCATGGTATGATGTCTTAAGGAATGGGAAGAAAGAATGGTGATTCATAAGATAATATGAAGAATGATGGTAGAGTGAATTGGCATTGTGGTAACTGTAGTATGTCATGGGGTGAATCATGCATTAATACATGTTGTGGAGTGAGAAAGAGGTGGTATGGTTTTGGTTGAATGGAGTAATGAGGTGATTTAATTGGTGATGATCTAGATGAAGTGATGGGTAAGGTGTCTTATGTGGGATTGTTAAAAAGTGTGATTGGTAATGGTGGGGATAGCTAAATGTCATCTTCTAAGGGTTCAAAGGTGAGGAAAGTGTAAGATGGGGATATGGGATAATTCATGGTTTAATGATTATTCAAGGGAGACTCCTTAAAATGATTATCAATGATGGTGTTGATAGGGGGAATGGAGTCTATGAGTGTAGGTGTGGGAATGTGAGCTATGACATTAGGATTGTATTGGATGAATAATGGAAAGTAGGGGCACCTGTCTAGTGATGGAACGAGCCACATGATCAAATGATGTTTGGGGAAGGTCTTTTCTTAGGAAAGTAAGGATTTGGGTGAGGGTCTAGGGTTTGGTGGAGAAGAAATTATGGAAAATTTGACTCAGTCATTAAAATTGACATGAATAGAAGAAGTACAAGACATGATAAATGGTAGGCTCAAAATAGGATAACTAGGACTATGATGATGAAGATGGAAAGAAAAGTCAACAACAATAGTATGATATAGGGATAGGATTAGAAAATAAGAGTACTACAACTAGCAAGAGGAAAGTGAGGACATAATGCAAAGTTAACATGGCATGAACTCACTTGGAAGGCTAAGCATGAACTATAAGAAGATTGAACTAGTTGGATCTATTAGGCTGACCAAATGAAAGAACCTTAAAGGTTAACCTTAATTAGGTAAGGTTATTTTTGAGTGTGGTTGTTTGTGCAACAATGTGTAAATTAATGTTACCTAAGGATAAATCTAACTATACTAACATTTTAATAACCATGAGAGCTAGGACTAACAACTAGACTAAAAACTTGACAAACAATACAACTTGGACACATGCAGGTCTTGGAAAATGGAAAAGAATTAGTATTAAATGTGGAAAAAAATGAAAAGAGTGGTATTAGTTGCACCTCTATATAGAAGTGGTCTTTATGAAAGATGCTTAGAATTATGCTCTATGTCTATTTGTGAAGTTTTGAGGTGATTGGACCTAAAGGATATGACCACCACATGTGAAATAGCCTACCTAATGGGTATGTGCATGGAGAGAGAGAGAGAGAGAGAGAGAGAGAGAGAGAGAGAGAGAGAGAGAGAGAGAGAGAGAGAGTCCTAATTTTCTTGTTTTCATTTCCTTCATCGATAAGGGAGAGGGAGAGATAGAGGGGGGAGATGGGGAGATATATGAATGATAGGGGGAGATAGGCAAGAGAGAGAGATAGGGAGAGATAGCTAGGTAGAGAGAGATAGAGAGGAGACAAATAGGGAGAGATAGAGGAGATAGAGGGGAGAGATAGGGAGATAGAGAGTGAGTGAGATGTCTAGAGAGATAGGGAGATAGAGGAATGATAGGACAGAGAGACAAGAGATAAGGAGAGATCTAGATAGGTAGAGAGAGAAGAGATAGATTGGGAGAGATAGAGGAGACAGAGGGAGTGATAGGGAGATAGAGAGTGAGTGAGATGTCCAGAGAGATAGGGACAGAAATTGAGAGGTAGAGGGATTATAGAGAGAGGAAGATAAGGGAGAGATACCTAGAGATAGAGGTTTAGGGTTGCTTGGGTTTAGGGTTTAGTGGTTATGGGTTAGGGATTAGGGGCATTATTTAGGGTTAAGGGATTTAGAGAGAGAGACTTCTTTTGACATGCAATCGTAAACCCTAAATAATTCCCATAAACCCTAAACCATAACTCTTAACCCCTAACCCCTAAACCATAAACCCTAAATAATGCCCCTAAGCCCTAAGCCCTAACCCATAAACCCTAAACTTGAGAAACCCTAAACCCCTAAATCCTAAACCGCAAACCCCTAAACCCTAAACACTAAACCCAATCAACCCTAAACCTCTATCTCCCTATCTCCCTATTTAAAATTAATAAAGTTAACAAAGTTGCTTATTTAAATAATTGAGTTACGTGCATTAATATTTTATTAACTTTTGTGTCTTCACGAACATATGTTGATACAAAATGAATGGAAGAAGCATCCAAGTAATCCTAATTTTTTCTGCCAACAATTCATACCAAAGATTGAACAATTTAAGGATATTGCAATAGGTGATTTGTATCAACACAAATAATATTACTGAAGCATTTCAAAGTTTAGGCCATAAGAATCATCCTTTTTTAAACATGGATTGCAAATAATTTTGAAAATTTAGAAGTCTTGGTCATTAACATTATTGTCTGCTACAATGTCATCCAATGTATCATTGTTAATGTTCATATGTTTTTTCAAGTATTTAATATTATCATCATCCTCATCTTGACCTGCATCATCTTCATCATCATTGAAATTTGACTGTAGACCATCTATATTGTTACCAACTGTATTTGGATCATCATTTTCTATACCATCCATATTGTTGTCTTCCATAACATCATCTAATTCTGGATTGTTGTCTTCTTGTGCCTAAACATAACCATCTTCAACATCATCATGGATGTCAATTTCTTCGATGTTCTCTAATCCATCTCTCTCATTTTGTTGGCCATCATTGTTTTGCTCAGTATCCACTAATGCATCGTCAAATACATGCCTTAATCTTGGATCATAATGAATGACATATATCTATTTTGGGTCCAAAATATCTTCATAGAAAAATACTTGCACATGAATGACATACATATATTAGATGTATGGTATAACAATTTTATTGATTAATAAACACATGTATATATTCGCAATAAACTATGAATTAATAGATTAATGATCACTACCACTTCTTGTTTGAGTTAAAGAAATACCTACTCATAATGAATTGGTAGAACATAAGGCTCCTTATCCTTTAGTAGGAAACATGAGGAATCTATAGAAAACAATCCACTATGGGTATCATGTCTTCATGTCCTCTCAAATGCTTCATACCATCTACATTTAAAAATACAACATTTAAAAGAGCGATAATCCAACTCAATAATTTCTTGTATTTTCCCAACATATTGTAGATTCCCTTCATTATATTCTTATCTTTTGAGCTTGATTGACTGGATTGCTTGAAGTCAACCATGATGCCATAATCGAAGGATCATCTCTTTACACCTACACTTTCTACACGATAATGTCGACCATATGCCCACATTGCTAGATATTTCCTCACCTATGAAAGATTATTTATTTAAGTGAAAACAAATATAATGACGAATATTAAAATAGTTAATAGTGTCAAACTAAGGAAACAACATTTTGTAAAATTCCAATTGTGCCTTTCTTTCACATCCTTTTCTTTCATGTAGGAGTGTGTTTTAAGAAGGGGTAATCAATCAATAACTCATCCCTAATGGTAAGGTCCATAATAGCCTCAACCATTATCAATCTATCAACCTCTCTTTCCATATCTCCATCTTTATGTTAGAATCAAGACAGACAACTAAGAGGGGGGTGAATCAGTTGTCCCAAAACTTTCTTCCTATTAATCACTTTAATCTTTCTTGTAATTCAGAAGCATGATAATAAATCAATCATGGAAACTTAATGCAACAAATCAAGAGTAGAAACACATTAACACATATTACACCAAGATTTTAATGTGAAAAGCCCGATTAAGGGAAAAACCACGGGGTGACTAACCCAAGATTGTATTCTCTGTTAAAAGAATAAGAAGAACAAATGGCACATGCCAATTAGGGCTCACTGCTTGAGCACACTGCTCACAAGAGGCCCACTACCTACATGAGACACACTATCTACAGAATGATAAATATTACATACTTGAACTAAAGAATAGCATCTTCACCATGCTTGAGTCAGTTCCATTTAAGCCCAATACTTCTACTGTGCCTTTCGCTCTGCTCCTCTCTACCACACTCTTATCTCCACAAGATACCTTTGAAATGACTTCACAACTTCTTATTTATACAAGAAATTGACTTAGGGATAATCATCCAAGTTAGCATACATTACAAAGCAAATACATAAATACAACATGACTAATTACAAAAAAGACTTCACGCGGATCAACACACTATCGGCCACACATATCTGAGACTTCCGTCTTCCTTTAGGAACATGTCATTCTTCATAGAACATCTTCAAGATCATTCGCAGGGTGTGTAACTCATCTGGTTGGCCAAACTTAGGAAGAACATCATCATACAGAAGTAATTCTTCAATTACAAGCTCAATCTTCAATGTGGACCACCAACACAAACTAGACACAATCAAAAGACCTCCACAAGCTTGCCTGAATCACTAAGAACATCCACACTACTTCTGCTTACTAAAATCTTTCTCTCCTTCATCTGGAACCTCAAGAACATAGTCCGTCATCACTATCATATTGGAATAGATGCTTGCAGACCTCCAGACCATGAACCAATTGAGTTATCAATTCACATTAACTTCCTAAACACTCCACCAAATCTACAGAACAAGATATTGCATTTTCGTATCTCACCAGACCTATCTGTGTCACTCTGTCACCTCTGAACATCTGCCAGAACTAGTTTTACTCAAGTGGCCATAACTCTTTCAGATCTTCATGTAGACCTCTCAAATCTTTACTAGATCATCTTAAGACACATATCTACAAACCCTTTGATGCACATCCTCTGATCTTCATCTTAGCTGGGATCTTTACCTCACTATCTTCACTATTCTTCTCTGTTCCTGATAGGGCTAATTTTCTCAATATCTTCAACATACAACTCATCCAATCCTCATCATCAATGCAACAGGAGTATGTTGACATCAATGACAACACCGGTTAGGCCCATACTTGCAACAATCTCCCCCATTGTTATTGATGGCAACATATGATGTGAAAAACTATTTTAACCATCATGACAAGAACTTCTCCTCACTGACTAACATAACTCCCCCTATCACCAACAACCATTCACATGTCTTCTCTTCCTTTACAACTCCCCCTTTGATCAGCAACCACTTTTTGTTTTTCACGTCTTCTCTCCCCCTTTGACATCAATGGCAAAGGGCACATACTTGCATCACTTTAGAATCATACCAACTGCTCCCCCTGAGTGGCAACTTCCCATCATCAGTTTAGACCACAAGATATGACTATGAGATCCACCAGACTAATGCACATCAGTGCACCTTAATTTAGAATTGGAGGGGTAATAACTCCTAACTTCTCCCTGAGATACTCAAAAGAGTCCTTAGGTAGAGGTTTAGTAAAAATATCTGCAATCTGATCCTTGGAAGGTACAAACTCCAATCTGACTTCATTCTTGTTCACTTGCTCTCTCAAAAAGTGAAACTTGATGGATATATGTTTTGTCTTTGAATGCAACACTAGATTTTTTGATATATTTATTGCACCTGAATTATCACAGAAGATTGTGATAGGTTCCTCATACTCCACTTTGATGTCTCTTAACATTTGCTTCATCCACAATACTTGAGTGCAACTACCTGCTGCTGTAATATATTCTGCTTCTGCAGTGGATAGAGATATTTCCTTTTCTTTCTTGCTCAACCAAGAAACCAATGTTTTCCCTAGAAAGAATGCTCCACCACTGGTATTCTTCTAGTCATCCACATCTCCTGCCCAATCCACATCAATATATGCATGAAGAGAGAAATCATGATCTTTGGGATACCATAAACCATACTCAACTATTCCTTTTAGATATCTAAGAATCCTCTTGATTGTCATGACATGAGATTCTCTAGGATCAGCTTGGAATCTAGCAACAAGACCAACAACATTCATAATGTCAGGTCTAGTTTGAGTGAGATACAATAATCCTCCAATCATTGACCTGTACTTTTTCTGATCAGTCTTAGGAGAGTCATCATCTTTGTTCAATTTACATCCAGTTGCCATGGGAGTACTCATTGGTTTTGAGTCTTCCATCCCAAATTTCTTCAACAACTCTTTCACATATTTGGTCTGTGAAATGAAGATTCCTTTCTTTGTTTGAAGGATTTGCAGACCCAAGAAGAAATTCATTTCCCCAAACATGGACATCTTAAATTCACTTTTTGTTTGATTTGCAAAAGTTTTGCACATACTATCTCTTCCTCCAAAAATGATATCATCAACAAACACTTCAACAATCAAGATATTTTCATGATCAATTTTGAAGTACAAGTTACTGTCAGTAGTACCTTTGTTGAAACCAATCTTCAAAAGATGCTTATCCAATCTTTCATACCAGGCTCTTGGGGCTTGTTTGAGTCCATACAGTGCTTTTTTCAACTTGCAGACCATATCACCATGATCAGACAATTAAAATCCATCCAGTTGCTCAATGTATACTTCTTCCAAGTCACCATTTAGGAAGGTAGACTTGACATCCATCTGATATACTTTAAAGTCCTTGAAGGCAACAAAGGCAAGAAATAATCTGACTACTTCAATTCTTGCTACCGGAGAAAAAGTTTCTTCAAAATCAAATCCTTCTACTTGGGAATAACCCTTGTAGACTAATCTGGCTTTGTTTCTGACTACTTCACCATCCTCATTTAGTTTATTTTGGAAGACCCATTTGATTCCAATCACATTCTTGTTTTTAGGTCTGGGAACAAGATCCCAAGTGTGATTTTTCTCAATTTGCATCAGCTCTTCCTCCATTGCTTTAGTCCAGCTTTCATCATTGCATTCTTCATTTACTGACTTTAGTTCAATCTTTGAAATCAGACAGTACTCTTCTAAGTCTTGAGCAATCTTTCTTCTTGTTTGAACACCTTTGCTTTTATCACCTATGATCTGATCTTTAGAGTGATTCAGTCTTACATACCTGGGAATTTTGAGAATTTGTTGCACTTCTATTTCTTGATCAGGTTCATTTAAGCTTATCTCTTCTTCTTGATTCACCAGATCAGTCTAGATTTGAATTTCAGAAAGGGCTTGGACTTCTTGGACCAAAGCATCATTCTGATCATCTTCATCATATTCATAAAACCTTGAGGGGTTTTCAATACCTTCATCAACCTTCACATTTGTACTTTCTATAATCTTTCTCAATCTCTTGTTATAACACCGGTATGCTTTACTTTGAGTAGAATAACCCAAGAATATTCTTTCATCACTTCTAGCATCAAATTTGCCAAGATCTTCATCTCTTTTAATGTAACATTTGCTACCGAAGACTCTGAAATACTTCATAGTGGAAGTGATGCTAAACCAGAGTTCATAAGGGGTCTTACCAGTATTGCTTCTGATTTGAACTCGATTGAGAGTATAGACAATAGTGCTTATAGCTTCTCTCTAGTAGATTTGAGGAACATTTGCTTCCATCATCATGGTTCTAGATGCTTCTTGGATGGTCTGGTTCTTTCTCTCCACTACTCCATTCTACTATGGAGTCCTTAGAGCAGACAACTGTCTTTTTATCCCATGTTTTTCACAGAATTCTATGAATTCTGCGGATGTGAATTCTCCACCTCTATCAGACCTAAGACATTTTATGTTTAATCCAGTTTCATTCTCTACCATAGCTTTGAATATTTTGAATTTCTCAAGAGCCTCAGATTTGTCTTTTAGATAAGTCACCCACATCATCTAGGAGTGATCATCAATTAGAAACATGAAGTATCTATCACCTTGCACACTCTTGATTCTTACTAGACCACATAGATTAGTATGAACTAAGTCCAATAATCTGGTAGAAGACTGTTCCTTACTTTTGAATGTGACCCTACTTTTCTTACCCAACTGACATTCTTTGCACAAACTATTAGTAGGTTTCACCAATCTTGGAAGATCTCTTACAGCCTGAGTGTTACTTATCTTGATGATATTATCAAAATTCATATGACACATTCTCTTATGCCACAACCAACTCTGATCAATCTGAACAAATAAACAACTTTTACCAGTACCAACCAAGTGGAAGATATTACCTCTTGTTTGAGTACCGGATGTAATCTTTGTTCCAGAACTTTCAAAGATTTTGCATTTTCTATTTTTGAATCAGAGATCATAGCCTTTGTCCACCAACTGTCCAACACTGAGAAGATTGTGCTTCAGACCTTCAACATACAGTACATTATTGGTTTTGTTCTTTCCATCAAAAGAAATGGTTCCTCTACCTCTGATTCTGCCAGCAGAATTATCACCAAATTTTACCACTCCTTCATATCTTTCCAAATCTATGAACTTATTTTTGTCACCTGTCATATGGTGGGAGCATCCACTGTCAATGACCCAATCATCCTTTTCTTCAACTTGGGCAGCTAGAGCTCTTTCTACCATTTTATGATTGATAGATTCAGAGGGCATTATATCTTCTTCCATGATGGCAATAAACACCCAGTCACTTCCAGATTTGTTTCCTATCTCTGATTCATCATCTGTTACTCCTTCATCATCATCATCTTCATGAACATAGTAACATTTATTTTGGAATCTTGATCTATTTGGATTTGCTCTTGAAAATATTTCCGGACACTTTGAGGCAAAATGACCAATCTTATTGTAGTTAAAACATTTGAAGGACAATTTTCCTTCATACTTACTAGATCCTCTTGGTAGTCTTTTAGCAATAAGGGCTTCAAGTTGAGCAGCTTCTGCTTTATCTTCTTCCAGATCTTTTCTTGCTTTTTCATACCATGATAGTTTATTTGAAGAGTTCTCTCCCAGATCAAACTTTTGTTTTCCTTTTATAGAGGCACTAGCTTTGAAAGCATATTTAGTCTTGGGGGGTGTATCTCCAAACTCGGCCAATTCAAATGTAGCTAATTTACCAATCAATTGATCTCTTGTGATATTTGAAAAAGATCTGAATTCTTCAATAGCAGCAACCTTGTACTTGTAAGAATCATGAAGGGATCTAAGAACTTTGGCAACAATCTCATCTTCATCCAAGATTACACCAGCACATCTAATGCCACAAACAAGCTCATTTACTCTTGGCATAAATGTAGTGATATTTTCATCTTCTCTCATCTTTAGGTTTTCAAATTTTCCTTTCAAACTTTGTAGCTTGGCACATTTAACATACTTGTCTCCTTCATGCAGAAGTTCCAATTTTTGCCAAATCTCATATGCAGTTTTTAGATCAATAACATTTGTCAGCTCTAAATTAGATAAGACACTTAGTAGAGCTTCTTTGGTCTGAAGATTGTTTTTAGCATCTTTGATTTCATCTACGGTACTTGGACCATTCTGTGGAGGAACATACTTCTTTGAAGCCATGATCCAATATTGCATTCCCATACATTGCAAGTGACATTCCATGTGACTTTTCCAAAGAGTGAAATTGGTTCCATCAAACCTCGGACTATCCTTCTTGTAGGACGAAATCCTGGATCTCCTCAAGTGGTTAAGCTCTTTTAGAGGAACTTAGTTCTGATACCAATTATTAGAATCAAGATAGACAACTGAGAGGGGGGGTGAATCAGTTGTCCCAAAACTTTCTTCCTATTAATCACTTTAATCCTTCTTGTAATTCAGTGGCATAATAATAAATCAATCATGGAAACTTAATGCAACAAATCAAGAGCAGAAATAGATTAACACATATGACACTAAGATTTTAACATGGAAAACCTAGTTAAGGGAAAAACCATGGGGTGGCTAACCCAAGATTGTATTCTTTGTTAAAAGAATAAGAAGAACAAATGGCACATGCCAATTAGGGCTCACTGCCTGAGCACACTACTCACAAGAGGCCCACTGCCTATAGGAGACACACTGTCTACAAAATGATAAACATTACATACTTGAACTAAAGAATAGCATCTTCACCATGCTTGAGTTAGTTCCATTTAAGCCCAATACTTCTGCTTTGCCTTTCGCTCTGCTCCTCTCTACCACACTCTCATCTCCACAAGATACCTTTGAAATGACTTCACAACTTCTTATTTATACAAGACATTGACTTAGGGATAATCATCCAAGTCGACATACATTACAGAGCAAATACATAAATACAACATGACTAATTACAAAAAAGACTTCGCGCGGATCAACATGTTGTCGGCCACATAGATCTGAGACTTTAATCTTCCTTTAGGAACACATCATTCTTCACAGAACATCTTCAAGATCATCCGTAGGGTGTGTAATGCATCCGATCGGCCAAACTTAGGAAGAGCATCATCATCCAGAAGTAATTCTTCAATTACGAGCTCAATCTTCAATGCGGACCACCATCACGAACTGGACACAATCCAAAGACCTCCACAAGCTTGCCTGAATCACCAAGAACATCCACACTACTTACTGAAATCTTTCGATCCTTCATCTGGAACCTCAAGAACACAGTCTGTCATCACTGTCATATTGGAATAGATGCTTGCAGACCTCCAGACCATGAACCAATTGAGTTGTCAATTCACATTGACTTCCTAAACACTCCACCAAATCCACAGAACAAGATATTGCATTTTCAGATCTCACCGGACCTATCTGTGTCACTCTGTGACCTTTGAACATCTGCCAGAACCAGTTTTACTCAAGTGGCCATTACTCCTTCAAATCTTCATGCGAACCTCTCAAATCTTTATTGGGTCATCTTAAGACACATCTACAAACCCTTTGATGTGCATCCTCTGATCTTCATCTTAGCTGGGATCTTTACCTCAGTGTCTTCACTATTCTTCTCTATTCTTGATAGGACTAATTTTCTCAATATCCTTAGCATATAACTCATCCAATCCTCATCATCAATGCAATAGGAGTATGTTGACATCAATGACAACACTGGTTAGGCCCATACTTTCAACACTTTATCATTTATAACCTCAACAAATTGACAATTCAGTCTTACAGTAGGGTCCCTTCCCTTACTACTATTTATAAATCCTGCAATATTTTTGTGTGTGTATGCACATCCATCTATATACATAAGATGACCTCTATTCATTTCTCTTCCACTTTCCAATTGGAGTCGATGTGTATATGTATTCAAATTTAGACCATATGCTCACATGCTAGGCTTATATTCTACTAGCCTTCTCCATTCACCATTGTAATATGATGGACCATAATATGGCATTAATCTCCCAGCAGTTTTTTCTGAATTGTTTCTATGTTTAGATCCCACATGTACATTTTGGACAATAAAGAGGCCTTGATTCACTCCATGAATGTTGGAGGGTCGTATCATGTAGCTGTATCCCCAAAATTTAAACACTAGGCCAAGCACAATATAGTCGATGATCAAATGTCTCTTTGTAAATTGATCTCAAACTTAGGGGCAAGTCATCATCTCCATCACATTCATTCTCATAGGGTATGTAGTCCACCTTCCCCTTGTCTTTAAGAAAATTATGCATCTTTAAACCGGTTCTTGTTCTGTTGCTTGTTTTCATCAATTCCTCATCTTCCGAGCTGGTATATTGGCACATATTTTTGTTAGATTTATCATCTGATAAATGATCATTTCCCTCTAGGTTGGAAGTCAGTGATCCAGGAAACTTTAAACCAAGAACTTTATCCTGCAAGTATCTATTAAGAAAAAAATTAGTTATTTAAATAATATAAAACAATGTTTAAATGAAGTATACATGTTATTTATATCAAATTGGAAAATTCCTTACCACAATTCCTATTGGATAAGGACTTGAATCGATTGTAGGAGGCATACTACTGATTGGAAGCTCATCATATATGAAATGTCTTTATACAATCGCTCATTTGAATTGTTTCTTTTCTTGACATACATAACATCCACAAACAACAATTTTCTCAAAGTATTCATCCCATGTACTATAGTCCTGACCAACCTCTTGTTCAGTGCAATCATTTATTGTGTCTGTAGGATCCATTACCATATTCTCTTCCACGCACTATCCTCTATGTGATTTAACAATTTTAGGTCCACGTCCATGTATATCTATTGTTCTTTTTCTAGTTGAATGCTCAAGCTTTGCATTTGCTCCAATCTCCATCTAAAATAATCAACAACATGCATTAATTTATGTCAAGATTGGATAATACATTATAAATTTCAATAATACTGTGAAAAAAGATGGACGTATCACAAAATGTCATCAGATCATTTTTTCCTAAGTTAAGTCAAAATTTGAGTACCTAATGTCCTGCTTCATCCGTTGTGTCCTCATTTGATATGACATGATTTGTTGCCATGGACTCATCTAGCCCTTGTAATACACAACATAGTAAATAATGTTTAGTACACCAATTATATCATTTCAACGAATATGCTATCCAACAAAAAACCTCATTTTAGTCATATATTTGACATATTGATATCATGTTTTGGCCATCCTAATTTTCAAAATTTTCCCTTGATCATAGAATCATATTTAATCACCCTTCCTGTGCATTTTCAACCAATAAGTTTGACCTCAATGGCCTTATGGATAGAAAAATGACTTTATCTCCTCTATGTTGTGGCATTTGTGAATTCATAAACACCTTCCTCCTTTGGTTGAGGTTGCTTTCTCTTCTTACCTCTATTGTATCTATAGATTTCGTTGTCATATCTATTTCCACCCACTTTCCTCTCTATGATTTAGTAGTTCTATGCCATCCACATCCTCTCTCCATGGCCTCCTCTAGACCCTGTAATACACAACAATGACAATAGTCACATAACAGTTGTGCACCAAGAGAATATTGTTGAAATTATCTTATTAATATGCTCGCTTTTCATTAAGATGCACTATGAAAAACAAAATAGGACATTGCAACATTTTGCTCTTCACAAAAAGTTTACACATGTAATCTTGACAACTAGAGCTCAAATCTTATGATTACAAGATGACTACAAATTCACATCAAAAAGACATTTATTTACATGCTGACTACAAATAAAACCTATTACTAATAATTTTAGCTGAACATCCCTTCCATGGTCCCTTGTTATTCTAGATGCAAGAAAACCTATTACTAATAATTTTAGCTAGTTCTCTACCTTACACTTCTTCCACAAATTCATTAAAACTGTAGATATTTTCTCTTTGAAAACTAGAGATTGGATTCCTTATTCTTGATTGAAACCTACTTTAGGATGGAATGATGAGATCTAATCAAGGATCGAATGATGAGATCTAACAAAGTGTAGAAACATGTCAAAATATGTAATATATGCATGGATAAAGGAAATAGACAAATATATATGATAATACATGATGAATAATCTATCAATAATACATTAAATAAGGGTGGGTTAGTGGGATCAAAGATATTACACAAAAAAATCCCAAACCCTAATCAAGATAATAGCAATGAAACATAGATAAGGGGTGCATCAAAGCCCTAATAAAGTATAAAATGAATCATATCTACTTAAAAATGTTATATTTATAACCTTAATGTAGAAGGATAAACTCTAACGATGAAACTTGAGTGTGTTTAAGAATGTTTGGTTCATGAATTTATGTAAGGAAAAATAACATGCCTCACATAAATATCCCAAGTAAATTAATTAAATCAAAATGAATAAATAATATAACCCGCCCAGGATAAAGAGTTGAGAGTAATAACACCACTAAAATAAATGCTCAAAATTGAATAATAAAGATAATGGTATTTAGCTCTAGGTTCAATGAAGATATGACTATGCTAGACATTGCTAAGTGATTTATTAGTGCAACAATAACTAGGACTATAAAAAACTATCTCAAAACTATAAAATTCATGATGCTTCATTCCAATACACTTCCATGGATATGGAATTGATCTCAGTGCATAAAAATATGAACCTACACGTATAACTAAACCTTAACTATAGATCTAATCTTCATTGAATTGGATGTCTATAATTTATTATCTTGATGTCTACAACCTATGTCTAAGAGGGGTCATGTCAATAGACATTATTGAGGATTTTGTTAGGCTAGGATATTTCTCCTTTAGTTAAACTCCTATTACTAATTTAATGATACAAATAAATTATTGAAGACAACAGGGAAGCATGCAATACACATAGGATGTTGATACAATGTTAATGCCACATGATAATGATTTAGTTCTCATAGATGATTTTTCATAATTCCCCAATAAGCCCTATATCTAAGATGATAGTAATGAATTAGGGTTTGTCCTTTTATACAAATTTGTAACATGCAATTTGAAATATTTCACACTTTAGATGACTCATCTAGTTGTATAGGGTGAACATGAGCCCATTTAAATTTAAATTTAAAAGTTTAGGGGTCATTTCTGAGTTCAAAAATCTAACCTCTATTAGTTTTGCACCCACAAAATTGACATGGGATAAGGAATGGATAAAATAGGGAACCATGATTGCTTCCTTGCAACATATGAAGATGAAGTCAAATTAGGATCAATTTATTTATCAACTTCCAAGCAAAATACATCATTTTGCACTAATAGGCATACTTTGCGTCGCCTTTTGCACCCCAAATAGATTACATTTAGAACTAAAAGTCGGCACTAAAGTTAGTGTTAACTATGTCGACTAATGAATCAAAAACAAAAAATAAAAACTTCTCACGTGAAGGAAGGGATGAGAGGAGAAAAATGCCGCGCAAAGGAAGAGGAGAAAAAAGGGAAAAATGCCATGTGAAGGATGAGATGAGAGGAGGGCACCCTTTGAGGGATTGGCTATGAGCAAGTAGATGAGAAATTCAATTTAGTTTGTGACACCATAGGTAAGGTTACAATTTGTTTTTTCATTCCCACAAATATTTTTATTTGGATTAAATGGAGAGGATTGTAAAGAAAGGGTTGTGAATATTGTTTTGTTTATAGGTGAATCATTCAAGGCTCATGTGGCTACAAAGGAGGAGGGTAAAATTGTAGACATTACATTATTTCCTCCACATTTGAGAGCAGTGAATGTTTTTCTGAAACCCCAATGTCCCAGTTTGCTTATCATTCCCATCCCAAGATTTCATATTCTAGTTTGATTTCTCAGACCTTCCTTCCATACCTTTCTCTGAAGACAACTTTATCATTTCCTTCCTAAAAAAGTAGTCAAGTTCTTTCAAGACAAGTTGTTAAACTACATCTGCCCCACTACAGCCAAGTCTCGTGGGAACAGAGGTTGGTTGAGACAATACGAGGAGATAGGGCTTTTGAGACGAGGGTGAGCGAACTAAAATTAGGCCCAGAACTATAGATTCCCTCCCAAGGCAGCAATTGATTCATAGGCAATTGTTTCATACCTAGAAGTGTGTACTTCATTTGCCTCCACAGACTGGACAAAAATAATTTGCCTTAGGTCACCTCAAAATGTCAAGCAATAGAGGGAAGAGAGCAAAGGGAGCAAACTCTAGCCACAATGAGGTAATTCATTGTCAATTTATAGATTTGTAAATGTTTCCATTGTTTCTTTGTTTTTTAGTTTTTAGATTTTTATTTCTAAATTTAAAAGAAGAAATTATATATATATATAGGGACATGAGAGTGACAAAGATAAAGAGGCATTGGCTTCCATATTGGGGGTAGAGGCAGTGAACAAATTGGATGGTGTGGACTTGACAATGCTTGCCAGATACATAGAAAAATGATCTAGTAAAGTCCCTGTTGGTTTTTGCTTCTGAATCAGCATTAGGGTTTGCCAGTTCTAATGCACAGGCAGATTCAGCCAACTGAATACAGGAGGTTGCATGAGCTCCTCCCCTTCACTTCTGGTTCTACCGCACCAAGGGGGGTGTCCCTATTTGATAAAAGTATAACCTTGACTAGCTCAATGACAGAAGGATTTAACTTGACGGCAACAGGCAGAATACTCTCATGTATGGACCAAGATTTGTGTAACAAATCACAAGGTTGGCAACATTCTTGGACATAATGTCTGGTTAGGTATGAGAGCATGCAGAGGTTCCTAATCGTAATCCTATAACTAACAGGTGGAAGTGATGAGATGGGTTGAAATGGTGTTTGGAGTGATGGGACTTTCCTAGACCCATTGAACAAGCAAATTCCCAAACCAGTGCCTTATCTGGGCAGCAGAGTCATATCTAAGACTGTAAATGTCTCCCCATGATAACATAAATTCATATCCAGAGGACCTGAGAATAATGCTACTGCCTGACAGCAACATGTCCAAGAAAGAGTATCATTAATGATCATGCTTAACAGATCCTATGATGCAATCTATTTCCCTTTGTATTTGATCAAAAGCCTATTTAACCACTCCTTGAGCAGACGCAATAAATCAGACACACAGTATGCATACACTGAAAAACTTGGAAGTCCTTGACAATCTTGTTTGAAAGGAAAACAAATGACATACAGGGGACAATTAGAAACAATACACACACAGGTGTTTTTCATTTAAAATCAATCTGCATAGAAGGTCATCACAGAGAAAATCATCATTTACAATCCAAGATAGATTAGTACACCAGACTAAGGACTGAGTCTGTAGCAAAAAATGCCTTTCAAAATGTGAACACCTTATGTTCAGAGTCAGAGCCAAAAGCCCAAAAAACCTCCAACCTCTCAAAAGTAACATAGCCAAAACCATTTATACAGAACCATGTACATTCAACAATTAATTACGTGGCTAGAAGTCAAAAATCTGCCAGATACATCCATCAGAGGGAATGGCACTCAGAAGCCATCAATGCAGCAGACAAGGGAGGCCTCGAGCCTTGCGTCGCCATCTGGGAGTCTTCATTCACAATCAGGCAGTTTACTCGCTTGTACCATCACCCATACTCCTGCTACAGTCGCCATTGATGGCCCAACAACCCGCAACCATCGAGAAAACTATCGCTGCGTTCAAATGGAAGTTTCCCGCCAAAACGCCCTCTTCGCAGGCTCAAACTACACAGGGGAATAATCCCACATGCACGGTGCCGAGACCACACTAGCACTTTATAAACATAGTTGCATGCATAATAGGTGTCGAGCGTTTTGCCACGCTCGACACACGACCCTTCGCCAAAAGCCCATCGGCTAAATCTACACCATCGGCTTGCCCCAAAAACCTCTCGCCGATCTCAATCGTCTCACCAACGACACCTCCGCAAGCCTCTGTCGGCCAGACATAGTCTATCGGCCAGCCCAAAAGCTTCCTTGGCCGATAGACCAACTCTCCCCGATGGCCACCAAAACACCCTCGTCGGTGAAACCTCCACTGTCGGCCCAACATCTGCCCATTCACCTGACAGTCTATGTCATGCCGATGACCGTTCCAAATCCCTTGTCGCTAAGACATAGACCATCGGCACACCAATGAAAGCTACCACCGACCGCAAAAGTCCTGCCGATGCCTACCTTCGTATTCCCCATCGGCTAGAGCAATGCCATCGGGCCAACACATTCCATCCCTGCCGACACAGCCAGTCACACCGACCACCAACGAGCCACACTCTGCTCCACTATCGGCCAAACACTCATCATCAGAGCAACTGAAAAAACACTGGCCAACACCCTTAGTCACACCGACGAACACCTCCCTAAAGCCTCCAACTTCCACATCGGTGGACCCTCCAACTGTTAGCCCGATATGCAATCTTACTCCAATGGCATTCCCCATCGGGCAAACTCCTTACATCGGCGGCCCAAAAATTTGCTTCACCGATAGCCAAACACACGCCGATGGACATCCATTGGCCAGACCAAAACAATCGAAGCACTCAAGAAATCTTTTGCCGATGAAGCCAATCACTCTGATAAGACCAAAAACATAAAGCCTTGAATCGTTGAACCCCAAACCAAAAGGGTTCAACACGAGGGTTCAACGCGATGGTTCAAACATCAAAAATAATACTCCATAGGCAACAAAGCTTCGAACCATTGAACCTTGAACCAAAACAAAAAGGTTCAAGCGGGAGGTTCAACGATGCAATATTTGCGCAAGGCAAATGCATAATGCGACCCGTTAGAAGAAAATTGAACCCTGAACCACTGAACCATTGAACTTAGAGAAAAAAGGGTTCAAGTTCAAACTGAAATGTCGAAGACACAAAAATGAACCCATGCCGATGGAGAAAAGACGAAGACCCCTCCTCAAGAAATGAGATGCAGATGCTGAAAAGTACTAAAGGGGTGCCAAAACTTAGAACCTTTTGGATATTTTGGGATGGTGCCTGCATGAAAATTGCTAAATTAACTGACAGTGAATTCAGGCACCAACAGTCCCTAAAACATTGCAACCAAATCAACTGTGTCAAAGGGAATCAATTGATTTCCCAAGTAGTCTTGGATTGAGAAAAAGATCTAGGAGGAAATCAATAACAATAACCTCTAAGAATGTGGAACAGGGACTAGAGACTTCCAATGTCCCAACTACTCCTGGGATAGAGACTTCTTCGACCACCATGCCATGTTTTGCATCTTGCATTGTTACCTACGATACCAAGATAGAATACGATGTGGTTTTAGGGGAAGTCCGAATGAAAGATGCTGGAAAAATGTTTGTGAATAGGTTGAAGGAATCATGCCTTCAACAGTTCAAAGACCATCTACATTTTCCATTCTCAAAGATACTCATGCACCTGGAAAAAATAGTTATCCATGACATGGAGACTGAATTTGGCATAGGTTGGTCTGTAAAGAAGATAAAGCTATGAATGTCTCAAAATTGCAAGAGATTTCAGTGCAACCAAACAAAGAAGATAAAAAAACTGCCTCCCGAGCTAAGGCTCAAAAAAAGGCCAATTTATGTAAGTGTGAAAGTATGGAAAGAGCTTGTAAAAGCATATGAGAAGTCTGATGTACGGAGGAAGTTCGGTGAGGAGAGTATGCAAGTATTTGAATTTGTTCATAAGATTATATCAAATTTATTACACAATTTTTAAATTTTATTTGTGCATAGTTAAATTGAATTAGTATATGTTTCAAGACAAGGCCTCCAAGGCTAGGCTTGACAAACTTTGTGCCACGCATCACAGTGGCCAAAAAGGTTTACAGGCCTTGATCTATACATTTGTAAGTATATTTAATATGTTAAATGATTTTTTTTTATTTCCTAGGAAAAAGTAAATGATTGCATATTAATTAGTTTAACTAGTCCATGTGCCATGTTTTGACAAGAGGAGAAATATGACTTACATCCAATGCAATTTGAAAAGGAAATGTTACAAAGCAAAAAGTGGACCAATTTTGTAATTTGGATGGAGAACGAGGTATCAATAGTTGACTTTCAATACCTTAGTTGGATATTGTTGTGTTAATATGTCAATTTGTATTTCTTGTGTTGAGTTGTTTATTGATGCGTAGGATGAGTTCTAAAGTGCTTCTCTATTTTCCGTAGATCCCACTCAATTGTCCCATTATTTGCAGTCTTGGACATGGGCACATGTCCTCCTAGTTACCTTATTACAATGTTGATATTTAAACTTCAGCCACTCTCATTATGAATCCACCTTTTTACCTTTACGGAACAATCCTTGGACATTTTTCACAATAATTTTAATCCACAAAGCTCGACAACTGTAAGGGAAATCACTTATATACAAACATGAGTTATGTGAATAGGCCACCGAATCATCCACATATTTGTTTATATTAAATTAATATATAGACAATAGATCCTTTATTGAATGATTAGGTGGTGATAGAACTTATGAAAATGATGAGTCTCTTATCAAAGGCACATCATTGAATATTCTGACAGTTGCAACAATGAAGGGCAATCCTCTATCTTGTGATCAACATCATAATAAGTATACATTGGAAACTTTGTACAACTACACGAGGTATGGCCAGGTTCTCCACACTAGTAGAAATAGATTTCTCTATTGCATACTCTACCATGACCTCCTTGATTTCCTCCATGCTCCATATATTATGGCTCCTAATAGCACAACACCATCTATTATGGTTGTGACTGGAGTTGCGTGGTTGTGTTTAATTTTGTTTTCCTCTTGCCTTGTGGAGGACTTGTACTACTTTGTAGGTGGTAGTGTCATGGGTGGATGTGTGACAAACCTTGCACTAGTAACTGATAGGAACATCCTTTCACTTTTGTAGTAGTGGACAATTTCATGAGTCTCATGACATATGGTGCAATTAGGTATGTGTTGAGCAAGAGGGAACTATGTGGCATTAATAGCTTGAGCTCCCACCACTAGATAGTTTGTATTTGTATGCCCCTTAGTGTGGCACTTTGTTCATCATAAACCACATTGATTAAGAGTTTCACTTGCAAGTTATGCTATTTACGTGACCATTTTTCCATTTGTTCTTTTAGGCATGTAGTAGAATCATATGTTGGGGGCTCCCCTAATTCTTATAATCTCAACACAACTTTTAAGGCAACTTTTTAATTAGGGAGAGTGAGATAAACTAGTTCATGTTGGATATGTGCAATTAGCCTACCAA
Source organism: Cunninghamia lanceolata (assembly GCA_027924645.1). Classification (NCBI taxonomy): domain Eukaryota; kingdom Viridiplantae; phylum Streptophyta; class Pinopsida; order Cupressales; family Cupressaceae; genus Cunninghamia; species Cunninghamia lanceolata. The sequence continues at coordinate 2,176,070 of BSBN01000978.1, forward strand.
TAAATCATTCCTTCTAAATTTTAACATTTTATAGTTGGGTCAATCTTTAACACCAATTCCTTAGAGCGTTGATCATACCTGGACACAATCTCTCCCAATTGTTGCCTTATTTCTTTTAATGCCACAATATTACGATGCACCATCTTAGGGCAATTGAAATTGGGAAGGAAATCTCTTAGCAGTTTACCAAGATCATTCTTGGTGACATTAGGATCATAATGAGTATACTAGTCTTGTGCTTGCTTACAAAAAGTGGTTGCAATTAACCTAATCTTGTGGTCATTATCCACAACATTTTGTGAGTGCCATGCTATCTCATATGCTTAAGTTTGACAGGCTAATAGTGAACAACAAACCCTTGTTTGCCTACCTCCTTCTTATGACTGATCCCATTTTGAATTCCCTATGAAGTCAAGGTGATTTGAAGGAAGATCAAAGTTGCACTCCAAGTAGATGTGTGGATAAAGAAGGGCTTAGCGAAATATAGAAACCTTTAGATTTTGTGATTTTTGTTTTTTCCATTTCAAAACTATTTGTTTTCTTTCTTTTCTAATGAACATTTATTCAAAAGCCCTTTCCTACACCCAAATCTTTAGTTTTAAACTCACTTGCATGGATTATGCATTAAAGGTATCAATTATATATGTTCCATGATTTAAATCCATTATTTTGTGGTTCTCAGTATGACAGAAAGAAGGATGTTGTTGCTTCTTATACTTGTTGCACACCTTGCACTAGGTCCATAGGCTGGTGGAATGGTATTCAACGACACAATGGCTCTCCTATTAGATTTTTTTGCAAGGAAACAATTTAAAATGGTCTGAGGCCTAGATTTCATTCCAACCTAGGATTCCATCACAATAATGTTATATTACTGTCTTCAGATATGTGTATAGTTTATGTGCATGGTAGCAACCATTTAGTAATAATTCCTCACACACCACACTATAACTGAGATGTGTGAATGCCCTAAAACTATATAGGTTCAGTCCAAACACTATCATAAGATCATTCTTGATAAGATCACATATACATCATAGTTTAGGTGTGGATAGGACTTCCTTAGGGTAGGTAGGATTTCCTTAGTGTAGCCCTAAGTATGCATTGTAGTAGAATCATTATATTGACCATTTCAAGTTCGAACTAGCAGGGACAATGGAGTTTCAAGACCCTTTCTAGCCAAGGGAAGGTTGATATAAGAATTTTTAGGGAGCTAGGGTAGTGACAGTCATATAGGGTTGGGTTTGTGTTATGCTTGGAACCCATAAAGTCTTGAGGTCTTCTTAGAGGGGTGATATGTGACTAGAGAATGAAGGCTAGGACTTTGTATGTAATCTTAAGCCCTCCTTTTAGATTTGTTGGAAGCCTTCTTCACTGATACATAAGGACTGTCAAGACTCCTATGATAGTGCATTAGAGAGGCATTGAAATCACAAAGGAGATGAATGTTATTTGGCCATCACCCATTGGAGAAGAGATTGCCATAAAGAGCATGACCGTGTTACCTTGTCATAGTCACAAAGGGGATAGTCTTTGTGGTGGTAATTATAGTCACTAAGTTTACATCCACCTTCCTAGGGTCTGCAGAAATGCCTGAAGTTGAATATGCCTATTTTAAAGATCTTTCCATGAGTATTTTCCATGCTTTTACCCCCCTAATGATCCAAAGATTGAATATAAAGGTGTGGAATTTATTGAGTAACCTTACTATTGTCATAGTCAATTTGCTAACATGCAAGACAATCATGAGTTTTTTCTTGTTTTATTCAAGATTTATATAATCTTCATTATCGATAAGATGGGGGTCTGTTATTCTTAAATTGTCTATGACAAAATACCAATGGAGACCTCCCCAATCCTCATCTCAAGTTTCAAATGCACAATGAAACGATGGAGGACAATCATAACTATCATAATAGTACATTAGCATTTTTTGTCTCAAGATGGCCCTTGAGACTACCAAGGGGATGGATATAGAGTTGGGATTATGGTTTTTGTTTAAAAGCCTTGTGTCATTGACCTAATATTTATTTGTGGCAAGGATCCCAATAGTCTAAAGATTACAAATTATTGTCAAGAAGGGATTGTCATAGTTAAGTGTGGTACAGTGATACAATTTCATCTTGGTTGAGTATTGTACAAATCTCAAGCTATTTAGAATGCATGGAGGTATTAGGGTGTGGTGTCACTATATAGGTAACCATCAAGTGATTTATTCAACCCAATCTTGGCCTATATAGTACCCAGTGAGTAAGATAGTGTTGTCTAAGAACCTTGTTACGGTCACAAATGAGGGTAATCTTAGCTATTATAACCATAGTTGGAATCCCTTGTTGTTACCATAACATATGTGACCTAAAACCATGACTCTATGAGTATGATTTGTTTGAAACTCCTCTAAGAAGATCCCACTATGGGAATGAATCATAATTCAGTGTTAAATGGGATTGTTGTCATTATAAAAAATCTAGGGCAGTCATTGTATCCTCTCATTGCCATCATATAATTAATATAACCATAGTTTTCAATACCAAAGAGATGGAATCGATGGTAAGCATAAGGTCTATGTTGATGAGTCTCAATCATCCATCCCTCAATGGTAAAAAATAATGTCCCAAAGGAGACAATAATGATGATACAAATGTAGACACAAAATAAGACCACTTTATATTCTTCTATTTTAGAGGACTGTCTCTACATTGTTGGTCCAGATTAAGGAAGACATGATTTAAGAGTTTGACATTAGATTTGATGGATACAAGCCATTCATCAAATCCACACAAGGTGGCATGGTCAGTGTGTATGAGGAAAATCGACTATGATAAACTAACAAAATCAAACCAAAAGCCCATAACATAAAGAGAACTAATCTAAATAAAAGCCATTATCAATAAATCAATGAAATAAGAAATATTTTACCGAGATTTGTGTTGTTCCCTTTGTTGAAGTGTGGATTGCTCAATAGTGCTGCGAAACCATGTTTGCAACAAGCAAGTAATGTGCTCAAAGTGCTCAAAGATCAATGTCAAAAGATCGTAAGTTGCTCAATCGATGCGATGTATGCTCAAAGTGCTGTATAGGATGCCTGAGAATAAGTGATTGAAGAAGATTTGTGAAGGAGATGAGGGGGGTTTATATAGGTTTCAACAAAGATCGATCAACGGTCCAGATAATTCAGAAGAATCAACAGAGGAGATAAAACAAATAACCATGATGAATGTGCACACATGTGTCAATCTATAAGGATATTTTTATTAAGATATGATGAAAACAAGATTGATTGAATAGATAACTCAACTTGTAAATTTGCCTTTTTTAGAGTTCTAAAAATAAGACTGATTGTGTACATGAGTTAACAAGATATTTTAAGAGGAATTGGAAGATAACTGAAATTAAATAAATAAATTTATTTAATTGTTTGTGCATGATAGAGGAATAGAGGATTATAAATAAAATATTTGATTTTATTTATTTTTAGAGGATTGAGATAATTTAAATAAATTTGCATGATTTATTTAAATTTAGAAGAACAAGTGATCTAATTAAATAATGTAAATTATTTAATTATAGATACGAGGATTTGTGATGAATTAATTAAATAATTGGATTCATTTAATTAATGGAGACTCAAAATTTAAAAGAGGATAATGATTTAATTAAATAATTAAAATTATTTAATTTTGGAAGAATATAGAGGAATTCAATTTAATTAATTAAATAAAGAGAATTTATTTAATTAATGTTGAATTTAGGAGATTTAGAAGAATTTGATGATTTTGGTGAAGTTAATTAAATGATTAGTTTATTTAATTAATGTTTAAAATGTAGGTGATTAGATAGATTAGACAAAATGCAAGTGATTCGAAGACCTGGTCATTTTTTGGTGTCTACATTTTGCCCCTCTTTGATGCAATGCAGTTTATAGCATTGCGTCAAAGAAAATGATTGTTGAAGACATGATACAATTTTGATGCCCCAGTGTAGCTAGCTACCCCTGTGTAGCTGGCGTAGGATGCCCCCTCGAGAGGAAAGATAGGGAAGCAACAAAAGGACTGGGTTGACGCTTGACTAGAAGATTGTGTTGGAGATAGGCGAGGTTGGATAGATGATAGATAGAAGAAAGGAGATAGGAGAGAACATGAGAGAAAGACTGTTGATTGATCATTGCTGGAAAACTCTATAAGGCCATGGGTAAATGGATGGGCAAATGAATGAGCTTGTTACATTGGTTTTCACAATTGTTTATAAATTGAAATCCTTATTTTTGATATAGCACGTGGATAGTTTGCTACCAAGGTATAAAAGACCAAGGTGCTATGATATCCGAGTGCGTGGACATTGACTCTGCAAGCAAGCGGGTTGAACTTAGATCCCTTAGACATAATATAACCTTGTTGTACATGTGAATGAGCCATAGTCTTGAACATAAAATAAAATTCAATACATAAATGCAAGAAGAATATTAAATATGTAAGATGCTAGGTCGTAACACACACAAGATAAATATATTGCCAAGAAAGATGCTAAAGATCATTCCTCAAACACGGCATACAAAAGCAATGACTTGCCCCCAATCCATACTGCATCGCAACATACCAAGATTATAGACAAATCAAGGTAGCCTTCAATAGGTAATGGACAAAGGAGCAAAAGATAAACCATAAAGAAAATTGACTGACTTAGAAAGTAAACATACAACCAACATATTCTCTTGCCAAAGAGGTTGCTTAGGATAGATTGGAGAGGATAGATAACAACCTTATCGTAGGAGCTATGTGTCCATTAAAGGGTGTTATCTGCCTAAAAATACAATGTCTTGCTGCAGGAAATGCCACATGTCGCAGGAGAGACGTGTGTTGGTATCGATAATGGAACACTCTGTAGAAGAAAAGCTTGTTGATCTAGTGCTTTGGTTAAGCTGGACTTAGCTGATGTTGGCAATCTAAACGGTTGGACAATAGATGACTCTGGAAGAAATCTTCTTTGCTTCAGATTTGCTAAAAACTTTTGCTTTGAAAGGATGTGCTAGCTTGTTGTTTTGCTGCCTGAGTTAGTCAAGTCGAGGTGAATGGATTTTGATAAATGGAAGAATAGAAAGATGACATGCTAATGGGTTGAAATGGGTGGAGAATGATGAATCGTATGTGCCTGAGTACTGGATACATCCTTTGTATTCCAGACTACCTACATACCCTGTATCCACGGGATCAAGGCACATTACGAGGAAAGATGAAAAATGTTAAATATGTAGTTCTAGATAAAGTGATGAATGGGTCAAGGTGGTTTGAGTTTGGGTAGAGGAAATGATGAGATCTTATGTACCTGAGTACTAGCTACTTCCTTCATATTCTAGACTACCTACATACCCATATCCATGGGATCAAGGTACCTTAAGATTGATAAGAGAAATATGTAGTTTTGGTTGGCGTGATGATGTAGGAAAAGCATTAGGAAGATAACAGCCTTATCGTAGGAGCGATGTGTCTATTAAAGGGTGTTATCTGTGAAAATGAGAAAGAGATTGAAGTGTTTTGTGAACCACGAACAAGGAACCACTCCTAGACCTAGGTTAAGGAAGGAAATGCCCCCATTTTGGTAGAGGAAATTGTATAGGTGACTATCGAAGAAGGCATAGAAAGTTTGACCTAGGACAAGACAGTGCTAACTGTTAACACAGATCAAGACGCAGATGACGACGATGGACATTGACAAATTTCCAAGCTATACTAGATAGGGAGATGGAAATGCAAACAAGGTCAATGGTTTTATTATGGATGGATGGATGAAGCTTGCTTGTGAATAGGCCATGGAATGAATAGGACTTGATAGATGATAGATACTGAATCTACACATAGCGCCTATTTGCTAGGTTTTCACTATGGTACTTATCCAAGGCACTCGTTTTCTAGGTTTTCACCAGAGGATGAATTATTTTTTATTTTTTATTTTTTTATTTTTTTTTGGGAATACTCTGAGGATCAGGCATAAAACTTCTTGAGATGAACACTATTAAGTGGTTCATCCAAAGGAATGCCATTAGGTGTAGCTAAAGTATAAGCCCCTGATCCATATGCTGCTATGACAATAAAGGGGCCTAACCAGTTAGGCTCAAACTTGCCCTTCTTTTCTTGGTCTGCTTGATTTCTCTAATTCTCTTTGAGTACAAGATCACCAATTTGAAACCATCTTTCTTTGATCTTTTTGTTGTAATTACGCCGGAGGTGGTTTTGAGAGACATGGAGATGATTAAGTGTGGTAAGGCACCTTTCATCTAGTAGTTCTAGCTCAGCTAATCTAGAAGTGCGATACTCCTCTCCGCTGATTAGGTTCTGTATGGATACTCTGAGGGATGGGATCTCGACCTCTATGGGTAGGATGGCTTCAGAGCCATAGACCAAGGCATATGGTGTGGCACCAGTTGGTGTTCTGATACTAGTGCGGTAGGCCCATAGGGTGGGATTGAGTTACAGGTGCCAATCACAACTAGCTTCATTGACCATTTTCTTGAGGATTTTGAGAATGTTTTTATTGGAAGCCTCAGCTTGGCCGTTACTCTATGGATAGTAGGGAGTTGAAAAGCGATGTTGGATATTGTATTGTGTGCATAAGGCACGAACATCTTGATTCTTTAATGGTCTCCCATTATCAGTGACAATGGCTTGGGGGATACCATACCAGCAAATGAGGTAGTTAAGGATAAACTTGTCTATTTGCTTATCGGTGATATAGGTCATGGGAATGGCTTCAACCCACTTCATGAAATACTCAGTGGCGGTAATAATAAATTTGTGGCCATTAGATGAGGATGGGTGGATTTGTCCTACAAGGTTGAGACCCCATTGAGAAAAAGGCCATGGAGTTGTCACAGGTTGTAATCATAAGCTAGTGCGTGAATCAAATCTCCATGCTGCTAGCATTGTAGACACTTCTTAGCAAACTGTAAAGCATCATGCTCTATTGTAGACCAGTAATAACCTATTTTGAGTATCTTCTTAGTGAGATTAGGATTGGTAAAATGTGCACCACAGACACCTTCGTGTATGTCTCGTAAAGTAGCTTCAGCTTCTTCTACGTTAAGACATCGTAAGAGTATACCATTGAGACTCCGGTGATATAGTGTATCACACAGAATGGTGTAATGGGAGGATCGTCAGATAAAGGTTTTGCATTGGGTGGATGAAAGGTCAGAAGGGAAGGTACTATTTTTAAGGTATTCATAGATATCTTAGTACCATAGGGAATTGGGACCAACAAGTTCGCAGATGATTTCAGTAACTAGGACATCGACGGCTGGTATCAACAACTGCTCGATCAAGAATTCACATTTCTGTGTATTTGCAGGCATGTCGATAAGTGACCCCACAGAAGCCATAGAATCTGCAGCTTTATTATGCTCTCTTGGAATTTGCTCAAATGTGATGCTAGAAAAATGTGGTTTGTAGGCATCCACTAGTTGCTTGTAGGGGACCAATTTTTCATCTTTTGTTTGGTACTCATCTGTGACTTGTTGAATGACTAGTTGTGAGTCTCCATATACCTGTAATTTTGTGATGTCCCATTGAACTGCTATATTGAGACCTATGAGGAGTGCTTCATACTCGGCAATGTTGTTGGTGCAAGGGAATGCAAGCCGATATGACTTTGGAATATAGTCATTTTGAGGTGTGATAAATAAGATGTCGGCCCCTGATCCACTATGTGTAGGAACCATCAAAGTACAACTTCCACATTATTGAGTTGGAAAGAGTGAAGAGATTCTCATCCGAAAAGTCTGCTACCATAGGGTATGTATTCGTCATGGGTGCTTCTGCTAGTTGATCTGCTAGGGATTGTCCCTTGATTGCTTTACGATCCATATATTCAATGTCAAACTCACTAAGGATCATGACCCATTTAGCTAGTCTTCCTGTGAGAGCTGCTTTTGCTAGTAGATACTTCAATGGATCAATTTTGGCTATAAGATTTGTGTTGGTTTAGCATGTAATGTCACAGCTTTTGGGAAGTGAACACTACTGCTAAACAAGCTCTCTCCATTGGTGAATAATTGAGTTCATAGCCCACCAAGGTTCAATTGATATAATAAATTGCATGCTCTTTTCCTAACTCATCATGTTGTGCTAGCATGGCCCCTAGGGCCAAAGGTGTAGTTGAGATGTATAATATCAAAGGTTTATCAGCAACTGGTGGAACTAATATAGGAGGTGTAGCTAGATACTCTTTGAGTTGATCAAATGCTGCTTGACACTTATCATCCCATCGAAATGAGACATCCTTTCAGAGTAACTACTGAAATGGTTGACATTTATCTACTAGCTGTGAGATGAAATGCCTAATGGTTTGCAACCTTCCGTGAAGGCTCCTTAATGCTTTGAGGTTCTTTGGTGGAGGCATCTCCACTATAGCCTTTACTTTTGCGGGGCCTACTTCAATACCTCTGCGAGATACAATGTATCCCAATAGTTTTCCTGATGTTACACCAAAGACACACTTTTTTGGATTGAGGTGCACTTGGTATTTCTCGAGCCTGTCAAAGATCTATTCTAGAATTTGTATGTGATCTGCCCTAGAAGATTTAGCTAGTATGTCATCCACATAGTATTCCATAATATGATGAAAGAGGTCGTGGAATATCACTGTCATTGCCCTTTGATAGGTTACCCCTACATTCTTTAGACCAAATGGCATGACACACCAACAATAGTTACCCCAATTGTAGCCTGAGAATCCATCCATGAGAGAAAGCATTTCGTGACCTACTGTTAAGTCTACTATAATATCAATGTTTGGTAATGGAAAGTCATCTTTGGGACATGCTTTGTTGAGATCTCTAAAATCATTACACATGCAGATGCTCCCATTGGGTTTAGACACAGGTACAATGTTTGATACCCAGTCTGAATAATCAATAGGTCGGATGAACTTTGCATCTAATAACTTCTATATTTCCACTTTTACTAAGAGAGTTATCTATGGGTGCATCTTTCTCAACTTTTACTTGACTGGTTTAACTTTTGGATCAACTGTGAGATAGTGAACCACTAGCTTAGGGTCTAACCCTGGCATATGAACATAGGTCCATGTAAAGTTGATTGTTCTCTATAAGAAGAATTTGTTAAGATTCATGTGTTCTGTCTTTAATAATGATGCTACCAGGAATGTGGTCTTTGGATTTTGCTCTGTGACAAGGTTTATCTCTGTTGAATCTTCCACTAGGAGAGCTGACTTCTCTTGATACTTAGATGGTAGGGGAAGGTCAAATCCTCCATCCTCAGGTACCATAGTGTGGTTTTCACTTAGAGATCTTTCTTTATTTTTACTTTTACGACTGGAGGATTTGGCATTTTCACCAAAATAAGTTGTTGGCTCTAGTTCCATTACAAAACCTGCTTTATGATCACCCAGATGGATACCCTCCCAAAGTCCCAAGAACTCAGCTATAGCTTTGTCATTCTGAAATACATCTATAACAGTGGACCCTTGTTGGTCCCAATCGATAAGTTCAGGGTAGACAAGTGTTACTTTTTGGGTTTTTGTGGTGGATGTTAGGGATATGGAGGATAGCATAAATATGGAGGATTCTGTAAATAGGTCGGTCATATGGAGGGAAGAGTCATCAATGGTATCCTCATTAGACGTCAAATTTGCCAGAGAAGTTTCAACCACCTTGTTGAGGATACCCTCGATGTCCAAGGCATGCGATACCTTTCTACCATCCTAACCCCTTTTTGAATGCTTAAGTCCTCCTTTGTCAGATGTTGTAGTTGCAACTACCATGTTAGACATGTATGCAAAATGTGGAAACATAGACAAGGCATGTGAACTGTTTGATAGAATGCCTCAAAGAAATGTGGTCTCATGGACTACAATGACTACAGGATATGCACAAAATGGATTTGTTGAAAAGGCTTTGGAAATCTTAAAGCAAATGCAATTAGTTGGTGTAAAGCCAAATTCCACAACCTTTGCCAGTATCCTCGCTGCTTGTGTCAAAATGGGAGCTTTGGAATAGGGTATGGACATCCATCAATACATAAAGGATAGAGGAATTTTGTCAGATGTAACCATAAGGTTTGTGTTGAAGAGTCTCAATCATCCATCCATCGATGGTAAAAAATAATGTCCCAAAGGAGATAGTAATGATGATACAAATGCAAACACAAAATAAGACCACTTTATATTCTTCTATTTTAGAGGACTGTCTCTACATTGCTAGTCCAAATTAAGGAAGCCATGATTTAAGAGTTAATTAGACCTGATTACTACAAGCCATTCATCAAATCCACACAAGGTGACATGGTCAAGTTTTTGAATGCTTTAGTCCTCCTTTGTTAGATGTTATAGTTGCAACTGCCCTGTTAGATATGTATGCAAAATGTGGAAGCATAGACAAGGCACATGAACTATTTGATAGAATGCCTCAAAGAAATGTGGTCTCATGGACTGCAATGATTGCAGGATATGCACAAAATGGATTTGTTGAAAAGGCTTTAGAAAATTTAAAGCAATTGCAATTGGCTAGTGTAAAGCCAAATTCCATAACCTTTGCCAGCATCCTCCATGCTTGTGTCAAAATGGGAGCTTTGGAATAGGGTATGGACATCCATCAAAACATAAAGAATAGAGGAATTTTTTTAGATGTTGTAGTTGCAACTAGCCTGTTAGACATGTATGCAAAATGTGGAAGCATAGACAAGGCACGTGAACTATTTGACAGAATGCCTCAAAGAAATGTACTCTCATGGACTACAATGACTATAGGATATGCACAAAATGGATTTGTTGAAAAGGCTTTAGAAATTTTAAAGAAAATGCAATTGAGTGGTGTAAATCCAAATTCCACAACCTTTGCCAGCATTCTCCCTGCCTATGTCAAAATGGGAGCTTTGGAATAGGGTATGGACATCCATCAATACATAAATGATAGAGAAATTTTGTCAGATGTTGTAGATGCAACTACCTTATTAGACATGTTTGTAAAATGTGGAAGCATAGACAAAGCATATGAACTGTTTGAAACAATGCCTCAAAGAAATATGGTCTCATGGACTGCAATGGTTGCAAGATATGCACAAAATATGGAATCATAGATAAAAAAATGTGAACTGTTTGATAGAATTCCTCAAAGAGATGTCATCTCATGGAATGCAATCATTATGTGTGCATGGTTGGCCTCCTTGCCCGTACTGGCTATCTTGAAGACACCCTAAACTTTATCATTGAGATACCTGTTAAATCTATGCTAGTTGTATGGATGTGTTTTCTTGGTGCCTGTAGATCACATATGAATATAGGCTTATAAGTATTTACATCAACACTAATTTTTGATTTGGATCCTAAAAATGCTACCCAACTTATGTTCTTCTCTCAAACATCTATCCACAAGTGGGCAAGTGTGGTGAGGTAAGGAGATTGATGAAAGATAGAGGATTTAAAAAAATCCCCAAATGCAGTTGGATTGAAGGGAATAAAATGGTACATGTTTTTTGTGTAGGAGATAGATCACATCCATAGACAAAGGAGACCTATGCAAAGTTGGAGAAATTGGCTTGGAAGATGAAGACGGCAAGGTATTTTTCATATTCAAGAATTTACTTAATACTGTGGAAGGATGGGAAAAAGAATTATTTCTCTGCCACCATGGTGAAAAGTTGGCAATTGCATTTGGTTTCTTAAACATGCCCCATGGAACAACTATTAGAGTTGTTAAGAACCTTCGAGTATGTGCTGATTGCCACACTGTAACAAAATTTATCTCCAAGATTGTCACAAGAGAAATTGTTGTGAGATGTGAACCCTTTCCATCATTTTAAATAGGGACAATGTTCTTGTGGAGATTATTGATGATGCTAAATGAAGCAATATGAAAAATAGGATTACACTATAATAATGTGCACCGTGTCAGATTTCCTACTGGCTGGTGTAAATCCCAACTCCTCAACCTTTGCCAACATCATCCTTGCTTCTATACAAATTGAAGCTTTGGATGAGGATATGGAAATCCATCAAAGCATAATTGGAAGTGGATTTTGTCAGATGTTTAGTTGCAAGTGCCACTTCCAATCATGAAAGCCTTCACAAAGACTTATGCACAAAATTCAATAAAGATGAATAGAATTTATGCACAAATTCTCTCGTGAATGATTTCAAATTGTAATAAATTTCTTTGTAGCTTATAATCTATGGATAAGAATTGATGTTCCTTATAGTTTCCTATGCCATTAATTAAAAGGAATCTAGATCTACACATTCATCTTAGATACATTTGCACAGTTGAAGCCCGTTGTTTTAAATCCTTTACACAAGTTTTCCATGGGCTAACCTATGATAACATGTCTCCTAGCAACATAACAACAATTCTCTCAAGGGGTTCTTAAATACCACCAATCTAGGTTAATTTATGCTGAGTTGTGTGCAAAAAATGGATTACATCCCTCAAAGAAATGTGGTCTCATGGACTACAACGATTGCACAATATGCACAAAATGGATTTGTTGATAAGGCATTAAAAACTTTCAAGCAAATGCAATTGAATATACATATATAGAGAGAGAGATGTATGTGGAAGCATAGACAAGGAATGTGAACTATTTGACAAAATCCCTGAAGGAAATGTGGTCTAATAGATTGCAATGATTGCATGGTATGCACAAAATGGATTTGTTGAAAAGGGTTAGAAAATTTCATGCAAATGAAATTGGTAGGTGTAAAGCTAGATTCCACAACGTTTTTCAACATCCTCTCTTCTTGTATCAAAATGGTAAGCTTTGGAACAGGGTATGGACATCCATCAAGGCATAATAGAAGGCAAATTTTTGTTAGATATTATAGTTGGAAATGCTCTAATAGACATTTATGAAAAATGTGGAAGCACAGACAAGGCACACAAACTATTTGATAGAATGCCTTAAAGAGATGTCATCTCATGGAATGCAATGATTTTAGGATTGCACAAAATGGATTTGTTGAATAGGCTTTAGAAACTTTCAAGCAAATGCAATTTTCAGCTGTAAATCCAAATTCCGCAAACTTTGCCAGTATCCTCCCTGCCTATGCCCAAGTGGGAGCTTTGGAATAGGGTATAGACATCCTTCAAAGCATAATGGTAGGGGGATTCTTGTGAGATATTATAGTTTGAAACTCTCTAATAGACATGTATGCAAAATATGGAATCATAGACAAAAAATGTAAACTATTTGACATAATTCCTCAAAGAGATGTCATCTCATGGATTGCAATGATTGCAGGATATGTACAAAATGGATTTTGCAAGGACGTTCTCAAAATATTTGAATTAATTAAGCACTCTGGAACATATGCTAACATTATAAGCTTTTCTTGTATTCTAGGTGCATGCAGCCATGCAAGTTTAGTGGATGAGAGTTGTACATATTTCAATCACATTTGTAACCCTTATTTCATTACGCCTATAGTTGATCATTATGTGTGCATGGTTGACCTCCTTGCCCATGTTGGATATCTTGAAGACACCCTAAACTTTATCTTTCCTTCTAAATCCCCAAATTTTCCCTATTCCCACTCACATTGAAGACCTATGAGTGGGAATAGGGCTAACATTTTTTCTTTCTAAAATCAGCCGGATAAAGCCATATTGCTAACTTCATTTTTTTTTCAAACAAAATAGATCTTTATCTTAAGGTTACTCATGAACCTTAAGATACATAATTATTGAAAAAAAATTGTGTATTCCTTAATGACATGTAAGAGAATTTAATCAACTACTACTTAAAAACTCTTTAATGTTTCTGTCTAATGTAAGTTATTAGATTAATAGTGAAAAAGAACATACATGGACCAAGCAATTTATGGCACTTAAGGTTATGTAATAGAATTTATAGTTGGTAGTTAAATTGTATAATTTTTTTTATGATCTTTACTAACATTTATTAGAATTGTTGCATGTTTTAAATCATTGGAATGACATATTAGCTATAAATTTTTTGAAATTTTATTATGGTATGTGCACTTTGATAAGATGTAATATGATTATGGTTTTATTTCATATGTTGTAATATTAGATATATAATAGAAAAATAAATTATTGCATGAAATAAATAATAACTTTTCATTTTAAATATTTTTTTTTGTAGACCACGGGTCTTCCAAAAGATCAAGATGATCCTCATGATATAGATCTAGATTATGTTGGTTCTGGTACAGATCACATGGCAGAGGATGATGATGATGCAGATACAGAAGACACCGACGCCGATGACGATGATGATGACGATGATCATGATGGTGATGATGATGATCACGATGGTGATGATGATGATCACAATGGTGATGATGATGATGAGGTAGTTGCTGGTAGTAGCCAGTAACATTCATGATCATATATACTGCATCATAGATCATTGCTGATATATCGTTATGATGCCTCTTTTCATAGTTACTATCATATGTATCATTTTCATGGCCTGCAATACCATATTATTGAGTTGTATCATTTTGACATGTATCATTTTGACTTATATCATTTGGACATGTATCATCTTGACTTGTATCATTTTGAGTTACATAATTTATCATTTTTACTTATATCATTTGTAAATGTATCATTTTTACTTATGTTGACTATTGGACATGTATCATTTTGACATGTTATTAATCCACTGGCATATTTGACTTTCACTTGTTTTAGTTATATATGATGATGATCTTATTAGTATTGACTTGTCAAATTATATATATATTGAAAGTGGTCGATGATTTTTGGATGGATATTTATTATGTATGATGATTTTAATTTACTGCTCAGGATGGATGTTGTCAAATTCAATTAAATTATAGATATTTGACTCACTTGTTTTGATTATAGATGATGATCATGTTATAATAATTATCTTATTATTTAATTATATGAGTTAAATAATTAAATTACTTACACTATAATCATATGAGTTATTTAAGAGGCATGATATATTTAACTAATTAAATTGAAATAAAACATACTAAATTAATAAATGTAAGCAAAACAAGAAGCATTTTAGAAGCAAACCAGAAGCAATCTTGGAAGCAAAAAATGGCATTATCTAGGAAGAAAAAATAGAAGTAATTTAGGTAGCAAACAAAGAAGTAATAATGAAAGAAATTTTAGAAGAAACAAAAGATGAAATATTATAAGCCATATTAGAAGAAACAAAAGATGCAAAAATGGAAGCAAACCTAGATGCAACAAGCAACATTATATCAGAAGCAAAATTGGAAGTAAAACTAGAAGCAAAATTGGAAGCAAAAGTGGAAGCAAAATTGGAAGCAAAACCAAAAGCAAAACTGAAAGCAAACTTGGAAGCAATACAAGAAGCAAAACTGAAGCAAAACCAGAAGCAAAATCAGAAGCCAAACTAGAAGCAAAAAAATCTGGTGCTAAATCTGATGCTAAATCTAATGCCAAAGTGAAATGCAATTTAGCACTGATAGAAGTGTCCAATTCATGAACTCAAATGCACTAAATTCTAGCCCTATTTTAGGTGCTAATTACTTGTTTTGTTGTAGTGCATGAGCTAATAGTTGTCGTTGAGAAAATCATCTTCCTCCCAATCTTGAATGCAAGAGGAAATAGGTACATAAGGTACAATTGCTTGACTTAAATCACCATCATTTAACTCTTCAACCTTTAGCTCTTTGTTTGTTGATTCAATATGAGTTGATGGAATGTTTTCTTGTTGAGGTGTTGCATGTCGAGCTAAGGCTTGTCTCTTCCTCCTTCTTTCTCTTGCTTTCCTATTCCGTCTTGTTTTATTAGTGATCTTGGAAAAATGATTTTCATACTTTTCCACAGTATTCGACATCTCAGAGGAGGAAGCTAGTACAAAATTGATTTTCTATGATAAAATGCTTTGTTCTTTATGGGTATCTCCCTATCCTTGTAAGGATTGTGGAGGAGGAACCTCAACAAAGACTCCCTTACCCGTGGTCGAGGGGGTTATTTTGATTCAGGCTATTCTTCACTTATTATTTGTTCAATAGGAGGTTCAACCAATTTTGTTATTAACTTTTTCTTGTATCTTTGATATGCCAAGAAGTAGTGATCTTCTCTTGGTTGAAGAGGCTCAATAGGTTGTGGCCAAAAGTAGTCTAGGTTGAAGTTTCCATGAGCAAGCACAGGTTTCTATCTACTATGGTGGGAAACATACACTCTCCCTTAGTTAGGAAATTTTAGACATTTATGAATTGTAGAGGGGACCACTTTCATGGACTTGATCCATGGGTGGCCTAGTTTCACATGAAATAGGTTGGAGGTAGGGATGATGTCAAATGATTGTTCTAGGACTTTCTCAACTACTTTAATCATAATGTAATCTTCCCTAAAGCTGGGAGAAAAGCTCCAGTATGTGTCTTAACCACCATATGTGTAGGCTCATAAGATTCTTGTATCAAATCATGCATGTAGAGGAACTCTTTAGTAATTAGATTTGTCATATAGTTAGGATCAATAAGGACCCCTCTTGTACAATTTCCACTTATATGTACGGTAATGTAAAGAGGTCCCTCAATGTCTCCAATTGTTCTTTCATGTGGTATAAATATTATTTCAGGTTTAGGAGTCTTCCTCTTCCTATAAACTTGAGGAGGGACCATAGCATCCTTATTGTGATGAGAAGCCATGTATGTGAGACTGTTTCAAACCAAGGCACTAGTTTGAGGAAATTAGGTTTTTAAAGAGAAAAAACACACAAATTTCACAACAAACAAAGTATATATGATGTAAATAGTGCTTCACAACAAGGAAAAGAGAATAATGTAAAATTTTCTCAAATAATTGTGAAGAAAGTGTGTAAAAACCCTTAATGTTGAAATATACATTGTGTAATTACAAAATTTGAAATTTAGATGCAAGAACGCACAATGAAACAAAACTCTACAACTCAAAATCAGATTTGAATGAGTGTTTAAAGGAGCAGAAAAATCTGAAATAAGATTTTGACTACTAACCCTAGCTCTTTGCAAAAACTAGGTTATATGGAAAATGCAAAATTTCAACAAAACCCTTACAAATGAGATATGGAAATTATGCAATATATGATGTAATAAATGGTTAGGTGCTGTAATTAGGTTCAGATCTGATGTAAAAATTAAAAAAATTAAAATTTTCTAATCAAATGCAATGACAAGAATGCAAAACTATGCCTTTATGCAAGCCTAGAATGCTTTTTTTTCAATTTTTTTTCCAAATATATGCAAGATTTTTCAATGTAAAATGACAAGTATGATATGATGTAATGTAAAATTTGATTTCAACACTAAGATAGATACAAGTTCATTAAAAACAAGGGTTCACCAAAATGTTAAGTAGGCAAAAGAGAGATGGATGCAAAGTATGTGAGTACACTAGAAATTATGATAATCGGCTTATAATAGAGAAATAAAAACAAGCCAAGATCTAAAAGCACCAATATGATCAGTAAGATGTACAAGCCCATCCCTCAAAAGATGAAATGTTAGAATACTTTGAGGCTAGCACCCGAGTTTGGAAACTCCTAATCTCCAATAACTCAAAACTAGAAAAATATCATAAATGATGCTCTAATTATGAATTTAGGGTTTTTTTATGCTACTAGACACTAGGGCTAGAGCCCAAGTCTGCTATGGGTGAATTTACAAACTTTATTTTTAGATATTGAATCTTGATCTCCAAAGCAACCTCCATGTACCTTCACTTCTGCAATTCCCACACCTGTAACATGCACATAAGAAGAAAAGGGGTTTGGGGGTTGTGGTGTTTAGGGATTTGCCTCAGTCAAATCCCATGTTAGAATTGAAACTTTCTCAACATTGTTGTTAATGAGAGAGCATGTCCTTGCAGGATAGAGGCTAAGGATAGTCCAAATGATGATGAAATGATTCAAACACAATGATAATCTCACCTTGGGGGTGACGCCCTTAGGAGGATGAATATTTTTCAACTCATAAGAATGTTGATGATGATTCCAAATCTACAACAAACTCAATATTAACACAAGTCTATAACAA
This sequence comes from Cunninghamia lanceolata, assembly GCA_027924645.1. NCBI lineage: Eukaryota > Viridiplantae > Streptophyta > Pinopsida > Cupressales > Cupressaceae > Cunninghamia > Cunninghamia lanceolata. Next base: position 2,194,064 of record BSBN01000978.1, read on the forward strand.
ACACAATGAATGCCTTGAATTCACCTTTGTACAATATCATAACCTTTCTATCATCAAATTCTTACAAAATGAATTCGAAAACTTTTTTATATATGCTTATGCATTAAACTTTCACAAATTAATTGAAAGAGCTAATAAGGGAGGACCCATTTAAAAGTCCTATGCCGACATACTTAAATTTCACCCTGACCAATCAAGGTGGACTTGGAATTGAGCACCCAAGTCCCAAGGGGCCTTTTGGTCAAGACTTAAGATTTAAATGGGCCCCTATTTCCCATTTGTCATGGGTTTTGGGGTATATCTCATTGGGACGAATAATTTTCTTGTAGAGTGTAAAAACGGGGACCTAGGAGCTAAAATAGGAGGTAAAAAGGCATGTGTCCACTTTTTACTCCATAACAGGACATATAATATATCCAAGATGAATAAAATATTACACCAACACCCCCCATAAGTGTAACCTAGGAGAAATGAGAAATGGGTCCCTAGTACTAGGCCATGTTAGGAACCCATGTACAAATGAATCCCTCACAAGTGGAGAAAATGAGAAAAACCCATAGAAAAAACTTCTCTCTAAAAGAGAGAAAACAAAAGATGTTCTATAAGGTATAAGAAGGAAAAAATACATGTGAGGAAAGAGTCTTACCCATAAGAGAGAAGAAGAAGAAGACAACATGTAGCCCTCAAAAATGTGTAATCTCCTACACTGATGGTGGATGATCGGAAATGAATGCTGAAGATGATCCATAAATGCAAAACAACATTTCTCCCCTTAGGATATGATTCAAAGAGGATATGAATGTCCTTGATGGCATCCTCCAAATATGCAAGATAAGACTCACAAAACAAACCAGAAATAACTGTCAAGTACTCATCTTAAGAATATATCTCTAGAAGATGATGAACTTGCTATAATGAATCACTAGAAGCTTCATCTAAAGCAACAAGAGATGGATATGAGATCTCAATGCATGCCATCTGACTACACTGCTCATTCCTGAATGATGTTCCATACAAGATGCCTGAGTGTGAACATCAGATGTATCTATCGATGCTAGAATATAAGAGTCCTCAACCTCAAGATCTTGACTCATAGATAAATAAGATGATCCCTCTAAATCTTAATGAAAGTGACATAAAAGTCAAAGTTTCAATATAAGTCTTTATAGGAGAAGGAGCATCAAGAGAAGCCTCAATGTCATCTTGACATTCAAGGTTTTCCCATTCATTTAACACCACAACTATTTTATGATCATATGGTGTTATGTATGAAAAGTGGGAAGATAAAGGATAGTGTTAAGATCTATCAAATCAAACCCTCCTTTCACACTAACATTCAAGGACAACAACCAAGCCAAGTCACTATAGATGAATGATGACTTAGCTACAGGTTGGTGTACTTAGGAATGATATGGAAAGATAGATTAGATTGAGAGATTTGTCAAACCCTAGATTGCATAAGCCTTAAACCCTAATTATAATGAAATTGGGTACATATGAATGGAATGCTATAGATAAACAGACAGAAAGGCACTCAAGAAGAATTAGAAACATATCAGAAGTTGCATTTCTAGAATTGAAGTCTTTGTGGGCTATAGGGCCGGCACCCTAGTCTGATAGGGCAACTTTTTTGGAGATCCAAAATAGTAAGTAGTATCGGATGATGTTCAGCTCCCGAGTTTGGGATAAATCCTATCTAGAGGACTAAGGGGGGCGCCCTAGTCCAGTAGGGTAAAATATCAGCAACTTTTCTCTAGATCTCAAATCCTTATCCTCTAAATTTCTTCTCTATACCTACACTTTGCCAAATCCCACACTTGTAACCTACAATCACAAAGAGAGGGGTTTGGGGGTTGTGGTGTTTAGGATCTTGCCTTGGTCAAGCCCTGGAATGACATTCAAGTCTTCCAACACCATTGTTAGATAGAGTGTGTGCCCAATGGAGGGCATAGGCCAAAGCAATGATGAAATAAAATGATTGAAGCACAAATAGATGTCACCTTAGAGGTGAAGCCCTCATGGAGATGAAGATCCTTCAAATCATGAGGAGATGGATTGATGAAGCCAAATCTGCAACAAACAAACACAATAACAACACAATTCTACTCTGCAACACATTAAATGCCTTGAAATCCCTTAGCTCAATATCACAAGTCTGCGTTATCCATCTAGGTGTAAAATGAAGTCATAATTTACTCACTTATAAATGCATTCCCACTAACAGTCATAATTTAAATTGAAAAGGCCGACATAGGGAAACCATTTGAGAGGGCCCAAGCTGACACATTAAAATTTGGATCCCAACAAATCAACCTAGACTTGGGCATTGGCACCCAAGTCCAAGGCCTTTTTGGTCTTGATTAACATTTAGAGTGGCCACCTAAGTCCCATTTGACATGGGTTTTGGGGGAAATTGCTCTAGGATAAGTGTTAAGCTTGCATAATGTGAATGAGGGGACCTAGGAGCTAAACTAGGAGTAAAAAGGCATAGGGTTACTTTTTACTCCATAACATTTAGCCCCCACTTTAATGTATGTATGATCTTACAATTCCATACATGCATTAAAATACAATTGAAAACACATCAAACACAATAGGCACATAGAGCTAAGGCATACCCAAAGGTTGGAAAACTATATTTCTAGCCCCTAATCTCAGGTAAGCACTAGAAAACACATGGAAGCCATGCAAGACACAATGAATATAGTAAGAAGCATGCAAAACATGGAGAATATAGTAGAAGCACACAATACACAAAGAAGGCATGATAGTAGTCATGCAATAATAGACATTGATTACCAATTAAAATAAATCCTAAACTAGGGGACGGAGGGAGCTCATCGCTACATGTCTTTAGACTACTAAAAACATGTAAAACATAACCCAGAGTGTGGAGGGAGCTCATCGCTACATGCCTTTAGACCACACTAGGGCAAAGACATGCCAAACAAAGACTTGAATGTGGAGGAAGCTCATCGCTATGCACCTTTAGACCACACTTAGGGGAAGACACAACAAACACGTGAGGAAGACACATAGAATACAAAAGTGCTGCATAGTATGCCATAGGCACACTATACATCTTATACCTGACAAATAGGAGCAATGGGAGGAGCTTATTGCTAAGTCCCACCATCTAAAACATGCCAAACACACCTGATGGGTGAGCTACACTACCACAATTGCCCTTGCAGAGGACTTTATATAAAAGGATGTGCACTAGCTCAAGAGATACACCATCTTGCTTCGCGATGAGGGCTTTTTATAAAAGGATACACACTAGCTCAAGAGATACATCATCCCACCTCGTGGAGAGGGCTTTATTTCTTTTAAAATGATGTGCATTGGCTCAAGAGATACACCATCCCACCTCATAGAGAGGGCTTACAAACACGCTTTGTCATTGTAAAAAAAATCAAGCATAAACCATTATATATGCCCCCACATTAAGGTGGTTGATCCTACTTATTGGTATCAAGCACATTAAAGTAGAGTGAAAACATGCAAGGGAAAAAGAGCTCTCACAAAGACCATGCCCTCAGAGGTGATATGTGCCACGATCGCGAAATGTTCCCACAAACACAATGATAAGATTTGCTAAGATAATCAACAAGATAGAAAATTTGGTTAGAACATCTTACTCTAAGATAACAACCGAATCAAAACATAGAAGCTATGCATAAATCATATATTAAATAACATCAAAGACCAATGCTACACTTGTGGGTTTAAAACCGAGTATAGCCATTGGGTGTATACTGTAGGTACCTCAGAACTGAGTGTAACAACAAAGGTGAGATACAAAACCATCCAAGGTGTATGGAGTAGATTGAGAGTAATGTAAAATGTTTGTTACAAGAGATAACACAATATGATATATCACATGGAGTGATTCGACTAGTCAAGCATCATATATATATATATAAACCCCATCTTCGTATATGGACTGGGTCTATTTTTTGCTTTGCTTGTTGAAGGGACAGATAGTCCTTATCAGTATTTGTTTGTTTTCATCATCTACTGACTAGGTAGAATCACTGAAGAATGTAAACAATAAAAATGAGAGAGAAGAAACAAGTGCCTTAGGAAGACCACATAGGAATATGCTGCCAAGACATTATCCACAACGCTATGCCCCCAAGAAACGACACACAACAATAAAATAGATGACATAAGAATAGAAGAATTTAGAAACACATAGAAGAATGGTCACAACAGAGGTGGTCTCCCAGTATCCTTGACCTTATAGGAGTATCAAAGGTCATCCTAGGAGACCTAAACAACACATAACACATCACAGGGGAACACAACACATAAGAGGAGGCCATGTAAGTGAGAAAAGGTATGCTGCAACAAAGGTTAGAAATACTTGCCTATTATCTGTGATCTTGATCTTTACATTTATTACTAAGGCTCTGTCCCTTTTGTTCTTCCTTCGCATGGAATTGTGTTGTTCACATTGCCTTGAATTTGTGAAGAAGGAGCCATAAGAGATGGCAATGGAAAACCCCTTTCTTGAAGGGTTTCTCTTGCATTATGCAAGGATGGTAGAGAAGGAGCCTCACAAATTCCCATTTCACTTGAGTGAGGTGATGAAGAGGCCAGGAAAATGCCCATTTCAACCGGTTTAGGTGGTGTTGGAGTACCTTGGTCCTTAGGAACAATATGTTTATTTATATTCTCCAAATTATTAGCATTTTACAAGGTATGCAAGTGTTCGGGTAAGGGTAAGTAATCTGTTTCTTTATTTAAGATGTAGTCAAGAAGTGTTTTAATATTGGTTGATGAATCTTCAGTATCAATAGGTTGAAGGAGTTATTCACAAAGAGAATCTTCATCATCTAATGCTTCATCTTGGCCAATAAGAGCATTGGTAGGAAGAGATTGTAGAGTAGCATTAACAAACGTTTCAATAATTTCTTCTTCTTGTGCCAAAATATCCTCGTAAGTGGGAACAACTTTGGGAGAGAGATCAAAAGATGAAATAGACAAAAATTGTTGATTGTTAGAAACACTGAGAAGGGAGGGGGGTGAATTAGTGTTCTATAAATATTTTCTTGCACTTTTACTTTTAACCATTTCAAAAGAATAATCAAATAGAAGCAAAATATACAACTGAATAGCATCCACAAAAGCATGACACATAATGCCAAGATTTTACGTGGAAAACCTAAAAGGGTAAAAGCCACAGAGAGGATTAGCTCTAAAATATATATTGCAATCTTTAAAAAAAAATGTTCAGGCTTGGTCACTCCATGGGCCTGGAACATGCTAGCTCACTGCCATGAAGTACAACTAGGTTTAAAAGGCTCACTGCCTCAACCCTAAACCTAGCAAGATTACAATAAGGGTTGTTAAACCTTGTTGAAGGCTCACTGCCAGCTCATTGCCTTGATGAAGAAAGCTTGCTTCCAATCATATTGCACACGAGAATTGAATACTACTTAAGCATCTGCCACTATACCAAGGTGCAGTCATTTAACAACTAAATTTTGAATCCCAAGTCTTCATCACTCCTTCTCTTCTAACTCTGCTCAACTATTCGCATGCTCGCACCACACACACACTTCTTTGCCACACCACACACATCACTCAATTTAAATTCATTGGTCTTATATATCCGTATCATGATTTGATTCATAGTTAGGTCGGCATCCAAGAAAGAAATGTGTACATAGAAAGATGTAGCTTGTTGGCTCAATCCAATGTACTAAAAGTTATGCGGACCCAAATCTTTTCCCAAACATGTTCATATAGGTCAGCTCTAATCATTCAATTAGTTACATAGATCCTCCAAGCATTAACTCTTCTCTGCACAATGATTAATATACTTGTCAACCTCTTCCTTAAGAGCATGCCTAACAACTTCATCTGCTAACTTACAACTTTTACTAAAGATCTCAAAATTGTTGGTTTAGGACAGACAACTGAGAGGGGGGGTGAATCAATTGTCACCAAAACTTTCTTTTCTTTGAACACTTAAATCCTTGTTATATTTCTATAGCATGATAATGATTTAATCATAGAAGCACAATGCAATAACTCAAGAGCAAAAACGCATTAACACATATGACACCAAGATTTTAACGTGGAAAACCTAGTTAAGGGAAAAACCATGAGGTGACTAACCCAAGATTGTATTCTTTGTTAAAAGAACAAGAAGAACAAAATGGTACTTGCTAGTTAGGGCTCACTACCCAAGCACACTTCTCACAAGAGGCCCACTACCTACAGGGGACACACTATCTACAGAATAATAAATATTACATACTTGAACTAGAGATTAGCATCTTCACCATGCTTGAGTTAGTTCCATTTAAGCTCAACACTTCTGCTCTACTTTTTTCTCTTCTCCTCTCTACCACTTTCTCATCTCAACAAGGATACTTTGAAATGACTTCACAACTCTTATTTATACAAGACATCAACTTTGGGATAATCATCAAAGTTGGCACAATACACACTTTATTTTATTATAGAGCAAATACACAAATACAACTTGATTTGTTACAAGAACTTCATGCATATCACCACACTGTCGGCCACACATATTTGGGACTTCAATCTTCTTTGAGGAACACGCCATGCTTCGCAGAACATCTTCAAGATCATCTGCAAGAAATATCCAATTGGCCATGATTAGGAAGAACATCATCACCCAGAAGTAAATCTTCAATTACGAGGTCAATCTTCAATGCGGACTGCCAACATGAACTAGACACAATCTAGAGACTGCCACAAGCTTTCCTGAATCACCAAGAACATCCACACCACTTCTGCTTACTGAAATCATTCGTATCTTCATCCAGAACCTCAAGAACATAGTTTGTCATCATTGTCACATTAGAATAAATGCTTACGAACCTCCAGACCATTAACCAATTGAGTTGGTAATTCACATTGGCTTCCTAAACATTCCACCAAATCCGCAGAACAAGATATTGCATTTCCAGATCTCACCGGACCTATTTGTGTCACTCTGTCACCTCTGAACATCTACTAGAACCGGTTTTACTCATATGGCCATAACTTCTCCAAATTTTCATGTGTACCTCTCAAATCTTGACTGGATCATCTTTAGACACATATCTACAAACCCTTTGATGCGCATTCTTTGATCTTCATCTAGCTAGGATCTTCAATTCATAGAGCTTCACTATCTTTGCTATTCTTCTCTATTTCTGATAAGACTAATTTTCTCAATATCCTTAGCACACAACTCATCCAATCCTTGACATCAATGCAATAGGAGTATGTTGACATCAATGACAACATCGGTTAGGCCCATACTTGCAACAATCTCCCCCTTTGTCATTGATGGCAACATATGATGTGAAAAACTGTTTTAACCATCAAGACAAGAACTTCTCCTCACTAACTAACATATCTCCCCCTATCAACAACAATCATTCATATGTCTTCTCTTTATTTACTGCTCTCCCTTTGATCAACAACTACTTTTGTTTTTCACGTCTTCTCTCCCCCTTTGACATCAATGGAAAAGGGCACATACAGATTCATATAGACTGGTCCCCCTGAGTAGCAGCTTCCTATCATCAATCTAGACCACAAGATATGACTGTGAGATTCACTAGACTGATGCACATTAGTGCACCTTAATTCAGAACTGGAGGGGTAATAACCCCTAACTTCTCCCTGAGATACTCAAAAGAGTCCTTAGGTAGAGCTTTAGTAAAAATGTCTATAATCTGATCCTTAGAAGGCACAAACTCCAATCTGACTTCATTTTTGTTCACCTGCTCTCTTAAAAAGTGAAACTTGATGGATATATGTTTTGTCTTTGAATGCAACACCATATTTTTTGATATATTTATTGTACTTGAGTTATCATAGAAGATTGTCATAGGTTCCTCATTCTCCACTCTGATATCTCTTAGCATTTGTTTCATCCACAATACTTGAGTGCAACTACCTGCTACTGCAATATATTCTACTTTTGCAGTGGACAAAGATATTGCCTCTTGTTTCTTGCTCAGCCAAGAAACCAATCTTTTCCCCAAAAAGAATGCACCACCACTGGTACTCTTCCAGTCATCCACATCTCCTACCCAATCCGCATCTGTATATGCATGAAGAGAGAAATAATGATCCCTGGGATACCATAAACCATACTCAACTATTCCCTTTAGGTATTTGAGAATTCTTTTGATTGCCATGACATGAGATTCTTTGGGATCAGCTTGGAATTTGGCAACAAGACCAACAACATTCATAATGTCAGGTCTAGTTTGAGTAAGATACAGTAGTCCTCCAATCATTGACCTATACTTTTTCTACTTAGCCTTAGGAGATTCATCATCTTTTCTTAGTTTACATTCGGTTGCCATGGGAGTATTCATTGGTTTTGAATCTTCCATCCCAAATTTCTTCAACAATTCTTTCACATATTTGGTCTGTGATATGAAGATTCCTTCCTTTGTTTGAGTGATTTGTAGACCCAAGAAGAAATTCATTTCCCCAAACATAGAGATCTCAAATTCACTTTTCATTTGATTTGCACAAGTCTTGCACATACTATCTCTTCCTCCAAAAATGATATCATTAACAAATACTTCAACAATCAAGATATTTTCATGATCAATTTTGAAGTACAAGTTACTGTCAGCAGTACCTTTGTTGAAACCAATCTTTAAAAGATGTTTATCCAATCTTTCATACCAGGCCCTTGAAGCTTGTTTGAGTCCATACAGTGCTTTCTTCAACTTGTAGACCATATCACCATGATCAGACAATTGAAATCCATCTGGTTGCTCAATGTATACTTCTTCCAAGTCACCATTCAGGAAGGCAGACTTGACATCCATTTGATATACTTTGAAATCCTTGAAGGCAGCAAAAGCAAGAAATAATATGACTACTTCAATTCTTGCCACCAGAGCAAAAGTTTCTTCAAAATCAACTCCTTCTACTTGAGAATAACCCTTGCAGACCAATTTGGCTTTGTTTTGGACTTCTTCACCATCTTCATTCAGTTTATTCTGGAAGACCCATTTGGTCCCAATCACATTTTTGTTTCTAGGTCTGGGAACAAGATCTCAATTGTGATTTTTCTCAATCTGCATAAACTCTTCCTCCATTGCTTTAGTCTAGCTTTCATCATTGCATGCTTCACTTAGTGTTTTTGGTTTAATCTTTGAAATTAGACAATACTTTTCTGAGTCTTGAGCAATCTTTCTTCTAGTTTGAACACCTTTTCTTCTATCACCTATGATCTGGTCTTTAGAATGATTTAGTCTTACATACCTGGGAGTTTTGGGAATTTCTTGCACTACTATATCTTGGACAGGTTCATTCAAACTTATTTCTTCTTCCTGTATTTTAGGATTCTTTGGATCAGTATGGATCTAAATTTTATAAGGGGCTTAAACTTATTGGATCAAGACATCATTCTGATCATCTTCTTCATATTCATAAAACCTTGAGGGTTTTTCAATGCCTTTATCAACCTTCAGATTTGTACTTTCTACAATCTTTCTCAGTCTCTTGTTATAACACCGATAAGCTTTGCTTTGAGTAGAATAACCCAAGAATATTCCTTCATCACTTCTAGCATCCAATTTTCTAAGGTATTCATCTCTTTTAATGTAACATTTACTACCAAAGATTCTGAAATACTTTACATTGGGAGTGATGCCAAACTAGAGTTCATAAGGGGTCTTACCAGTATTGCTTCTGATTTCTACTTAATTAAGAGTATAGATAGTAGTGCTTACAGCTTCTCTCCAGTAGATTTGATGAACCTTTGCTTCCACCATCATGGTTCTAGATGCTTCCTGGATGGTCTGGTTCTTTCTCTCCACTACTCCATTCTGCTGTGGAGTCCTTAGAGCAGATAATTGTCTTTTTATCCCATGTTTCTCATAGAATTCTATGAACTCTCTAGATGTGAATTCTCCACCTCTATCAAACCTAAGACGTTTGATGTTTAACCTAGTTTCATTCTCTACCATAGCCTTGAATATTTTGAATTTTTCAAAAGTCTCAGATTTCTCTTTCAGGAAAGTCACCCACATCATCCAGAAATGGTCATCAATTAGTAACATGAAATATCTATCACCTTGCAAACTTTTGATTCTTGTAGGTCCACATAGATCAGTATGTATTAAGTCTAACAGTTTGGTAGAAGATTGTTCCTTACTTTTGAATGTGACTTTGCTCTACTTACCCAACTAACATTCTTTGCACAAACTGTTAGTAGGTTTCACCAGTCTTGGAAGATCTCTTACAGCCTGAGTGTTTCTTATCTTGATGATATTATCAAAATTTACATAACACATTCTCCTATGCCACAACCAACTCTGATCAATTTAAACAAATAAACAACTTTTTCCATTGCCAACCAAGTGAAAGATGTTACCTTTTGTTTGAGTACCGGATGCAATCTTTATTCCAGAACTTTCAAAGATCTTACATTTTCCATTTTTGAATCGTAGATCATAGACTTTATCCACCAACTGCCCAACACTGAGAATATTGTGCTTCAGACCTTCAACATATATTACATCACTGGTTTTGTTCTTTCCAGCAAAAGAAATAGTTCCTCTACCTCTGATTCTGCCAGCAGAATTATCACCAAATTTAACAACTCCTCCTTCATATCTTTCCAGATTTATGAACATATTTTTGTCACTAGTCATATGGTGGGAGCATCCATTGTCAATGACCCATTCATCCTTTTCTTCAACTTGAGTAGCCAGAGCTCTTTCTACCTGTTTATGATTGACAGATTCAATGGGCATTGGATCTTCTTCTTTGATGGCAATAAACACCCAGTCGCTTCTGGATTTGTTTCCTGTCTCTGATTCATCATCTGTTACTCCATCATCATAATTTTCATGAACATAGTAACATTTCTTTTAGAATCTTGATCTATTTGGATTTGTCCTTGAAAATCTTTCTAGACACCTTGAGGCAAAATGACCAATCTTGTTGCAGTTAAAACATTTGAAGGGCAATTTTCCTTCATACTTACCAAACCTCTTGGCAATCTTTTTGCAATAAGGGCTTCAAGTTGAGTAGCTTCTGCCTCATCTTCTTCTAGATATTTCCTTTCTTTTTCATACCATGATAGTTTCTTTAAGGAGTTCTCTCTTGGATCATACCTTTGTTTTCCTTTTACAGAGGAACTAGCTTTGAATGCAGATTCAGTCTTGGGGGGTGCATCTCCAAACTCAGCCAATTGAAATGTAGCTAATTTTCCAACCAATTGATCTCTTGTGATATTTGATAAAGATTTGAATTCTTAAATAGCGGCAACCTTGTGTCTATAAGAAGGAGGTAGGGATATGAGAACTTTGGCAACAATCTCATCTTCATCCAAGGTTCCACCAACACACCTAATGCCACAAACAAGCTCATTTACTTTTGGCATAAATGTAGTGATATTCTCATCTTCATTCATCTTCAGGTTTTTGAATTTTCCTTTCAGACTCTGTAGCTTGGCACATTTAACATATTTGTCTCCTTCATGTAGAAGTTCCAGTTTTGCCCAAATCTCATATGTAGTTTTTAAATCCATAACATTTGTCAGCTCTGAATCAGATAAGGCACTTAGTAAGGCTTCTTTAGCTTAAAGATTATCTTCAACATCTCTGATTTCATCTATAGTTGTCAGACCATTCTTTGGAGGAACATACTTCTTTGAAGTTATGGTCCAATATTGCATTCCCATACATTGCAAGTGACATTCCATATGGCTTTTCCAAAGAGTGTAATTAGTTCCATCAAACCTTGGACTATCCTTCTTGTAGGAAGACATCTTGGATCTCCTCAAGTGATTAAGTTGTTTTAGAGGAATTTAGCTCTGATACCAATTGTTGGTTTAGGATAGACAACTGAGAGGGGGGGTGAATCAGTTGTCACCAAAACTTTCTTTTCTTTGAACACTTAAATCCTTGTTATATTTCTATAGCATAATAATGATTTAATCATGGAAGCACAATGCAATAACTCAAGAGCAGAAACACATTAATATATATGACACCAAGATTTTAACGTGGAAAACCCGGCTAAGGGAAAAACCACGGGGTGACTAACCCAAGATTATATTCTCTGTTAAAAGAATAAGAAGAACAAAATGGCACTTGCTAGTTAGGGCTCACTGCCTGAGCACACTGCTCACAAGAGGCCCACTACCTATAGGAGACACACTGCCTACAGAATAATAAATATTACATACTTGAACTGGAGATTAGCATCTTCACCATGCTTGAGTCAGTTCCATTTAAGCTCAACACTTCTGCTCTGCTTTTTTCTCTTCTCCTCTCTACCACTTTCTCATCTCAACAAGGATACTTTGAAATGACTTCACAACTCTTATTATACAAGACATCAACTTTGGGATAATCATCAAAGTTAGCACAATACATACTTTATTTTATTACAGAGCAAATACACAAATACAACTTGATTTGTTACAAGAACTTCATAGGTATCACCACACTATCGGCCACACATATCTGGGACTTCAATCTTCTTTGAGGAACACACCATGCTTCGCAGAACATCTTCAAGATCATCTACAAGATGTGTAAAACATCTAGTCGGCCATGATTAAGAAGAACATCATCACCTAGAAGTAAATCTTCAATTATGAGCTCAATCTTCAATGCGGACTGCCAACACGAACTGGACACAATCTAGAGACTCCCACAAGCTTTCTTAAATCACCAAGAACATCCACACCACTTCTGCTTACTGAAATCATTCGCATCTTCATCTAGAACCTCAAGAACACAGTCTGTCATCACTATCACATTAGAATAAATGCTTACGGACCTCCAGACCATGAACCAATTGAGTTGTCAATTCACATTGGTTTCCTATACATTCCACCTAATCCGCAGAATAAGATATTGCATTTTTGGATCTCACCGGATCTATTTGTGTCACTTTGTCACCTCTGAACATCTTCTAGAACCAGTTTTACTCATATGGCCATAACTTCTCCAAATCTTCATGCGGACCTCTCAAATCTTGACTACATCATCTTTAGACACATATCTACAAACCCTTTGATGCACATTCTCTGATCTCCATCTAGCTGGGATCTTCACTTCATAGAGCTTCATTGTCTTCATTGCTCTTCTCTATTTATAGTAAGACTAATTTTCTCAATATCCTTAGCACACAACTCATCCAATCCTTGACATCAATGCAACAGGAGTATGTTGAGATCAATGAAAACACCGGTTAGGCCCATACTTGCAACAAAAACACCTTCAAAATCATATCAAGGACTCTTTACACATTTCCAATCTTACCCTTAGAACTGCAAGGCATGATATTATCTTGCGGAGAAATGCAGACCATTAGAACTCAGACTATGTCTCTGTCAAACTCTGTCAAACACTATACTGATACTTAGCAGCTTGTAGCTAACCTTCTGGTGGACTTTAGATCTCCTAACTGTGGAATAAGACACTTCATATAGGTGTTTACAACACCTTGAAACTGCATAACAAAATACTTATCTATGGAGGAATGCGAACCACTGCACTAGACCTTGTTCACTGTTCTTGCTATACCTTTGCTTATCTAAACTTTGAAAATTCTTCAAGGTGACTTCTGGAGGAGATCAAGACTTAACCTTTGAAGCATAAAACTATCAAACAATTGAGAACATCATACCTAAACCACATTAACTGATCATCATCTGTGGAGACATACTATCTGACTTACTGTCCTCTACTCATAATACTTTTCATACTTTGCCATTTGTCTGTCAACCAGACCTGAAATCCAATATGCTCTTCCAGAGTTATCTCTTCTAGCCATGGTGATAAGATCTCTAAGCCTTGTTTCCATCAATGACAACATACAGGTCAATACCAAAGCACTGTCTCTTGCCAACAATCTCCTCCTTTGGCATTGATGGCAACACTTAGTGAAAAATGCTTGATTGCTCCCTCTCACTATATGCACTTCATTCTCCTACTCCCCTTGAGATTTTTTATCCATTTTCCACTTATCTTCTTCTCCCCCTTTGACATCAATGGCAAAGGGTGTGAACCAAAACCAAAAACTTGTCAAAATTTCAAAAAATTTATGTACTTTGTTGCATATTTACAAGTACAATCTTCACCTTAATATTACATGTGCTTGAGAACATCATTGAATATGTTTTTAATTAGTGTCCACTCCACATTCAAGCTTTTCTTTGCATTTTCTAGAATCTAAATTTGTCTATTGAGAAGAAAAACTAAGGCTTCTACCTTTTTGGGATCAGAAGTTGTGTCTGCTTGGACGGCTAACTTGGCCTCTACAATAAGATTTGTCATTGAGTCTAACTTTGGACAAATTAGTCTTTTGAGTTGTCCCATCCTGCTTTTTATTCGATATTTCTAATTTATTAAGTCAGTCAAGTCATTGTGAATATTGATGACCTCTGTTTCTTTCTTTATGACTGACTCTACTTCTGGATCAAATTTCTTAGAGACATCCAACAATTTTTGTTCCAAATCTTTGGTCTTTTCTTCAATCTTTTGAGCAGTTTTGGGCTAGGATAAATAAAACTTGTACAAATCTTCGGTATCTTTCACAACTTTTTGAATGTTGGCTATTGTATCATTTAATGAAGTTTTGTCATTTGCTATCATTATTTTCAATTCTTCCAAACATTTGTCATCAAACTCTTGTCTCACCTTTGTTTTTGCAGATTTCTCAAAGGATTCAAACTATTTACTTATGGACTTATTAACCCTCTTAGATGACTTGCTAAGGTCATGGATGGATCCCTTTTGTAGGTAGGTAGTAGCTTCTCCAAAATCTCAGATGCTTCATCAATCAGTTCACTATCCTCAATGTGTGATTTTAATATCTCCTCTTGAGCCTTTGCCTAAACAATTGTAACCAACTTAAACTTTTGTTCTGGTGACATTATGTCCAAGTTTATTGGACCATTTAGAAATTTGGGCTCATCCAAAACTTGTTTTCTTTTCTCCAATAATTTTGCAAGCTTCGCAGTGTCTCTTGTTGTGACAAAGACTTCTTCTCTATGGGTTTGCTCTAGATAATCTAGTTCCATATCCTTATTGGAGTCCTCTTCTTGTTTAGGTGGAGGATTTTCCACTACTAATTCTTCCTCAGTCCTTTCTTTTCCAGTAACATTCTCAGACTGTTGTGCTGGTGAGGGATTAACTTGAGAATCATTAGTAGGTGCCTCTTTCTCCTCAGATGCTTTGCCATTTGTACCTATCTCTTTACCCAAGTTTATTTCTAGAATAGATGAGTTATCAGTAACATCATTTTCTTCATTGACACTTGCAGTCCCAGGAAGATTGTGTTGCTTCAAGGATTTCAAGATAATCTCTTTTGTTTCTTTCACCACTTTATAAATTTCACCTACCATTAATAAATTCATCCTTGTTTTAGTTCTGAACTGATCCTTGGTCTTCTTGGAGATTAGATTTTCTTCCTCTATAGTAATTTCTAGACATAGTCTAGTCAACACATGTTTTCTCAGCTCAATATCCTTAACCCTAGCATTTTCCTTTCTAATGCTCAAAATATTTGCTAGACTTTCTGGGAGATCAGAGATGATCTCAATGAGGGCTTTGCTAAAAGTTTTGAGATAGTTTATGGTGGCTTCCTCCACACTCCTTTTATCATTATTACTACATTCATCATAGTACTTAATCATAGGTTTTAGATTCCCATCTATAGTGACAGCCTTTACAATATATGCAAGTGCTGGAGGTATTTCCTTTTTCTGTCTTTTTCTTGATTTGACCTTTCCAGAGGACTTTCCTTTACTACTTCCAAAGGCTTTGATATCCTCATCTTTCACCCTCTTGACATGTTCATCTGACTCTATTTCTTCATCATCCCTTTCACTTACAGTGACATAGAGTCTTCTTCCCTTCATATTTTTCCTCTTCATGTCTTTGACAGAGAATTCTTTTGATGTTTTCTCCAAGTTTATTGAAGATATGGCGCCAGAGGAAGTGGTAGAGCTTTTGGTAGTCCTCTGAACTTTCTCAAACTTATCCTATTTCACTTGTGATTTTTATGGAACCTGCACCAGTTTACTCTCTTTCTTTTCTTTTGCTACTTTCTCTACTTTTTCCCTTACTTCTTTTAGTTGTTCTTTGGTGATGCCATACCTAGTAGTGACTTCTTCCACCTCTTTTCTGACTTTTCTAGTCGATTCAGGTTTTCTAAATTCAACATGAAGTTTCATGGATAACTCCTCATAAGTTCCAAACCTTTCTTCTCTGTTGTCCTTGGGTTTTCTTAACATGTATTGAGCATAGTTCTCTAATATTTGCCCATCTACTTCATACCCCATTGGCATTACCCAAACAGTCCTAGGCTCAATAGCTTCCATTAGGCATTCATCTTTTGTAACCATAAAACAAATAGTATCCTTATATTTGTCAACAATTTTCCTAGAAATTCTT
Source organism: Cunninghamia lanceolata (assembly GCA_027924645.1). Taxonomy (NCBI): domain Eukaryota; kingdom Viridiplantae; phylum Streptophyta; class Pinopsida; order Cupressales; family Cupressaceae; genus Cunninghamia; species Cunninghamia lanceolata. The sequence goes on from BSBN01000978.1 coordinate 2,210,485, forward strand.
TCTCTAGTCTACATTGTGCCTTGAAATTTTTTGAAGTACCCCCATAAGGCCGTGTTTTTCTCATTAACACTTCCAATGCTATTCAGATGGTTTCTGATTTAGATAGCTACTAGTTTACTATGTAACCAGATCAAATTCTTCATGTTTGGTAGCTCATTCATAAAATAAAAGAATAAGTAGATGACCAACGTACCATATTTGAAGGGGTAGTTCTTGCTTTCCTTTATCTTCTTCAAGTTCTCCAATAGTTGGGTTAGTGGCAGTTTGCACAAATCATAATCTGCATTCTCTTTGACCATTTGATATGTAGTATAGATTGTTGTTCAAGAGACGGAATTCTCCCGGTTGGAGAAATAGATCTTGTAGCCCAAAACCATTGAGGTGAATCTTACACCATGATCTATGATATCATTGATAGTTAACACCCTCTTTTCAAACCTTGCTCCAGTGGCCTTTGTAATAATTTGATTCTTCACAGCCTTCAACAAGGGCATGCTTCTGGTGGAACTTAATCATGTTGCTGCCCTAATTGCATCCTTGGTGATTTTGAAGGGCTATCCTAACCACATGAATTCATTGTGAATTCAGCTCAAAACGTACCTTAGCCATTCATCCTTTGCAAATGTGGGAAAATCCACATACTAAATAAACTTCTTTTCCTTTAGAGTTTTGTATTCCCTTTTAAGGTCAAACTGGTTATTAGTTAGATGCTTGAAATATAAATCTGTCAGACAAATGTTGTTGTGTTCATCTAGGGCAACATGAATATATGCCCTAACATCCTCAACATATAGAACACCGTAAGGTATACCTGAAAATGCACCCATTTGATCCACTTCAGGTTCTTTATGAGGGTGTTTCTTGAACTTGGGTCGAGGGCATTCATTAATGTCTATAATTTGTGGAGTCATTATAGCAAAGATTCAATAGATTCGCAATGAGGGTTTCTATTAAAATACCTTGATATGCTAAATTTGGGTTTCCTTCGCTTGAGTCAATTTAAGCTTTGAATATTTGTTGCACCTTGAAATCTCTCTCTGTTGTCTAAAAAGCTTCGAATGAAAAGTGAATTATAAGAAAAATGAGTTGCCTTTTATCCTCTGCACTTGACCTAATCATTATTAAATGCTCACTCCCAAAAAGATGTCAAAAACCCTTCACTGTAGAACACAGTCGAATAAGATTGCTCCGCAATATGCCACATTGACCTTTTTACTTCTGGGTTTTCTTTTAAGAGCTTTGTCTCATCAGATTAAACATCTTCATCTTGATTTTGGCACCCACTTTCTGGCTAAGGGGTTTGAATTTTCAAAACTACTCCCTCTGAGTTGGAGCTCTCGATTTACTTCTCAGAGGAAGTAACTGCACCGAATACTAGTGTGGATTGATCCCTGTCTTCAATTAATTCTTTATTGATCCATACCTTGCCCATTTCTTTCTTGGTTTCAGCCAGAATAACTTTCTCTTTTCCCTTATCATTTCTCTGCTCTATTTTCCTTTCTTCAGAATAGTGATTTCTCCACATTTATGCTTCTACAAAATCTTGCAACATGTCCAAATTTATTACAATTGAAGAACATCACATTCTTTTGACCTTGATTCCTTCCATTGTTTGAATTTGATCTGCATTGATTTTTCATATGTCCAAATCTATTGCATGCAAAACACTTTCCATTGAATGGTTGACTATTCCTTGTATTTTAAAAGTTATTTCTTACCGAGCTTCTGCATTCATTTGATCTGTGTCCCATTTTATAGCATGCATTGCACCTAATAGAATTCTAATTTTACTTCTGCATACAACAACTTTATGACTAGTTCTATTCCAAGTGAAGCATTTACCTTTGAATGATTGTTCATTCCTCTCATTGTTGAAACTTTTTCTGATGTGATTTCTGCATTCATTTATTCTATGACCAATTTTCTTGCAATTGAAACACTGACCAAAGAATGATGGAATTTTTTGATTTATTCTACTCCTACACTAAGTAGCATTATGACTATACTTATTACATGAATTACAATAACCATTGAAAGATGGGTACCTTTGAGCATTTGGTTGTCTGACCGGAGGTCTTCTAGGTCTTCTTCTTTGATTTTTGAATTGGTATCCTTTGTTTTCCCTTGAATCAGTGCTCATTTGACTAGAGTTTGAAATTTCTCCTTTCTCAAATCCTAAACCATGTTTGTCATTAGCATTCCTCTAGCTAGTAATCATTTCATCAAGCTTTACAGTACTTATCCTGAATTTTTCTTCAAAACTTTTGGCCTTTTCTAGATCTATTTTTAAACTTATAATTTCATTTTCAAGTTTTACACAATCTTCTGATCTATTCTTCACAATCAAATTTAGATTATCTTCTACTCTTGTTCTTTCTATAACTTCTGCTTCCAAATTATTTAGGGCTTCATTTGCTGATAACAATTGGTCACTGACTTCTTTGTATTTGTCTTTGAATTTCTTGACTTGCTCTTTTAGCTTTAAGATGCATTCATCAGCTTGTTGCAAGTTTTCTTTCAGATCCCTGACCTCTACTTCATAATTTTCAAGATCCATAAGAGTTTCTTCTAGTTGGTTGTATCTCTCATAATTTCCATACCTTCTTGCTGCCATGATCATACTATCCCAGATCTTCCTTAAGCTACTTAACTTTTTCCAAGGAACCTTGCTCTGATACCAATTGTTGATTGTCAGGAACATTGAGAGGGGGGTGAATAAGTGTTCTATAAATCTTTTACACTTTTACTTTTAACCATTTCAAAAGAATAATCAAATAGAAGTAAAATATACAAATGAACAACATCCACAAAAGCATGACACATAACACCAAGATTTTACGTGGAAAACCCAAAAGGGGAAAAACCACAGAGAGGATTATCTCTCAAATATATATTGCAATCTTAACAAAAATAATGTTCAGGCTTGGTCACTCCATGGGCCTGGAACATGCTGGATCACTACCTCAACCCTAAAACTAGCAAGATTACAATAAGGGCTATTAAACCCTGAGGGCTGTTAAACCCTGTTGAAGGCTCACTACTGACTCATTGCCTTGATGACAAAAGCTTGCTTCTAATCATATTGCACATGAAAACTGAATACTGCTTAAGCATCTGCCACTATGCCAGGGTGCAGTCATTCAACAACTTAATTATGAATCCCAAGTCTTCATCGCTGCTTCTCTTCTAACTCTGCTCTACTATTCACATGCTCGCAGCACACACACACTTCTTCACCACACCACACATCGCTCAACCAAAATTCATCACTCTTATATATCCTCATCATGATTTGATTCATAGTCAGGTTGGCATCCAAGAAGGAAATGTGTACATAGAAAGATGTAGCTTGTCAGCTCAATCCAATGTGCTAAAAGTTATGCGGACCCAAATCTATTCCGAAATGTGTTCATATAGGTCGCCTCTAATCATTCAATTACTTACATAGATCCTCCAAGAATTAAATCTTCTCCACACAATGATTAATATACTTGTTGGCCTCTTCCTTAAGAGCATGCTTAACAACTTCATCTACTGACTTACAACTTTTACTCTAGATCTCAAAACACCTTCAAAATCATATCAAGGACTATGTACATTATCCCAATCTTACCCTTAGAACCACAAGGCATGATATTATTTTGTAGAGAAATGCAGACCATCAAAAATTAGACTTTGTCTCTGTCAAACTCTGTCAAACACTATGCCGATACTTCACAGCTTGTAGCTAACCTTTCAGTGGACTTCAGATCTCCTAAATCTGGAATAAGACACTTCATATAAGTGTTTACAACACGTTAAAAATACATAACAAAATACTTATCTATGGAGGAATGTAGACCACTGTGACAAGGTGTTGCTGTACCTCATCATTTAATCTATTTTTTTTTCAGATGTCAATAATCCAGGGGCTGTGTCCATGGCTGTTTGCAACTAGGGATTCTATAGTTATCAGTTTTCCTAACTAATCTGAACTACTTCTACTAACTTGAAAAGATTAATCTATCTACTTAATAAATTTAAGGAATTCTGAAAACAAGATAAAATAGGAAATTTACTCAAAGCAATCTTAAAATAGTAACACGCATCTACCTATCGAAATCAGTAAATACTTTGCATAATAGAAAGCTGAATTAATAAAACAATGGTACTAGCCTCCTGCCTTAGTGATGAGAGTGGGCCCTTGCTCCACACCCTTGGGGCTGAAGGCTATAGTAGAGAATCAGCACAAAAGAAGATTACAACTAGATCCAATCCAATTCATTCAATCTACATTCATGAAAATATTGCTAACACAGAACTGAGATTACCAAGAATTAGAATAATTCAATCATTGTATATCTCTTCTGTTGTTTCTACAAGTATATATCCAAAGAGTGATGACTCATCACTTAACCTATCTATCAGTTCTTCTATGAGATGACATCCACCTCTTTATTACACTAGATGTTTAACTATGAAAGAAAATCATGCAAATAAAAGTAGACTTGAGTGGTGTTGGTTTTTTCCATGACTGGATGTTCATTCCCAGATTTCCCTACAAGGTAGCCATCAGTGCTCAACAGGATCTCTGGGCCAGGGGCCAACAGTGTAGGAGATAGACTCTATTTTTATCTCTTCTTCTTCAGGCTCTGCAAAACCTAGGGGGTATTCCCTATTCAACACCCATGAGAATATGCTTGTGGGTTGGCTTGGGATGTTGATACAAAGCAGATAAATCCTCCTGTATGAAGACCAAAATTGTGATATAAGTGCAAAGGGGCTAGCTTTGGGCTTATGTTCAGTTGTGAATCAGAGGATCTTGGTCCTAAACTACTTCTATAGTCCTAGTGGTTGATTTGGAAGGTTGAGTTTGATTTGATGTGTTTGGATGCAAAACTAGGACCTGGTATGTAATCTCAATGCAGAGCTAGATTGGTGCCTATCCAGGGCTTGGAGTCAGTAGACATACACTTGCGAATGATCAGCATGAACACACTAAAACTAGATTTCAAGGGGGTGTTGTAGTATCTACCTTACAGATACCTCCCAGGACAGAGTGTTAAGTTATCTCTACTTATGGTATCCCTATTGCAGTATATCTTTCCCAATACTCAATCTGAAAACACTTTAATCTACCCCTTGGGCAGAAGTTGAAAGATCAAGCATTCAATACAAGAATTCTATATTCTAGAATACTAGACACCCCTTAGATATCTAGATTCAAAAGGACACAGGAAATACTGGAGACAGAATTAACAAAACACATGCAAATACAACATTACTCATATAAAATCAATCATAACATTAGTAGATTCATGCATGAGACATTCAACAAGAGATACATAAACTCACAAGACCTCCTGCACAAAGCAACCAAAACCAGTTGTATCTTATTACAAAGCCAGATATGTCTAGTTTTCAACAACCTCAAAATGGGTCACATAGTCTGCTAAAATAGCAAGAAAATGTACCCAACAGATTAATTACATGGCAAGACAAAAATCTGACAAATATAATGCATGATCAGAAAAATGGTGCTCAAAACAATAAATGCTGCAGAGGGACAAAGAGGAAGGAGCAGGTAAGATTGGGATTTGGGCTGCCTCTTAGGGACTTTCCTCATAAACCGGTGGTTGAGCTATCCATCATCGACCCATACCTCTACAACAATCGCCACTAATGGTGCACCAACCTGCAGCCTCTGAACACGCAACAGTAGTGAACCTCAGAATTTTCCCGCCAAAATGGTCGCAGATACTCGGGAAAAAACCCCTGCTGTAGGTTCAAAACATGGCCGTCGATCATAAACCCATCACTGAGATCCAACGGCCCAAAAAATGCTGAAAAGTCACCCACCAACCAAAACGTGCCATACAGACACTTCAAGTTTCCGTCACTGGGCCAAAGCTCCCTTTTTCCTTTATCTTTTTCTCACCGAGAGTCTGCTGTTGGAAACATGTGCGGAAGCCACCTTGTGGCGAGCTCTGCAGCACCCTTGAAACATAAGAGACCCCTCGGAAGCTTGGTAGAGACAGACACATGGCAGGCTCCGCGCTCTCTTGAAACACAAAAGAGTCTCCTTTGAAACATTGCAGACTGCGACACTTGGCACCTTCCGTGCTACTCAGAAACTTTAAGGGGCCGCCTTGAAACTTATGCAGATGGTGACATTTGTCATCACCCGCGACACTTGAGACACTCATTAGGACCCACCATCGTCATTACTTGCATTGCGGGAAACAAAATAGAAACTTACGTGGAAGCTGACACTTGTCAGCTTCCGCAGCAACTTAGAAACTTTTTGGAACTTTCCTGAAACATAAGCGGAAGCTGCCACACATTGGGACCCATGATACTTTACTAAACTATGTCAGAAGTCTGAAGTGGCCCCCGCTCATGACACTTGTCGCAATCCGTAGCTTTGAAACTTGAGGCACATTAAGAAACAAGGCCCACCACCTCCCGCGCCAAACCTTGAAGCAAAAAGAAACAATGCGAAGGCCAACACGTGTCATCTCCCGTAGCAACCACAAGGGACACACAGCACTTTCTACGCACCCGCTGAAACAAAAAGAAACTGCCCCCGCTCGTGACACTTGGCACCTTCTGCCACATTGAAACTTTATAAAAGGGGCTCTTGAAACTTCAAGCGGAGGCTGCCACTTGGCAACGTCCGTAGTAGCAGGGACTCTTTACTAGGACCCACCACGATCTTCACTTAGCCCCGAAACAAATGAAACATAACGCGGACGCTGACACTTGTCAGCCTCTGTAGTCACAACAAGGGACATGTGGCATCTTCCGCCCCTGCTTAGAAACTTTTTAGGAGCTTCACAAAGAGTGACACGTGGCGCTTTCCACACATCTATTGAGAAACACTTAGGGTCCTTTGGAGCTACCGGCAGAGGTAGACACATGGCACCGTGCGCAGGGTTTTTGAGTTGCTTTCCTTGTGTCCCTTGGGTGCCTCCACGTGGAGCATTCCACGGCACTGGCACAATTTGACCCTTTCCAGCCACACTTAGAAACATTTAGACACAGAAACAGTAGCCCGAAACAGTGACCTGATATGCATTTTTTATGCATCTGACCCATTTTTTAACATTCTTCAGGGGCCGATGGAGATTTCTGACCCGCCACTGCATATTTTGACCCTGAGCATACAAGGTGAGATGCATTTTTGATAATTGCAGGGACTAAAACATTAGAACTTTTTTAGATTTTTAGGGAAGAGACTTGACTCAAAACCCCAAACATAAATTATTACTAACATAGGCTCTGATTGGGGACGTGCAGGCGCAAGACTGCAGCGAGAACCTCAGATCTCTGGGATGCAGACTAGTCCACTAACCATTGGGCACAGAATCATGAAGATATATTAATCTGCATCATCAAACACATTATTTTTAAACATTATTTTGGCAGCCTAGGGTAGCCAAAAAGGAAGAACCATAATTTTTTCTTGTCAAATGCCTGATTCCACACTGAAAGATCCCAATCCCAACTGAAAAGATTTGCATAATCTGCCCATAATGTCATTTGCTCAATTAGATATTCCACCACTTTTGAAAGCTTGCCACTTGTAGTATTGCTTCTGTCCTCTAGATTTCAAAATTAGACATATAACCATACACATCATAATATTCTTCAGCATTAAGTAACATATGTATGTTATATCCCTCAGACAGTACATCATATTGCTCTTGGCATTCTTCATCATTTATCTGGCTGCTGCACACCATCAGGTACTCATCCAGCTGATCCAAAAACTCAAAATACTCAGAAAATATGAGACCCCTAATATCTACTAATATTGAAAACAAATCCTGATCCACACATCCAATGTTGCACATGTCTGAACCAACTGATGATGAACATTCATTATCCATAGTTTGCAAATCAGTATCATCATCTTCAAACAAAGGGTTAATCCTGAACCAATGAAGGTCATGACTCACAACAATAAATGTATCCAGAGGCTCATCATAAAGGGGATTCACACTCAATGCAAAGGTCTTTGTTTCTTCTTCATGACAATCTATTTCTTTTTCATTATCAAATCTAAAGTCATAAGAAGAACAAACCTGATCCATGAATTGATCATGGATATCATCTTTATCATCTTTAATCTCTGATTGCCCCACATACAAAATTTCTGCTACTTCAATGCATTCTGAAGTTGAAGTATCTACATCACTTTCCAGCCCTCTGATACTTTATGATGAAACTAATATTGATTCTTGATCCATATGATCACAACTTTGCACAACTGGATCATTTAAACATGAAGGCTCTTTGATGAGGACTAGCATGTAAATATCACTTGAAAAATCATTACTTTCAACTTCATTTGTTGGGCAAAATAGGACATCCTCCTCTACAATAGAAACATCATCAATTTGGGATGATGCAAAAACTGGGACAAGGGTGTGAGCACTTTGGCATTCATTGCCAACATCTGAATTAAATCTTTCATCAACAATGGGGGCTGTAGGACAACAAATTTTTTAGAAAAATAACCCTTTTGTATTCCATACCTTTAATTGTTTTCAATATCAATTGCAAACTGATGTGCTTGATGCAATGTGGTGGGCTCCTTATCTCTCAATCTATAACTCATTTTCTTATCAAATGCTCCCAAATAGATAACTAGGCACAATGCATCATTAGGTCTCATGCATTCTGGTATTCTATTCAATGCCCTCATAAATCTAAGGTTAGAGGCTGGGATCAATTCATCCTCTTCAATATGGATGTACATAAAGTCACTAATGACTGCATAATCAGAAACTCTTTCACCATATTGCACTAGAAATGCAGATTTAAAATCTTGCCAAGAGCTAACAGAGTGAGCTAGAAAGTAGGAGAACCAATCCCTTGCACCTTCATCTAGAGATTGAACAAATAATCTCATAACCACATCTTCATGGTCAATCTCAAAGTCATCTATAACATTTATGAACTACTGCAAGTGTCTCTTAACTGATTCATCCTTTGCACCACTAAATTTGGGCAAATATCTTCTGATTTTAGGTGAAAAGCATTTGGGTAGCCACAAATGCCACTGAAATCTATGGGCTTATATCTATCTATGTTGAAACTTCTTTTATTACATGGTTGGGACTAACTATTATACATTTTTGCACTTGACACCTCACAAGGGTGCATGGGCTGACAATACATCTTTTTATTCTTTTGCAACCCTCTTCTCTACTCAGATTTTCAATCACAATATGACCTTAGGCCCTTAAAATACAAACTGTTATTTTAACTTGCCTAATTTCCTCCAAATGAGTCTTTTAAACAATATTGCATGCCCTTTTGAAATACAGAGTAGGTTCTAACAAAAGCATGCAAGCTCTGCTTTCACCAATGTTTCCCTCTTAACCAGTGCTATTTCACCAAATAGGGAACTTTTCAAAAACTTGTACAAATACCTGGATATGTTGTAGCTACTGATAGGTTCATTCAACAGAGTCACCACCTCCTTGGTAGAGGAATGAGCTTCAAACTGGCTGAAGCTGAAAATTGATTTCTTTCTTTCTGGGTCATCCACCAGCAGAGCCACAGATAAAACTTTTTCTTTTGCTGCAACAAGGCACCTCCAGGTTTGATACTTCACCAAGGATGACTAGATATTACTTTTGATCAATCACATCCCCAGTAGAGTCACCAAAATCTATTGGTTTTTTCCCTGACCGGATGTTCATTCCCAGATTTTCCTACAAGGTAGCCATCAGTGATCAACAGGATCTCTGGGCCAGGGGCCAACAGTGTAGGAGATAGATTCTATTTTTATGTCCTCTTCTTCTTCAGGCTCTGCAAAACCTAGGGGGGTATTCCCTATTCAACACCCATGAGAATATGCTTGTGGGTTGGCTTGGGATGTTGATACAAAGCAGATAAATCCTCCTGTATGAAGACCAAAACTGTGAGATAAGTGCAAAGGGGCTAGCTTTGGGCTTATGTTCAGTTGTGAATCAGAGGATCTTGGTCCTAAACTACTTCTACAGTCCTAATGGTTGATTTGGAAGTTTGAGTTTGATTTGATGTGTTTGGATGCAAAATTAGGACCTGGTATGTAATCTCAATGCAGAGCTAGATTGGTGCCTATCCAGGGCTTGGAGTCAGTAGACATAAACTTATGAATGATTAGCATGAACACACTAAAACTAGATTTCAAGGGGGTGTTGTAGTATCTGCCTTACAGATACCTCCCAGGACAGAGTGTTAAGTTATCTCTACTTATGGTATCTCTATTGCAGTATATCTTTCCCAATACTCAATCTGAAACACTTTAATCTACCCCTTGGCAGAAGTTGAAAGATCAAGCATTCAATACAGGAATTCTATATTCTAGAATACCAGACACCCCTTAGATATCTAGATTCAAAAGGAAACATGCAATATTGGAGACAGAATTAACAAAACACATGCAAATACAACATTACTCATATAAAATCAATCATGAAATCAGTAGATTTATGCATGAGACATTCAACAAGAGATACATAAACTCACAAGACCTTCTATATAGAGCAACCAAAACTAGTTGTATCTTATTACAAAGCTAGATATGTCCAGTTTTCAACAACCTCAAAATGGGTCACACAGTCTGCTAAAATAGCAAGAAAATGTACCTACAAATTAATTACATGGCAAGACAAAAATCTGCCAGATATAATGCATGATTAGAAAAATGGTGCTCAAAACAATAAATGCTGCAGAGGGACAAAGAGGAAGGAGCAGGTAAGATTGGGATCTGGGCTGCCGCTCAGGGACTTTCCTCATAAAACTGGTGGTTGAGCTGTCCATCATCGACCCATACCTCTGCAACAATTGCCACTAATGGCGCACCAACCCGCAACCTCTGAACACGCAACAACAGTGAACCTCAGAGTTTTCCTGCCAAAAACGGTCGCAGATACTTGGGAAAAAACCTTCGCTGCAGGTTCAAAACGTGGCTGTCGATCAAAAACCCATTGCTGAGATCCAATGGCCCCAAAAATGCTGAAAAGTCACCCACCAACCAAAACGTGCCACGTAGACACTTCAAGTTTCCATCGCTAGGCCAACGCTCCCTTTTTCCTTTATCCTTTTCCTGCCGAGAGTCTGCTGTTGGAAACACGTGCGAAAGCCGCCACGTGGTGAGCTCTGCAGCACCCTTGAAACATAAGAAACCCCTCGGAAGCTTGGCAGAGACAGACACATGGCGGGCTCCGTGCTCTCTTGAAACACAAAAGAGTCTCCTTTGAAACATTGCGGACTGTGACACTTGGCACCTTCCGTGCTGCTTAGAAACTTTAAGGGGCTGCCTTGAAACTTATGCGGATGGTGACATTTGTCATCACCTGTGACACTTGAGACACTCATTAGGACCCACCATCGTCATTACTTGCATTGCGGGAAACAAAATAGAAACTTACGCAGAAGTTGTTGTTAGCTTCCGCAGCAACTTAGAAACTTTTTGAAACTTTCCTGAAACATAAGTGGAAGTTGCCATGCATCGAGACCCGTGATACTTTACTAAACTATGTCGAAAGTCTGAAGTGGCCCCCGCTCATGACACTTGTCGCAATCTGCGGCTTTGAAACTTGAGGCACATTAAGAAATAGGGCCCACCACCTCCCACGCCAAACCTTGAAGCAAAAAGAAACAACGCGGAGGCCAACATGTGTCAGCCCCCGCAGCAACCACAAGGGACACACGGCGCTTTCCATGCACCTGCTGAAACAAAAAGAAACTGCCCCCGCTCGTGACACTTGGCGCCTTCCGCCACATTGAAACTTTATAAAAGGGGCTCTTGAAACTTCAAGCGGAGGCTGCCACTTGGCAACGTCCACAGTAGCAGGGACTCTTTACTGGGACCCACCACGATCTTCACTTAGCCCCAAAACAAATGAAACATAATGCAGATGCCGACACTTGTCGGCCTCCGTAGTCACAACAAGGGACATGTGGCATCTTCCGCCCTTGCTTAGAAACTTTTTGGGAGCTTTGCGGAGAGCGACATGTGGCGCTTTCCACGCATCTGTTGAGAAACACTTAGGGTCCTTTAGAGCTATCGGCAGAGGTAGACACATGGCACCATGCGCGGGGTTTTTGAGTTGCTTTCCTTATGTCCCTTGGGTGCCTCCACGTGGAGCATTCCGCAGCACTGGCACAATTTGACCCTTTCCAACCACACTTAGAAACATTCAGACACAGAAATAGTAGCCCGAAGTAGTGACCTGATATGCATTTTTTATGCATCTGACCCATTTTTTAACATTCTTTAGGGGCCGATAGAGATTTCTGACCCGCCACTGCATATTTTGACCCTGAGCATACAAGGTGAGATGCATTTTTGATAATTGCAGGGACCAAAACATTAGAACTTTTTTGGATTTTTAGGGAAGAGACCTAACTCAAAACCCCAAACATAAATTATTACTAACAAGTGGAACAGAAGTCCACTCAAAATCTAAGTCTGAGTCTTAATACATTTGGGCATTGAGGCCCTGAAAATAAGGATATTGAATTAGTTTCATCTGTAACTTCATGCAAAAACTTTGAAAAGATAAAACTTCAATAGTTTAACTAAAGATGACCCGTCATCACTCAGGTGATGATTTGAGTGAAATGAGGGGTATTATGACCACTGCTGAGAGTGCTTGGTTGGAAGCTTATGCTAGAAATATGCCCTACTCTCAAGAGGCACCGGAGATAACTGTTCTTGATTGCAGCTCTAGAGATATGTCTACGGCTCTGGAGATATGTCTGCAGCTCCGGAGATGCTCCAGACTCTCGCAGAGCTCCGGAGAGGCATTCCTCATTTCTTCAAAACTTCAAGTGTCATGGCACTTTGGTATTGTCTCTCGAGATCATTAAAGACTATCTTTGAAGATGCAAATAATTGCTGTTCCTGGCATCTACACCTATTGAATCAAAAAGAGAGAAGTTTTCTACATTTTCCATCAATTCCGTGCACATTAGTCACTCAATCAAAAAAATTATAATCTTAAGTAATCTATCTCAATTAATCACTAAATAGAACAATCTTGCTAGCTCATTTGGGTGTAGACATTAGGGAAGATGGACTCAAGAAGGAGAAAAGAGAGGCAAAAAGATGTGTTTCATGAGTGCAACTTGGCATTCATCATCCCCCCATACCTAAGGTTTGGCAGGTCCTCTTGCTTCTCACATTCTGGATTTATTCTCGAAGCAGCTTGTCAGTCAGGCTATAATCCTGGGCATAGGTGGTCCAAGTTGTTCGGTTGATATTACCATTGCCTCTGTACTCATCAACCTGCTTCATCTAGTTCTACACTTTTTCATCTTCCATTTGTTCTGCCCAGACAGGGAGTGGTTGAATTATTAGAGGGGGCCTGTACCATCCATTTATCCATTCCTGTTTATGGTTATCCATTAGTTTGGATATCAACTTTGCCTTTCTCATGAACAATCTTAAGTTTGCAGGGGTGACCACCTCTCTCATTTTCTGCTCCGGGGTCAAAATATTCCATCTCTTCTTGGCTACAACAACTACTGGATTTGCTAAATTGATCATGAAAAGGCCAAAATCGATGGAGCATTCCTGCAAACTTTTCAGGTAGAATGGAAAAATTATGTTCTTACTATCAGGATGATAGATAAGGGACTTGAATTTGATCCTAAAAGCATTGGGATTGGGACATTCCTTCTTGAGATGATCCTCCATCCTTTCATTCCAGATCTGATGATTCCTCATCAGGGACATAAATGCCTTAAGCTGACATTCCCCCACAAAATGATTAAGAATGAAAGTGATATCATTAACACAAAACCCATGTAAGTATAATTCACATAGGAAATTCTTGTCCTCATCATTGCTCCTGGTATATGCTGTCATGAATCCTTCTGTTGTTTCTGTGTCCTCAACTAGATCAGATAAGACTAAAGAGAATTTCCTCAGCAGGATTCTTTCCTGTAAGAACATGGAGTAGATGGCACTTGGAGATCTACAGGATAGAATTTCTGAAGAAAGGGAGGCCATTTCAATGATTTTGCCTTCTAAAGTTGCTATTCTTTCTATTTTGGCAGTGACTGCCCTTTGTATTTGCAACATAGGCTTGGAAGCCTCATATTCTCTACAACTCTTTTCCCAATGGAACAGGGCTTTGGGAATGTCAATGGAGATTGGACCCACATAGGCATCTATTTATATTTCCCTCTCATTGGTTGCCCTTGGGCCAGCTAATTCTTGAGTATATTCTTCCTAGTCATCTAGTCTGTTATTGGCCCAAGTTAACTGTCTATCTTGGCTTTGTACTTTCTCAATCAATGCTTCCATTACTATGAGGCTATTGTATCTAGCCCTGGTGAGCTCAGAAACACTCTGTGCTACCTCTTTCTCTTTTTGTTCCAACAGTTTGGCTACCTCAATTTTCTTTGCCTCCAACTCTACTTCTTTCTCAATTCTCTAGGCCTCTAATTCTGCCTCTTTCTCTTGGATGACCTTGTCTTTGCTTTGGAGTTCTGTTTGGAGATTTGCAATGATTTGTTTTTGCTCCATTTCCACCTCTACTCTGACCTTCTTGAGGTCAGTAATAATCAAATTCTTTCCCCAGAGTAATCTCTTTAAATTTTCAACTTCTATTAATTACTGTTCTTTTGAGATTTCCACATCCTCTTGATCAGAGGGATGAGAGAAAGTTTCTGCTTCTTCTATTGCTGCTTCTGTGGTTGTTTCTATGGTTATTGGCTAATCATCAAGGTTTTCCATGGCCATCTATCCTACTCTGCTCACTGTATCCCTTTGCCCTATTTCTTCTTCTTCAGACTGCATATCCTGAGGATCCTCTTGGGGTTCCTCTGCTTCTGCTGGCACCGATGAAGGCCCAGCCTTATCTTCACATGTTCTCAATTCCAGGAGTACCTCAATGAGCAGGGCAATATCTTTTTCATCCTATGAGAGCTGTCTCTTCCTTTTGCTTCTCTAGAGCAAAAGTGGGGCAGGTGCCTCCAGAGCAGGTCTCTCTTCCTCAGAATCTAAGGAAATAGTATAAGTTTGTATGTGCTCTGTCTCCGGAGCACATGATGGTTCTGAAATTGGACTTGACTCTAGATGAATAGATGGTGCTAGGGAATTTTATCTTTGTTTCCTCTTCCTGACCAGAGGGATCTCATCTGAATCATGAGATGGTTCTTTAGCCCACCAGGTTCCTTCTGCTCTCTATCCTGACTTTCCCTCTGTTAATTCCTTAGGGCAAAGTTCCCCAGTTATTTTTCTCCTAACTGAGCGAGTCATGTAGGGGGTTTGTCTAGGAGTTGGTTCTGCAATTTCTTTGCCTTTCCTCCTTTTATCAGGAACAGGGGCTGTAGATGAGGTTGCCTCCTATGAGGGCTTCTTTCCTCTATGAACAGCTGTGGAGGAGGCTGAAGGCTCAGTTTCCTCTTCTTGGTGGGTAGGAGAATTCTCACATCCTAGCTTTGCCATCTCTAGTGCTTTGTTCTGGGGATTCTGCTCAAAAAAGTGTTGCCATAATTCCTCCCCATTGGCCTGAGATAGGAAGTGGTGTTTAACTACTAGAAAGATAAGACCATGATTTTTCATTGGACCCATATTCTGCTGATATTTCTCTGCAGTTGCCCTAATGGCAGAATATAGTAAATTGGGAATGTTTATGCTATACTCAGGATGTCTATTTCTATGTCTTAGAAAAATCAGCATTTTCATGACTGGCCCTAAAACTAGAGAGAATTGACCATCACAAGTAAAGTATTTCATTAACCAAGTGGCAACAGATGCCCAAGGGTTTGGGAGTGTGGACCTTAGAATTCCTTTGACTTCATTTTTATTCAAATGTAATTGAATAGCAGGTTCACCACGAACAGAGAAATTTTTAATTAAATCAGTTTATAAGGTTTTCAAGTGGTAAAACCTCTCACCTTATTCGGGAAGTCTAGAAATGTGGCTGATAGTGGCTAAGGAGAAATTGATTTGTACTCCTCTAACAGTTGTCTAATTGTCCCTTAAATTCCTGAGGATTTCATCCACAATATCCTCCTGAAACCCTTTAAATTTTTCTAAGAAGTCTAACCATCCTACAACCCTTAAAATATTTACTACAACTCCATCCTACAGAAGGTGTGCAACACTTTCTGGCTCAGACTTCTTCTTGACCCCCATTGTTGAATTAGTTCCACCTTCTGTGCTTAATTTCTTATCTCCTTAATCTACCATTTATCTCTTCCTCTTAACCCTGCAGGCACCGGAGGACTGTACAATGTGCTCAGTAAGCTCTGGAGATCTGTTTAATTTTCTCTATAGGCTCTAGAGATTTGTTCAATTTGCTCTGCAGGCTCCGGCGATCTAGTTACTTGGCTTTGTTCTTCAGGGTACTTCAGAGGTTCGAATGAGGAATGTTATGTTTCTCAGCTTAGGCTTATGCAGATTAGTTAGAGTACCAAGGTAGTCATAAATGTGACAGAATGTCAGGACACTTCGGAGGCAAGGTGGCAATATGACACAGATGGTGGCATGTGTGAATTTTAGAAAGGAAATGATGGCAGGAGGTCGTGGCATCGTGGCAGTACCCAAAAATAGAAAGACAAGACAATTGCTAATAATGATTAATTAAAGATAGAGTTACTTGGATTAGTTTTAATGGTGAGGGCGATGTACATGGAAGAGATGCTACGTCATTGTTGGTGACTCCATGTGTCGTGGCACATGAGCAGCTTGTGGCAGCTGGAGATGATGTCCACTTACTTTGTTGGTACGCGACCTATAATCATTGCGCTGAGTTATTCAAGAATCCACGTTCCTTGGTGATGTTAGCGTTGGCTTTGTGAATACCCCCTCAAATGATATTTGTGCCAATTGAATTTATTCTTTTGTGATAAAGTAGAGGATGAGTCATGATGACCTCATCATGTGATGTGTCTACTTTACCGCCTGGAGAGGTGGGTCCCCTCCCTTATTATTTGAAACTGATTTCTTTATTGATAGAGTGCCGAAGGTGCTCCTAGTTGGGAAGCATTGGAGGTGCTCCTGATTTGATAAGTGCTGGAGGTGCTCTTGATTTGAGAAGCACTGAGGTGCTTCTGATTTGAGAAGCGCCGGAGGTGCTCTTGATTTGAGAAGCGTCGGAGGTGCTCTTGGTTTGAGAAACGCCGGATGTACATTTGACTAACTCCTGGCATCTAATCATCTCCAGACCTCAATTATTTCAACTGTCCTGAAGAAGGGAACTGCCATTTATTGGTTTTCTACTCCCTTGGTCGAGAAAGACAGCCATTTGCTGGTTTTCCATCTTTCTCTATTTTTTTTCTCTTTTTTTTAGAAGGCCGCCATTTGTTGGTTTTCAACCTTCCTTTTTTTTTTTTAAGAATCAATCCAACACTAGGACAGAGGAGGTATCCCCTGTATCAAAACTCAAATCACTGAGAAACTCTTCTTTAGTAGATGGTCTTTTGTAGAGCCTAATTTGGTGACCATTTACTAGAAATGTGTCTGTTCTTCTAACAATAGGTTGCAATGATACTGTTCCATTTTCAAAAACTCCCTTGATTTGATAAGGACCCATCCAATGAGTTTGCAATTTCCCTTTGAACTCCTTGAATTTAGAATCATAAAGAAGAACCCAATCACCTTGTTGAAATGTCCTCCTTTTGATGTGTTGGTCATGCCATTGCTTCCTTTGATACTGAACTAGTTCTGTTTGTTGAATGGCCTCTGTCTAAATTTCATCTAACTCATTGAGCTGAAGAATTCTATTATGTTGAGCTATAGACAATGGTAGACCAATATCCAATGCAATTTTAAGTGTCTAGAGTTCAAATTCTATAGACAAAATAGGCTTTTTCCCATAAACTAATTCATATGGTGAGAACTTTGTTGTGGACTTCCAAGTGGTATTGTAAGCCCAAACTACTTCAGGTAATCTACTAGCCCAATCTTTTCTGTTCATTGCTACTATCCTTGTCAGAATATTTTCAAGTTCCCTATTGGTTAGTTCTACCTACCCATTCACTTGAGGATGGTAAGGTGAAGATTTTCTATGCTTGACTTGATATAAATCTGTGAATGCTTTGATTACCTATGAAGAAAGCTGAGGTCCTCTGTCTGAAACTATTGATCTTGGGGCTCCAAATCTTAAGAAAATCTTATTGTAAAGGAAATCAGCAACTTTTTCTTCTCTTGCAAATTGTAATGGTTGAACCTCAGCCCACTTAGTAACATAGTCTGTGCATACTAGAATGTACTCCTTGCCTGATGATGGTGGTGAAATTGGTCCCACAAAGTCTAGACCCCACTGCTCAAATGGTTCCATCATGACTTGAGGATGTAGTAACATCTCCTGGGTAAAGGTTGGCTGTCCCATCCTTTGGCACTGGTCACAGTGCTGCACATACTTCTTTGTATCTTTATGAAGAGAGGGCCAGTAGTAACTAGCTCCAAGGATCTTGTGGACTGTCCTGTGGAAAGAGTAATGGCCACCAGATGGTTCATTATGACATGCTCTCAACACATCAAAAATCTCATCAGCTTTTAAACACCTACGTAGAATGAAATCAGGACCACATTTAAATAGTAAACCATTCAACCATTTGTAAGATAAACTTTCTTTAACCAAACATTTTCTTTGTTTTGAGGTAAAATGGGATGGATACAAGCCTGTAGCTAAAAGATTAGCTATGTCAGCAAACCAAGGTGTAGTAGAGGATATAGCAAAAAGATATTCATCTGGGAACTTGTCCTCCACTGGTTGGTTTTCTCCTCCTATATGCAATCTTGACAAAAAATCAGCAACCAAATTAAACTTTCCTAGATTATCAACTGTGGTAATATCAAATTCCTGCAATAACAATAATCACCTGATGATCCTTGTACCCACTACTGGTTTATTCATTAGGTACTTGATGGCTACATGATAAGTGTGCACAAATATCTTATATCCAGTTATGTAATGCTTGAATTTGTTTATAGCATAGATGATTGCCAAGACTTCTTTTTCAGTTGTGGTGTAATTTCTTTCTGCAGAGGTAAGGTTTTTGCTGATGTAATAAATGGCATGCATACCTTCTCCTTCCTCCTTTTGTCCTAAAACTTCCCCAATGGACTCATTTGAAGCATCAGTCTGTATGTAAAATGACAAAGTCTAATTTGGTCCTCTTAAAATTGGTGTGACAGTAAGCCTCTCTTTCAAGGTCTCAAATGCTGATTGACATTCTTCTATCCATAGAAATTCTATCTTTGTTAAGCAGGGTAAACAGGGGGCAGCTATTCTGCTGAAATTTTCTATGAACCTCTTATAGTAGCCTGCATGACCCATAAAATTTCTAACATCTATCTATTTTTTGGGTGAAGGCAATTGTGTGATCACCTCTATCTTGTTTTGATCCACTTTGATCCCTTTTTTTGAAATATGGTTTCCCAGAACAATTCCTTCCTCTACCATCATAAAGCACTTTTCATAGCTAAGGGATAATTGATTTTTCTGACAACATTTCAGTACTTTCTCAAGGTTTGTGAGAGCTTCCTCAAAATTATCCTCATACACAGTAAAGTCATCCATATAGACCTCCATGCATTCATTAGCTAGTTCAGCAAAAATAGCTAAAACAAGTCTCTGAAATGTAGCTGGGGCATTGCATAGCCCAAATGGAAGAACTTTATAAGCTAAGGTTCCCCAAGAGCATGTGAAGGTGGTTTTGTCTTGGTCTTCAGGTGCTACTTGAATTTGATTATACCCACTAAATCCATCTAGAAAAGAGAAATACTTTCTCCCAGCAAGGTTGTCTAGAACTTGGTGAATGAATGGTAAGGGAAAGTAGTCCTTCTTTGTGGCCTTATTGAGTTCTCTATAATCAATACACACCCTCCATTTCCCATTCTTTTTAGGCACTATGAAAAGGGGTGAAACCCATTGACTGTCTGAGATTGGATATATGAACCTTGCTTGAAGTAATTTTTCTATTTCAGTTTAATGTCCTTTAAAGCAGGATTCAATCTTCTTTGGGGTTGTCTGACAGGTTTAATATCCTCAGTGTATATATGATGGGTACAGATCTCAGGAGGTATGCCTTTCATATCTTGGTATTCCCAAGCAAAAGATGCTGAATGGGAAATAAGAAGTTGGATGAGTTTTTCTTCCTGAATGGCTATTAACTGAGTATTGATATTAAGTGTTTTCCCTGGTAAAATCATGACCTATTTTGTGATTTGATCCATAGATGTAGTTAATCCGCACATAGGAGTCATGGTATTGAGAGGACAAGAATGTGGAAGCAACATATGGAAAGTGGCTAAATCTCTATAAAATATTTCTGCACAAGGAATTATGTTGGCTAGGGTACAATGAGAAGAAGTAAGAAGTTCTCTCTTAGAGTCTTGGGCGAGTTTCATCACATCCTCATTGATTAGGATGTGAGTAATGTCTTCTGTTGTATCATAGTATATTTCTTCTTCTAATTCTCCTAGATGTTCCTTGATGGTTACCATAGCTACTGAGGCACTATTGTCATTGGTTTCTGACTCATCCACCCATACTCTTCCTGTATAATGCATTGATAGTTTAGCTGGAGGATACAAAGATATTTTCTTCAGATCTATCCCATTAGAAATGACCACCATATCCCCAGTTCGACAATCAATAGATGCTGTTGCTGTAGCCAGCCATGGTCTTCCTAAGATAAGTGGATAAGCATTTCTCTGGTTTCGAGGTTCTAATATTAGGAAGTCCACTGGAAATTCCCATGAATCTATCATAACTGGTACATTAGTGATTACCCCTTTTGGAACAACTACTGACTGGTTAGCAAGTTGAAGAATTGTAGTTGTGGATTGGATACTTGATAGAGCTAATTTGTCCATTGTGTGGACTATCATTACATTAATTACTACTCCCAGATCAACCAGAACATTTGAAATTTCTACCCCTGAGATGAAAACAGTTATGACAGAGTTTCCAGGGTCTCCATATTTTGGAAGAAGAATTTCTCCCATCAATAGATCCAATACTTTTCCTTCCACCTGTATTGTGGAGGGAAAGTTTTTCTTCCTGCCCTGCATTTTGATACAATGCTGTTTAATAAACTGATTTAGTTCTGGAACATCTCTGATTGCCTAGAGAAGAGGAATTTCAATGTTTAGTTGCTTGATTTCTCATAAAAGTTCTGATTCCAAGTTGGTTTGGATTTGTTTTTGTAAGATCTTTTTCTGGGGAACATTCTGTTTAAGCCGTTCTAGGTATGGTGCTAGTTTTTTCATCTCCAGAGCTCTTGTCAAAATTGTGTTTAGGAATGTTCTCCAGAGTTGGCCTTTTAGGAGCAACTCTAGAGTTGTCCAAGGGTGATTCTTTCAGCACTTTTTCGTTAGTAATCTCCTCCGGGGGTTGAGTGGATGAATTTTCAGGTTCCTCATCATTGGTTACTTCAACTATTGTTGGAGGAGATGATCTTGGGAATGCTTTCCCAGAACGCAGCTAGAGATTATTTGAATATATAGCATTAATTCCAGCTAGATTTTCTTGCTTCGTCATATAAATAGCTGCTCCCTATTTATTCCGTGGGTTTGGTATAGGCTGAGCTAGTAAAGGTGGTTGACTAACTAGTTCATTTTGTACTTGACCTTGTGTGTTGGAGGGTCTAGTTAGTAAAGCTTGTTGTTGAGGTTGGAAACTTCTAGGTTGTCCTTGGTATTGTTGGTGCAGGGCACCTAGGAGCACCTTGGTTCCTAAAGTCACTTTGTTTGCATTTTTTTGAAAGGTTGTGATTTTTGTTTAATGTGTTTTGTAATAAGGCTTTTCATAGCCATGTTGGAAGGTCTATTCTTGTGTGGTCAAGAGGTCTAGGGTAACTTTATAAACCTCATATCCTTCTTAGTCCACTTGGACCTAGTTGTGCCACTTAGGCCTAGAAGGTCTAATATTGGCTTTTTGAGTTTGTTTGAGTTGTCTTAGTGTTTTAGCATGGTCTAAGGAGTGTGATGGTGGTTTGATTCCATTTGACAAGCAAACCTAATCGCCATCCTCTTGAAAATGCAAAAACTCCATAGTGTAACAAGTTGCCAATGTTGCCAATGACACATTGGCCGGTTCAAAACTTAGTTTGGGCAGTTGAATCTGCTTTTGGAAGTTAGAAACTAACTTGGATAGGTGAAAAACAATTGTAATTCACTCCTGTATGGCAGAGGAGGTCTGGTACGGAGTTTTGGGGCTTTGAAACTACAGAAAATAGTAAATTTTCCTATTTTTCTCATTTTGTACGGACTGTACGGACTTTTCACGTGTGCAAATGACATTTTTCTAAAAGCTCCTGGAGTCAGGGTTCCAATGCAACTAGTTTGAGGTCCTGAAGTGGTCAGGATCAAAAGTTATAGATTTTTCTTTCAAAACAGGTCTAGAAACCCTATTTTCTAGGGCAGCCTAAAAATGGATCCAAGTAAGGTTGCAGCCATTCTTAATTGGCCAACACCTACAACAGCCTCGGAGGTAAGGAGTTTCCATGGTTTATGCAGCTTTTATAGAAAGTTCATTAGAGGGTTTAGTGGCATTTGTGCTCCACTTGTTGACACCATAAAAGGGGGCAAGAAATGTGTGTTTTTATGGACAAACGAGGCCAACCAAGCCTTTGAACTGTTAAAGAAAAAAATATTAGAAAAACTGGTCCTTGTTCTTCCTGATTTTGACAAGGTCTTTGTGGTAGAATGTGATGCAAGTAAGAGGGCTATTGGAGGAGCCCTAAGTCAAGATGGGAGGCCTGTAGCATTCTTTAGTGAGAAGTTAAATGAGGCAAAACAAAACTACTCCACTTATGATCTAGAGTTATATGCCATGGTTCAGTCATTAAGGAAATGGAGACACTACTTATTGCCAAAGGAATTTATAGTTTTTACTGACAACCATGCATTAAGCTTCTTGAACAGGCAGCAAAAGTTGAATCACAGACATGTCAAGTGGATGGAGTACATCCAAGCATATACCTTCTCCATAAAACATAAGAAAGGAGTGGCCAATAAGGTAGCCGATGCCTTAAGCAGGAGAAATCTTGTTGTACAAACTATTCAGTTGGAAAGTACAAGTATTCATGCCATTAAAGATCAGTATACAGCAGATGAAGACTTCAAAGAGCCATACCTATCTTGCAAGGCCATGACAAGAAGGTATAATACTGATTTTTCTGATTTTTTGTTGCAAGATGGATATCTTTTCAAGGGTAGCATGTTGTGTATCCCAAGAGGATCTATTAGAGAGAATATAATTAGGGAAAAGCATTGTGGCAGCATGTCAGGTCACTTTGGTATTGATAAGACCCTAGAATTGGTTAGGAGGTACTATTTTTGGCCAAAATTGCCAACCGATGTAAGGAAGTTTGTTGAAACTTGTCAAATTTGCCAAAGAGCAAAGGGGCATACATCCAATGCAGGTTTATACACTCCTCTACCTATTCCTTCAAAGCCTTGGGATTCCATAAGTATGGACTTTGTACTTGGTTTGCCTAGGACAAAGAATGGACATGACAACATTTTTGTGGTTGTAGATAGGTTCTCAAAAATGGCTCACTTCATCCCATGTAGAACCACACATGATGCCTCACACATAGCAGGTCTTTTCTTCAAGGAAATAGTTAGGTTACATGGTTTACCTTTGTCCATAATCTCAGACAGAGACCCCAAGTTCATTGGACACTTCTGGGGGACACTGTGGAAGAGACTAGGTACAAATTTGTCCTTATCATCTGCCTATCACCCTCAGTCTGATGGACAAATAGAGGTGATTAATAGGTCACTTGGCAACCTCCTAAGATGCCTAACCAAGGAGCAGGGTGCTAGTTGGGATTCAATTTTGGCTCAGGCAGAGTTCTCATACAATGACACTGTTAATAGAAGCACTGGCCTGTCTCCTTTCCAAATTATTTATGGCACTCACCCAAGGGGTATTTTGGAACTAAGGGAGGTTAAAGGACTAGAAAACAGCAGTGCCTTGGTTGAAGACTTCGTTCAAGTCATGAAAGATGTCCATGAACAAGTACAACAGAAATTGCTGTCCACTTCTCAGAAATATAAACAATTTGCTGACAGAAAAAGAAGGGATTTGCAGTTCAAGGAAGGTGATTTAGTAATGGTTCATCTGAAGAAGGAGAGGCTCCTGCAAGTAAACACACTAAGCTACTCATGAAGAAGATTGGGCCTTGTGAAGTGCTCAAGAAATGTGGAGAAAATGCTTACAAAATCAGACTTCCGGATGGCATTACTTTGTCTCCAATTTTTAATATTTCAGACCTTTATCCCTATAAAGGATATGATCCTCAGACTACTGTTGAAGAAGATCAAACTGATCAGACACTCCAGGAACTCATTCCTTCATCTCCAAATCAGATCGAGTGCATTTTGGACAAGAGGATTGCAAAACAAACTAGAAGGCACACCTATCATGACTATTTGGTGAAGTGGCTAAACAAACCTCAGGAGGATGCCACTTGGATGAGCAAGGAAGACATTGAGAAGGTAGGTTTCACATTTGACAGGATTCCAACTCAAGAGACTTGAGTTCTGTTTGACAGTGGGTGTATGGTGCAGGGCACCTAGGAGCACCTTGGTTCCTAAAGTCACTTTGTTTGCATTTTTTTGAAAGGTTGTGATTTTTGTTTAATGTGTTTTGTAATAAGGCTTTTCATAGCCATGTTGGAAGGTCTATTCTTGTGTGGTCAAGAGGTCTGGGGTAACTTTATAAACCTCATATCCTTCTTAGTCCACTTGGACCTAGTTGTGCCACTTAGGCCTAGAAGGTCTAATATTGGCTTTTTGATTTTGTTTGAGTTGTCTTAGTGTTTTAGCATGGTCTAAGGAGTGTGATGGTGGTTTGATTCCATTTGACAAGCAAACCTAATCGCCATCCTCTTGAAAATGCAAAAACTCCATAGTGTAACAAGTTGCCAATGACACATTGGCCGGTTCAAAACTTAGTTTGGGCGGTTGAATCTACTTTTGGAAGTTAGAAACTAACTTGGATAGGTGAAAAACAATTGTAATTCACTCCTGTATGGCAGAGGAGGTCTAGTACAGAGTTTTGGGGCTTTGAGACTATAGAAAACAGCAAAGTTTCCTATTTTTCTCATTTTGTACGGACTGTACGGACTTTTCACATGTGCAGATGACATTTTTATAAAAGCTCTTGGAGTCAAGGTTCCAATGCAACTAGTTTGTGGTCCTGAAGTGGTCAGGATCAAAAGTTATAGATTTTTCTTTCAAAATAGGTCTAGAAACCCTGTTTTCTAGGGCAGCCATAGAAATCCGGCCCTAGAATGCATTCCCACCGTTGAAAATTCACAAAAACTGGTGAAATGCAGGCTAGGGGTATGTATATAAGATTCCAAAAGATTTTTGTCAGAAAATGCAGTCTTCTATTTTTAAGGTGATGCCCTAGGTCAAGTATTTCATTGTATTTGGCCAATTTCATGCTATTTGAGATTGTAGATGATAGAATCCTATTAGGGTGAGCAAATAAATGATAGATTTGTGTTGTAGGGACATGGTAGAAGCATTCCAAATTCCTGCCCCTGACCTATGCACCCAATTTTGAGCAATTGCTTTGTAACCTAGCCTAAATTGATCAATTAGGCCTAGAAGACCAAATGAGTGTTCTGGATTGCTGGAGTAGAGTTGGAACAGGAGACTTGGGAGTTTGATAGGGTTCCATAGAGTGTATCTAAAACCATCATTTTCTTACCTAGTCATATGGGATTTTGTCAAGTTTTGTTGAGAAAACCTAGTTTGGAGGGCTAGTAGCCTTACTAGTCAAGGTATAGGTTGAAGAGTTTTGGGAAGTTGGAGATCAAACCAACTGCATAGAAGGTGTTTGTTGATCTGTCTTAAGGTGTTGGAGAAGCCTTAGGGGTTGGAGAATAGTCTGGACATCAAATCCTTCATATGCCTTATATGTGCCTTTGGTTGGTTGGTTGGTTGAAGGCTAGTTGAAGTGGGTGAGTGGGCAAAGGACAATAGACCATAGAAATCTGGCCCTAGAATGCATTCCCACCGTTGAAAATTCACAAAAACTGGTGAAATGCAGGCTAGGGGTATGTACTATAAGATTCCAAAAGATTTTTGTCAGAAAATGCAGTCTTCTATTTTTAAGGTGATGCCCTAGGTCAAGTATTTCATTGTATTTGGCCAATGTCATGCTATTTGAAGTTGTAGATGATAGAATCCTATTAGGGTGAGCAAATAAATGATGGATTTGTGTTGTAGAGACATGGTAGAAGCATTTCAAATTCCTGCCCCTGACCTATGCACCCAATTTTGAGCACTTGCTTTGTAACCTAGCCTAAATTGATCAATTAGGCCTAGAAGACCAAATGAGTGTTCTGGATTGCTGGAGTAGAGTTGGAACAGGAGACTTGGGAGTTTGATAGGGTTCCATAGAGTGTATCTAAAACTATCATTTGCTTGCCTGGTCATATGGGATTTTGTCAAGTTTTGTTGAGAAAACCTAGTTTGGAGGGCTAGTAGCCTTACTAGTCAAGGTATAGGTTGAAGAGTTTTGGGAAGTTGGAGATCAAACCAACTGCATAGAAGGTGTTTGTTGATCTGTCTTAAGGTGTTGGAGAAGCCTTAGGGGTTGGACAATAGTCTGGACATCAAATCCTTCATATGCCTTGTATGTGCCTTTGGTTGGTTTGTTGGTTGAAGGCTAGTTGAAGTGGGTGAGTGGGCAAAGGACAATAGAGTAAACCTTTGTGTGTTGCTTCCCTTGTGCCACTCTGCATCAGGTGGTATCAGAGCCATCAAAGAGATGGGAGATAGAGGAGAAGAGGAGGAAATTCCTTCAAAGGTGACTAATGCCGAATTGGCAAAGATAGCGAGAGAGCAAGTAGCCAAGAACAAAAGGATGGAGGCTGAGATAGAAAAGTTGAAGAAAGACAAAGATAAGAAGAAGAAGTCAGAAGTCATCTTAGATTCAGATGAAGAGGATCAAGATGAGGAAGAAGAAGTGCTAATGGAAGAGCCACAAGGAGGCATGTCAGAGAGACAATTCCTAGATGCACTTGGAAAGTTGAGTAGGAAGGACACTAAGGCAGACTTACCTATGTTTCCTGGTAAGATGAATCTAGAGGAGTGCCTTGATTGGATTGAGGCAATGGAGAACTATTTTGAATGTGAAGAAGTGGTAGAAAATCAGAAAGTAAGGATTGCCAAATCAAGAATGAAAGGGCCAACCTTGAGTTGGTGGAATTTTATTCAAAATGAAAGGATAGAAGATGATAGGAATCCTATCTCTACATGGAGGAAGATGGTACTTGAAATCAAGAAGCAATTTGTCCTTGAGGATTATGAGGTCAACTTGAACAAGAAGTTGCACAACTTGAGACAAAAGGACATGGACGTGAGCACCTACACAGAGGAGTTTCACAAGATGACATTGAAAGCCAAGATGCCTGAGAATGAAAAATAGAAGCTTGCAAGGTATCTTAATGGCCTCAAGTTCTCCATTCAAGATGAATTAACTCTCTTTAACCCAGAGATAGTCCATAAGTGTTTTCAAATGGCATTGAGAATTGAGGATAAACAAAGAAGAAAAGGTGATTCATACAGTAGTAGCAGAGGCAGAGGAAATCAGAACTTTAGGGGCAGGGGCAGATTTCAAAACAGAGATAATTTCTCTAGATTCCAAGGTGGTAGATCACAAGAAGGCAGCCAAGGGCAGGCTGATAAAAATATTGCTGATAAGGGTCAGTTTTGGGGCAGAGGTAATGGCAGAGGAAGAAGTGTGGGCAGAGGTCCCAATGTGTTTACTGGAAGGTGTTTCTCTTGCAATCAGATTGGACATCAAATCCTTCATATGCCTTGTATGTGCCTTTGGTTGGTTGGTTGGTTGAAGGTTATTTGAAGTGGGTGATTGGGCAAAGGACAATAGAGTAAACCTTTGTGTGTTGCTTCCCTTGTGACACTCTGCATCAATTGTTGATTATACCCCTATTGAGAACCCCATTGAGGTTGCATGTTTTGTGATCCAAACTGTGGTGGCCACTGTTGATTTCCCCAAGGCTGATTTTGCCAATTTTGGTTTTGCCAATGTTGATTTGGCCAATCCTGTTGTCCCCAAGGAGGATTATTTTGAGGCCCATGCCAAGTTAGATTCCACTAATTATTTCCCCAATTAGAAGGACCCCTGTAAGAGGGCTAGTTTGGATACTGATTATAAGGAACATTCCCAGCTTATTTTTGTCCCACATAGTTCAATTCCTCTTCTATTACAACATTCTTCTTACTCAATCTTTTCAAGGCTGGAAGTTGACTACATTGACTGGTAGGATGTTCCTTATCACAGATCTGACAAATCTCTGATTTGTCTAAAGGGCATTCTCTCAATAGATGTTTGTTTCTACACCTAGGACAATAGATGGAGACTTTATTTTGATCAGTTGTTCTAGTTTTTGCCTGAATCCCATCCAATGTGGTATTTAATTAGACTAAAATGTCTATTTTTAGATTTGCAATCTCTTCCATTAACTGCCCTATTTCATTCCTCCCTTTAAAAGTTTTGGATGACCTCACTCCATCTTAGGTTCTAGAATAGTTCCTGTAGAGTTCTTCTATATCAGGTATTTCCATTTTGTTGATGTTCCCTTTTCCCATCAGATCCAGTGCCTATTTTGATTCTTTATCCAATCCTTTTACAAATAGGGTTCTAGCCAAGGAGTGATCTACTGGGTTACCATACCTTCTCAAAGTAAAATTAAACCTATCCACATAGTCCTCTAAGGACTCTTCCTCCCCCTGCCTAATTTTAAATAGTTCTTCATTTTTATTACGAGATCTGCAGTAATCTTGGTATTTTTCTAAAAACTCTGTTTCCATCTAATCCTAAGAACGGATAGAATTTTGGGGTAAACCCATAAACCATCTCATCGCAGAATCTTTCAGAGTTGAAGGGAACAATTTGAGTTTTTGGTTATCTGATCCATAATCATAAGTTTGGCAAACTAATTTGAATTCAAACAAGAACTGATCTGGATCCTTAGAAGAAAGTCCTTTAAAGTTTGGCAGGTGTGCTGGTGAGATATTCTTCATAGGAGCATTGTCTCTAGTAGCCAAAACAATAGGATATGAGAAGGTTCTTGGAGCCTGATTTTCCTCTTCCCCATGATTATCATTTTCCATGTTTAGTACTGGTTCTTCTCCTTGAGGTTCTAGGAAATTAGGTTCTACCAGAGGATCTACCTAAAACTTTTGTTGTAACTCTTGGATGTAATTGGCAAGTGGAAGATTTGGAGGATCTAAGGGATTGTTGTTTTGAGGTGTAGCTTCCAAAGTAGGTTCTAGGTTTCTCTCAACAAAATCTTGTGCTACCCCACTGCTTTCCCCTATGGCTTGTTGTTGGGGTGTTTGCTTGATATATCTTCCTTTTAGATCTCTAGCTCTAACCATACAGATCTATCCTAAAACCTATTTTAACCTAGTTTCCCTAATTAACACAAGAGATCCTCGGCAATGGCGCCAAAAATGACAAGGTGTCACTGTACCTCATCATTTAATCTATTTTTTTTAGATGTCAATAATCCAGGGGCTGTGTCCACGGCTGTTTGCAACTAGGGATTCTATAGTTATCAGTTTTCCTAACTAATCTCAACTGCTTCTACTAACTTGAAAAGATTAATCTATCTACTTACTAAATAAATTTAAGGAATGTTGAAAATAGGATAAAACAGGAAATTTACTCAAAGCAATCTTAAAATAGTAACATGCATCTACCTATCAAAATCAGTAAATACTTTGCATAATAGAAAGCTGAATTAATAAAACAATGGTACTAGCCTCCTGCCTTAGTGGTGAGAGTGGGCCCTTGCTCCACACCCTTAGGGCTGAAGGCTATAGTAGGGAATCAGCACAAAAGAAGATTACAACTAGATCCAATCCAATTCATTCAATATGCATTCATGAAAATATTGCTAACACAGAACTGAGATTACCGAGAATCAAAATAATTCAATCATTGTATATCTCTTCTGCTGTTTCTACAAGTATATATCCAAAGAGTGATGACACATCACTTAACCTATCTATCAGTTCTTCTATGAGATGACATCCACCTCTTTATTACACTAGATGTTTAACTATGAAAGAAAATCATGCAAATAAAAGTAGACTTGAGTGGAACAGAAGTCCACTCAAAATCTAAGTCTGAGTCTTAATACATTTGGGCATCGAGGCCCTGAAAATAAGGATATTGAATCAGTTCCATCCGTAACTTCATGCAAAAACTTTGAAAAGATAAAACTTCAACAGTTTAACTAAAGATGACCCATCATCACTCAGGTGATGATTTGAGTGAAATGAGGGGTATTATGACCACTGCTAAGAGTGCTTGGTCGATAGCTTATGCTGGAAATATGCCCTGCTCTCAAGAGGTGCCGGAGATAACTATTCCTGTCTGCATCTCTAGAGATATGTTTGCAGCTCCAGAGATGCTCCAGACTCCCACAGAGCTCTGGAGAGGCATTCCTCATTTCTTCAAAACTTCAGGTTTCATGGCACTTTGGTATTGTCTCCAGAGATCATTGAAGACTATCTCCAGAGATGCACATAATTGTTGTTCCTGGCATCTACACCTATTGAATCAAAAAGAGAGAAGTTTTCTGCATTTTCTATCAATTCCATGCACATTAGTCACTCAATCAAAAAAGTTATAATCTTAAGTAATCTATCTCAATTAATCATTAAATATAATGATCTTGCTAGCTAATTTGGGTATAGATATTAGGGAAGATGGACTCAGGAAGGAGAAAAGAGAGGCAAAATGATGTGTTTCATGAGTGTAACTTGGCACTCATCACACTGCACTAGACTCTATTCACTATTCCTGCTATACCTTTGCTTATCTGAACTTAGATAATTCTTCAAGGTGACTTCCGAAGGAGATCAAAACTTAAACTTTGAAGCATAACACTATCAAACAACTGAGAACATCATATCTAAACTGCATTAACTGATCATCATCTGCGGAGACATACTATCTGACTTACTGTCGTCTACTCATAATACTTTTCATACTTAGCCATTTTTCTATCAACTAGACTTGAAATCCAATATGCTCTTCTGGAGTTATCTCTTCTAGCCATGGTGATAAGATCTTTGAGCCTTTTTGCCATCAATGACAACATACAGGTCAATACTGGAGCAATATCTCTTGCCAACAAAACTGAGTTACCATCACATATATTAAAGACTAGATCTAGGGCTTCATCTAACATATTGAAACATCACTACTAAATGATGCATCATATTTATTACCATCTATGAATTTAGTGAGATGGTCTAACATTGAAGGATATAATCCCATGAGAGTTGTGAAACTATCAAAATCGCATATTTAACAAAGGATTTCATATGTGAAACACATAGAAATATCAATATCATATATGCATGCTATTTGTCTTGATATTTGAGGATGCTTTTTAATGAATTTGGAGAAATTATCAATATCTATGATGTATGCAAACAAACCTTCCAAAGATGAATAACAAGAAGCATCCATGATGAAAGTATAACTTTTTGGTGTATAATAGTTTGAGGAAATTGGATTTTTAAAGAGCAAAAACACATGGATTTCACAAAAAAGCAAAGTAAGTAAGATGGAAATAGTGCTACACACCAAGGTAAGATGAATGATTTAGAAGTTTTCTTAAAGAGGTGTGAAGAAAGTGTGTAAAACCCTTAATGTTTAAATACACAATGTGTAATTGCAAAAGGTGAAGGTTTCAAAGCTAGGACGCAAAAGTATGCAATATGATCCAATACTAGACTTAAAAATTATATTTGAATGAATGTTGAAAAGGAGTAGCAAAATCTGAAAATGAAATTTTGACTACAAACCCTAGTTTTTGCAAAGACTAGGTTATATGAAAATGTGACTTTTTTAGAAAAACCCTAGCAAATGAATATTTTAAATGCAAGATTTGATATGAATTAAATATTAATTACTATAATAAGGATCAAATCTGATGTAAAATTCATAAAATTAAATCTTTCTATCATATGCAATGCAACTTATGCAAAACTATGTGTTAATGCAAGCCTAGAATGCTTGTTTTTTTCAATTGTTTTCAAATGTATGTATTACATTAGAAAATGTCCCCTTGTGGGCTTTTCCCTCTTAAGGTTTAGCTCCCAGGTCCTTTAGAATGCATTTAGGTCATCTTGCATGTTAATGGTGACTCCCAATGAGAAAACTGTAAAGTTTCATGGAAAATGGGACTTAGGGGATGTGCTTAACATAAATCTTGGCTGAAATAGGGGGGGACTTGGGTGCCCGTGCCCTAGTCCTACCCTATTTAGGTTAGGACCTATTTTTGTGTGTCAGTTTTATGACTATTATTAGGTCCTATGCCAACATCTCAAGTTTGAATTATGAAATTCTTAGCAGGAATGCTTGTAGTTGCATATATAAGCATTATTAGTGATTCATTTGCAAACTAGATGGCAATTTTGATCTACAAGCTTATGTGAAAGTGATTAAAGGCATTCATTATGTTGCATAGTAGTATTTTGTGTTGTTATTGTGTTTGTGATTACAGATTTGACATCCATCTCCTCATGGCATGAAGAGCATCTTCCTTCCATGAGATCTACACTACAAGGTGATATCATTTGTGTTTTCTATCATTTAACATTTGGATTTTGCCTCTATCCCTTAGGGATACACAATCTTTATCTGATAGCAATGTTTGGAAGACTTGAATGTCTCTCTGAGGCTTGACCAAGGCAAGCCTCTAAACACCACAACCCCCAACCCACTTTTTTGTTATTACAATGGGTATAAACCTTTGGTTACAAGACAAAATTTACCCTTGATTACTTTTGGAAATGATCTGAAGTGGAATTAGAGCGATGGATAGATTTTAACTTCTTGGGCTATAGAAACTACAAAACACAATTATTACATCAAGTGATCAGTCCTTCTATTCAAGAAATAATAAGAGACAAACAACTCACATTTGAAGAGCATCCTAGACCAAAAGGAAAAGGACCCTATGCGGAGGTTCCTCCCCTGCCATCTTTATAAGGATCGAGAGGTAGTCATCGAGAGAAAAACATTCCTCCTAGATAAATGAGATTTGATCATGGTGCTTCCTCGAAAACACAAAAACCTATGGAAGAACAATACACCATTTTAAAAGAGATAAATGGTAAGACAAGAAGAAATAGACAAGAAAGAGAAAGGAGGAGGAGATAAGATTTTGCCCAATGAAACACATCTCAACAAGAAAACATCTCACCTAACATTGAATCAAACCAAGAAGACCTTAAGAATGGACAAATTGAAGACAAGAATAAAAGTTGGGCTATGGTACCTTATGTCCCACTTTCCTCTAACATTTGGGAGTGGGAAGATGATGATTTGCTTGTTGACAACCCTTAGTGTGGATGTCCCTAGGTAAGTATTTCTAACCTTGGTGGTCACCTATGTTGTAGCATAATTGGCTCGTTTATGTGACCTCCCCTCTCGTGTTGTGCTTCCCCCGTGATGTGTTATGTGTTGTTTAGGCCTCCTGGGATGACCCTTGATACTCTTGTAAGGTCAAGGATACTGGGAGACCACCTCTATTGTGACATTCTTCTATATTTATTCTCCTCTATCTAGATTGTTGTGTGTTGTGTCTTATGGACATAGCATTGCAGTTGGTGACTTGGGGGCACCCTCCTACGTGACTATCCCTAAGGCACTTGTTTCTCCTCTCTTGATTTATTGTTTACCTTCCTATAGTGGTTCTATTTAGCTGGTAGATGATGAAAAACTTATTATCCTGATACAGACCTAGTGTCCCTTCAGTGAGAAATCAAAAAATGGACCTAGTCCATACATGACGATGGGGTTGATATATTATCTGATGCTTGGCTCATAGAATCACTTCATGTGATCTTGATGTTGTCTTATCACACTTGCAAAACATAATAATACTGATGCTCCGTGCACCTTATCTATCTTGAATCTATCCTTGCATTGTTGTTTATCATGATTATATGGATGCTAATACTTTTTGTTGCAGGAAATTATGTGTTTGTGAGAACATTTGGTGATCATAAAATACATGTCACCTTTGGGGGGCTAGGGCTTTGCAACAGCTCGTGTTCCCTTGTGTGTTTTCTTCCTACCTTAATGTGCTTGATATCGATACATGATATCAACCACCTTAAGGTGGGGGCATATATAAGGTACGCTGTCTGATTTAGATGCTAGCAAAGGGTGTTTGTAAAGATTAAAATCTATTGCAATCACTTAAGCCCTCTATAGAGGTATGATATCATGCATATCCTTTTTTATTTTAATCCCTCTGTGTCAGGTGGGGATGGTGTATTTATTGAGGAGATTGTACAATCCTGTCATTTTCAAAAAGTCCTCCAAGTAGGTGGGAAACGGATCTGAGATTATCCTAACCCTTAAGTGTGTCTTTGGTGATTGTTGTGGTGACACCCAATCATCGATGTGTGTCTGTAATGTGCCTAAGATGGTTGCGAACCTAGAAATAGGTTTTTTCCATCGCTTGTCTGCAGTGTTTTCTCCATGTCTCCCATGTGTGTGTATGGCATGTTTGTTCCCAAGCATAGTCTAAAGACCGGTGGCAATAAGTCCCTCCTATGCTTTGGGATTTGTATGGTGTTCTTGATTTGTATAGCATGTTTGTTCTCAAGTGCAGTCTTAAAGATTGGTGGCGATGAGTCCCTCTTACACTCTGAGATTTGTTTTGCATGTCTGTTGCCCCATATGCAGTCTAAAGACTAGTGACAATGAGTCCCTCCTACATTTTGTGTTGTGCATTTACTTTCCTTGCACTTGCATTTGCATTTCATATATGAGAAAAAAGAAAAGGAAAATAATCACTGCATTCATTATATTGACTATGTTTTACATGTCTTCAATGTTGTCTTCTCTGTGTTTTGCATGACTGTAATTGTCTTCTCCATGTTTTGCATGCCTATTACTATCTCCATTGTGATTGGTGTGTCTTCTCCATGCTTGGCGTGTTTACTGTGCTTGTTGATCATAATTTAATGCATTTATGGGCCTTGCATTTTTACATACATTAAAGTGGGGGATAAATGTTACATTGAAAAATGTCCCCTTAGGGGCTTTTCCCTCTTTAGGTTTAGCTCCCCGGTCCTTTAGAATGCATTTAGGTCATCTTGCATGTTAATGGTGACTCCTGATGAGAAAACCTTGAAGTTTCATGGAAAATGGGACTTAGGGGATGTGCTTAACATAAATCTTGCCTGAAATAGGGGGGTGGACTTAGGCGCCCATGCCCTAGTCCTATCCTATTTTAGGTCAAGACCTATTTTTGGGTGTTGGTTTTATGATCCTTATTAGGTCCTATGCCAACATCTCAAGTTTGAATTACGAAATTCTTAGTGGGAATGTTTGTAGTTGCATATATAAGCATGATTAGTGATTCATTTGTAAACTAGATGGAAATTTTGATCTACAAGCTTATGTGAAAGTGGTTTAAGGCATTCATTGTGTTACAGAGCAGTATTTTGTGTTGTTATTATGTTTGTGATTGCAAATTTGACATCCATCTCCTCATGGCATGAAGAGCACCTTCCTTCCATGAGATCTACACTACAAGGTGACATCAATTGTGTTTTCTATCATTTATCATTTGGATTTTGTGTCTATCCCATAGGGATACGCAATCTTTATCTGACAAGGGTGTTTAGAAGACTTGAATGTCTCTCTAGGGCTTGACTGAGGCAAGCCTCTAAACACCACAACACCCAACCCACTTTTCTGTGATTGTAGGTCACAGGTTTCATAAGTGAAAGAAGTGGAGTTGTAGCAGAGTAGTGCAGACTATTAGAATTGCACATCTGAGAAGAAAACTAGGGCTTGGACTTGGGTGTCTACTCATGAGTCCTCTGGATTCTAAAGCAGTGAAATCTCTATGACAGCAGGACTGTGTTGCATACATTCTTTGGAGATCCCGACAAAAATTGGTACAATGGACTAGGGCACCCACTCATTAGTCCTCAATTTTTTCACACACTGAACTTCAAAATCTCATACGTATTTGGTTGTCATTTGATATCTCTGTGTGCAATCATTTTCTGTAATTTATTTGTTTGTTTACAATTCATGAAATTAAGGTTTTGAGCATAATTGGACTTAATTGAACATCAAATTCACACAATTCTAATCTTCCCTTATGTTCCAAGTGATAGGAGATCTGTAGTAGAGTTCTCTACTCAGTTGAATGTCCTTGAATGTTTAGTGGTGAAAGGAGGATCAATGCAAACCCTTAAAACAACCATTGTCATAACAATCCCTCTTTGATATTAAAAAATATGTAAAATTTTTCAATGCAAGGTGATAACTATGATATGAATGAATGCAAGGATTGATTACAACACTCAAAAAGATGCAAGTTCAGTAAAAACATGGGTTCACCAAAATGTTATGTATCAAAAGTGGGAAGATAAAGGATAGTGTTAAGATCTATCAAATCAAACCCTCCTTTCATACTATCATTTAAGGACAATAACTGAACCAAGTCATTGAAGATGAATGAAGACTCAGCTATAGGTTGGTGTACTCAGGAATGATATGGAAAGATAGATTAGATTGAGAGATTTGTCAAACCCTATATCACATAAGCTTCAAGCCCTAATTATAATGAAATCAGGTACAAAAAATAGAATGCTACAGATAAACAAACAAAAAGGCACTCACGAAGGATTAGAAACATACTAGAAGTTGGATTTTTGGAATTGAAGACTTTGCAGACTACAAGGTGGGCACCCAAGTTTGATAGGGTAACGTTTCTATAGATCTAGAATAGTAAGTAGTGTCAGATGATGTTCAACTCTTGAGTTCAGTATAAATCTTATTAGGAGGACTACGGGGTAGGTGCCCTAGTCCAATAGGGTAAAAGATCAACAACTTTTCTCTAGATCTTGAATCCTTATCCTTTGAATTGCTTCTTTGTACCTACACTTTGCCAAATCTTGCAAGGTCTATAACCTACAATCACAAAGAGATGGGTTTAGGGGTTGTGGTGTTTAGGAACTTGCCTTAGTCAATCTCTAGAATGACATTCAAGTCTTCTAACAGTGTTGTTAGATAGAGTACATGCCCAATGGAGGGTAAAGGCCAAAGAAATGATGAAATAAAATGATTGAAGCACAAATAGATGTCACCTTAGAGGTGAATCCCTCACGAAGATAAAGATATTTCAAATCATGAAGAGATGGATTGATGAAGCAAAATTTGCAACAAACAAACACATTAACAACACAATTCTTCTCTACAATGCAATGAATGCCTTGAAATCCCTTAGCTCAATATCAGAAGTTTATGTTATCCATCTAGGTGTAAATTGAAGTCATATACTCACTTATATATGCATTCCCACTAACATTCATAATTCAAATTGAAAAGGTTGATAGAGGGAAACCTTTTGAGAGGGCCCAAGCTGATACATTAAAATTTGGATCCTGATAAATCAGCCTAGACTTGGGTGCAGTCACCCAAGTCCTAAGACCCTTTTTTAGTCTTGATTAACATTTAGAGTGGGCCCCTAAGTCCCATTTGACATGGGTTTTGGGGGAAATTGCTTTGGGATAAGTGTTAAGCTTGCATAATGTAAATGAGGGGACCTAGAAGCTAAAGTAGGAGGTAAAAAGGCATAGGGTTACATTTTACTCTATAACATATGGTAAAAAAACATCGAGTGGAACAAGAAAATCTACAATAGGATCCTCTAGGAATGGAGATTCATTTAACTCTCCATACATCTCCCAAAGTGTGTTCCAAAGGTCATGAGGGCACTTAATATAGGTTATAACCATCTAGATGTCAATATCAACACTACAACCGATTACTCCTTGAAATTATTCAATCTTAAAATCCCACACAGGTTTTCACCAATAGGATGTAAGTTTAGAAATAAGTCCATAGAGATAGGACAAAAGATGAAACCACTTGGAATGTGTTAGGATTCCATCTCACCAAGACTTATTGTTCCATCTCTCTAATCTTATTATAGCAAGATTGCTTTTGATACTTGTGATAAACTTCTCAATTTTAGTCACACAATAGAGTAATTAAGATATTCAATCCTACAAAAGCACAAGATTACCCCCCAAAATTTACTCAATCAATGATCCCTTAGAAAATGATGATGATGGGACTTTATAATTAGTGCAGTTATAGTTGCCACTTTCCAAATTAGTGAAGTGGTCTTGATCACAATGTATTACAAATGCCAAAATAGGCCATAGAGCAAAGCCTATAATTTATGATTTAGAATAGAATTGATCAAATTATACTAATGAAAAATACATGAAAAATTATACACTCTAAAAAAAAATTGCATCCAAAAAATTATCATATCAGCCCAAACAAAGCCTTGGAAGTTCTCAATATGAGAACTGCTTAGCATCGCTTATGATAATCTATAATTTCTAGAAAATATAAACACCAAAATCAAAAATCTTCTACACCACTATGAAGCTCTCAAAATTTTATCCTCCAAATAAAAAAATTTCTTGCAAAAAGGAACCAATATAATTGGGAATGAGGCCTTTGAAGTTTAGCATCAAAAATCAAAACTACATTAGAGAGGAGCTAACAACTAGGAGGAAAAGTGATGATGTCAACAAAAGAATATTCTAAAATTCTCCTAGAATATTCTCTAACATTGAAATGTTCCAAAACCACACTTAATTTTTTTCAAAATCACCTTTGGAGGTCAAACCACCCTTTTCAAAATTAAAACCACTTGAGTTGGGTGGGAAACCACTTTTGAGGATGGTGGTTATATTGGTAGTTAACTAGTTGCTAGGATTTAATGTGACCACTAGAGGCTAACTACTAGCGATTAACTAACTTTGCACAAAAAAAATCTTGGATTCGATGTTCAGAGGACCCACCAAGAAGAAAAAATGCCTAGAATTTCTTCCGTGTCTAAACTAAATAAACTTTATATGAAAATAAGGGTTTTTGGGCCTTCTAGATGCAATGACATAGTTTGTTTGGCCTAAAAATTCCTCTAATAAAAATTGTTCACCAAATACAATTCCAAAACCCAATTTGCAAATCTAGCCTCCCATGTCCAATTTGAATGCTTCAAAAGGAAAACTTGATTTTATCAGATGCTTTGAACTCAGTGGTGAGTTCATATTTTCTCCAAATATCACCCAAGCTACCAGCAAAGAAAAATTGGAAATAAACCCTCGCAAAATCTATTATTTTTATCAAGCTTTTCATTCTCCAGATCATCATTCAATGTAAGAGAAGAGCATACTCAACTTTTAAGATCAACAATGATCTCAAATCTTAGAAGTGGACTAATTTTTTGATATCATGGCTCTGATACCATGTCAAAATTTGTTATGATTAACAAACCTACCCAAGACTAAATGCCTACAAGCTAATTACAAATCCACATGAACAAAATAATTGTATAATTCTATATTCAATATTATGAGACAAAGTTACAATGAGCAACATATATATATATATTGTTGATAACTGAGAGGGGGGGGGTGGATCAGTTATCCTAATTATTTCCCTTATTGAACTTTCTTATTAATTGATGCAGCATTGAATCAAACACAAAAACATTACCATGAAATAAGAAACACATGACACAGTATTTTTGACGTGGAAACCCTGTTAAGGGAGAAAACCACGGGGTGATTAACCCAAAATTATTCTCTGTTAGAAGAATAGGAAATTACAAAATGGCACTTGCCAATTAGGGCTCACTGCCCGAGCACACTGCTCACAAGAGGCCCACTGCCTACAAGAAGACACACTGTCTACAAAGTGATAAAAATCACAGTCTTGAACTGATTGGAAGCATCTGCATATGCTGGAGTTCAGTTCCGGTTAGGCTCAGTACACTGATCTGCTGCACTTCATCTTTTCTCTGTTCTTTATTCTGCTGTCCTTTCACATACCGGATCTGTCTTGGTACTTCTGCTCTGTTCTGCACTTCTTCGCATATATCTTGATATATTCACACCCTTCACAACTAAATCCATCCTCTATATATATCCGCACAAGTAATTTCATCACCTTTCTAGTCGGCATCCGGAACAGTCTAGTTTCTTACAAACTCTGTTCTGTCGGCTGAATCCTTGCTCACCAAGCAATGCAGATCAAGCATATACTTGTAGATATCATTAATCATGTCGGCCAAACATGATTCATGCCTTCACAACCTTTATCATCAACGGTAACACATCCGGAAAGTAGTCTGATACTCTGTCAGTCAGTTCTTCCTCTGTTTTCACTGTCTCTCAGGAATCCGGTACTCAACTATTCATATCTTTTTCCTTGTCCATCACCGGAGGCTAAATCCTTGGAATATACCACTCAAGGTAGTCCTCTTGACTTCCCCAAATCCGCACTGCACCAAGACACTTCCTCTGAGAGATCCGGACCAATCTGTCGGACCTTGCCACATGCTCTGTTCTTGTTCACCGGACCACAACAATCTTTATTCTGACTTCCGGTAGAGACACATCATGACTTGCGGATATGTGGGATGAACTTTGTTGCCATCAATGACAACAACCATGAATCCATATAGTGTCTCTTGCCAACAATCTCCCCCTTTGGCATTGATGGCAACACTTAGTGAAAAATGACTAAGTGTTTACACTATGCTCCCCCTTTGCTGATGCTCTGTCTTTATATACAATTTCTGGAACTCCCCCTTAATTGGATTCCTCATTTTTCACTGCTCCTCACTCCCCCTTTGACATCAATGGCAAAGGGTAGGGTCCGCACATCAAAATTTTCAAAAATTTTCTATACATAGCCGCATATTTACATACTCACATATACTGAAGAATGTCTGCAAAGGATGTCTGCAATTGGATCATTTCTGTAGCCCAACTTTGCTTCATTCTATCCAAAATTGAAATGTGACCACTCAACAAAAATGCAAAAGCTTCTGCCCGCTTGAGATCTGTCAGATCATTTGTTTGGGCGGTGGTCTGAGCATCACTGATGGCCTCATGCATAGTTTCCAACTTAGGGATTATAATCCTTCTAAGTTCGCCCATCCAGTTAGTGATATTCTTCCTTTCCTTCTCAAGATTCTTTATTTCATTCAAGACTGCAATAGTCTGACATTCTTGATTTATTATGGAGGAAGAGAGAGGATCAAAACTTTGAGATAAGCTTTGTAGCTTGTCCTGTTCCTCTTTTATTTTCTTATCAATTGCTGCTGTTGCCTTTGACCAGGATATACAAAATTTGTAAATGTCACCGCCATCCTTAAGAGCATTCTCTAAGCTCTTTATTCCAATACTCACAATCTTCCTATCTTTAGAGATTAATTCTAATACTTCTAAAAATCTTTTATCCAAAAATTCCTTCCGGACCTTTTCTTCAGCTGATTTTTCTAGAGATTCAAAATGTGTACTAACACTGCTGACTAATGTTTTGAGATTACCAGAAGAGGAGGCTGTGGGATCCTTTTGAAAGGATGGCATGATCTTTTCTAGCACTCCAGATGCTACCTCCATAAGCTCACAGTCTTCCATGTGAGATTTCAGCAGCTTCTCTTTGACTTTCTCATTTGCAAATGAGGCTATTTTCATTGTTTGCACCGGTGACAAAGAGTCAAAATCTAATGGTCCTTTCAGCAGGTCCGGTTCATCAATTCCTATAGTGGCTTTGCTCAAAAATTGTTGAACAGTTTGTGCAGTGTCTCTTGCCGGAGACAGATGTTTCTTTTCTTCTGCAGTCTTGGAACTGTCAACCTCTTTATCTTTCACCCCTGCTTCCTTCTCCTGTAATTTCTCTTCTTCTTTGGATCCGGAGACTGTAGGGGAAACTGGAGGAGAGATGTTTGTCTGTTCAGGGCCCACTTCTTCCGGAATAGATGATTCCAAATCCGCAGCTGTTTCTGCACCTAAGTCCTCTACAACAGGAAGATTGAACCTTTTGAAGGCCTTCCGGAGGATCTCTTCTGTCTCTTGGGCCACTTTGTCAGTCTCACCAAGCATGAGTTGATTCATCCTGGCTTTACTTCTGAACTCATCTTTGCAATCTTTGAAGATTATGTTCATTGTCTTGGGATCAATTTGAGGATATAGCTGAATAGCTATCTGCTCCCGGATCTCAAGATCTTTTGCATGAGCATTATTCTTTCTTATTTCTAATTCCTTTTCTAGGCTTTTAGGAATAAGAGATATGATCTCAATGAAAGCCTTATTGTATATGTTCAGATATTTGACTGTGGCTTCCTGTAGAATCTTTTGGTCAGCCTCACTGTAGTCATCATAAAATTCAGTCATTGGTTGAAGGTTTCCATCCACCGTGACTGACTTGATTACACTCTCTAGAGACAGAGTGGGCTTTTCAACAGATACCTCTGCCATTTCATCCTTGTCTTGGCCTGTGGAGGGTTTACCGGATCCTTTCTTCTTCTGCTTCTTTATTTCTTTTACTCCCTCATCTGACTCTGTTCCCTCTTCATCCTTTTGGCTTTCATAAGCCCTTGTGGCTTTTGTCTTGGATCTTTTACCGGATGCCTGGACTTCCGGTTTTGAACTTTTGGTTGTGGGAGGTGCAGATCTTTTTGATGATCTGGTCCGGGTGGGAGTTTCAACTAGAACACTTTCTTTACTTTTCTCTTCTTCCTCAGCCTTTCTCCTCTTTTCCCGGCTGGCATCTAGTGCCTCTTTTGAGATGCCTAGGCCTTGAGCAATATGCTCAACTTCTTTTCTTACCTTCCTCTTTATCTCCGGTTCCCTGAGTTCTACATGTATCTTTACACTCAGTTCCTCAAAGGTTCCAAACCTTTCTGCCTTAGGATCTTTGGGCTGGCTTAGCATGTGTTGAACATGTAG
Organism: Cunninghamia lanceolata; assembly: GCA_027924645.1. Taxonomy (NCBI): domain Eukaryota; kingdom Viridiplantae; phylum Streptophyta; class Pinopsida; order Cupressales; family Cupressaceae; genus Cunninghamia; species Cunninghamia lanceolata. Next base: position 2,253,299 of record BSBN01000978.1, read on the forward strand.
CTCTACTATCTGTTCATCCACTTCATACCCCATGGGCATGATCCAAACAGTCCTTGGCTCCACTGCCTCCATTAGACACTGATCTGTTTCTACCATGAAGCATACTGTGTCTTTGTATTTTTCAACAAGGGATTGGGGTATTCTTTCTCTTGCATGCATCATGCTTTGGAAGTTCTTGAAGTATCCCCATAGAGCTGTATTTCTTGCTTTAGCATCCCCAAGTCCATGCAAATAGTCTCTGATTTGGATGGCAACCGGTCTGTCATTCTGCCATATCCATCCACTGGGTTCGGGAAGCTCATTCATGTAGTAAAAGAAGAGACAAAGGATCAGATTGCCATACTTGAAGGAGTTTTTCTTGTCCTTCTTGATCTTCTGCAGATTTTCAAAGAGTTGGTTCACAAGAAGCTCACACAAGTCAAAGTCTGCATTCTCCTTTAACATTTGATAAGCTGTGTAGATTGCAGTTCCCGGTACTGAATTTTCCCTACTGGAATTATAGATTTTGTAACCAATTATCATAGCTGCAAATTTGACATCCGGTTCAGTGATGTCATCAACTGTCATAGCTCTCTTGTCAAACTTGGATCCGGTTGCATCACTAACTGTCTGATTTTTGACAGACTTGAGAACAGGTAATCCACCGGATGAGTGCAGACCGGTTATAGCCCTAATTGCATCTTTGGTGATCTTGAAGGGCTGGTTCAACCATAGGAAGTTGTCATGTACTCTACTTAGTACATACCGGACCCATTCATCTTCTTCAAAACAGGGGAAATGAATGCACTGTGCAAAGTGTTTGTCCCGGATGGCTTTGTACTGAGGTTTGATCTCAAAGGAGTCATCTATCAATTGTTTGTGATAGATATCCATCAGCTTTGATTCTCCAAAGTCTTCAAGATTCGCATGGATGTAAACCCTAATATCTTCTGTATGCAATACACCATGAGGAACACTAGAGAAGGCTCCTAGTGGATCTACCTCCAATGATTTGTAAGGATGTTTCTTGAATGTGGGGCGAGGTCTATCAGAGATCTTAACTATATTTGGAGTAGCCATTCTTCAAAGATTTGCAGTGAGATAATGAAAAACGGAGAATACCTTATGTGCCTTCGGTTTGCACGGAGTGGTGGGATTGATTTCTTTATGCAATGACTTTGGCAGGAGATCTTTGGTGTGCTTGATGAATTTTGTTGCAGAGCTCCACTTTTCGCTTCTTCTTGAGTGCAGAATGAGCAAATGATTTTTGAGAAATCCCTTATATTGCTCTGCAAACCCTAATATCTGTTTGCAATAAATGCTTCACCTATATTATTCTGGTTTGCCTTGTCCGGATAGCTTGGAGTATCCCGAATCAGTCCTGATCTGTGAACATCATCCAGATCTTTCAATCATGAATAAATCAAGGTGACACATTACAAGAACATCCCAAACACTCTGTCCAATCTGCAGAATAAGATAGTGCACTTCCGGATCTCTCCGGACCTTTTTGTAATCCTCTGTCATACCGAAGCATCTCCTGGAACAGGTCTTACTTGATCGATCACAGCTTTTTCATAACTCCATGCGGACCTCTGAAATCTTATTTGGATCGTTTCAAGACTTATATCTTTAAACCTTTTACTCCGCATCTTGTGCCACAACAGGCACCACTTGATTGGCTGGGGGAACAGGATTTTCTTTGAGTCTCCCCCTGAGCCAGAGCTAACTTTTTAATTTCCGGAAGAAATATCAGCACCAGAGTCTGGTGCGGATCCAACCTCTACATTCTCTGAACTTTTCTTCACCCAAATCTTGCTCATCTGATTCCTAACTTCATCCACATTCATCTTTTGTTTACCCTTGTCTTGATTCTGATTATACACTGGACCTCTTTTGTCCTGATTCTTGCTTCTGCAGACTTTAGCATTATGACCGGACCTATTACAGATTTGACAAATAACATTTCTTTTCATAATTGACTGATATCCTCTTGATCTGCATTGATTAGCCATATGACCTACTCTATTGCATGTAAAGCATCTACCTTTGAATGATTTGTTTACTTGCATATTTCTGCATTCATGGGATTTGTGTCCATACCTTTTGCATTTGAAGCACTGTCCGGAGAAGGATGAATTAATCTGATTCATTCTCTTTCTGCACTGATTAGCTTTGTGACCAAAGTGGTTGCAGCTGTGGCAGTATCCATTGAAAGATGAATATCTTTGAGCATTGGGCTGTCTTACCGGAGGTCTTCTAGGCCTGTTTCTTGGATTTTCTGATGCAAAATTCTTTTGACCGGATTCAGAGCTTTCTCCTTTCTCATATCCCAAACCATACTTGTCATCTGTCCCTTTTTGACTTCCAAGAAGAACTTCAAGTTGAGCAGAGCTTATCTTGAATTTCTCTTTATATTCATTTGCTGTTTGAAGGTCTCTTTTGAGAGAGGCAATTTGATCCTCAAGTTTTTCTTCATTATCTTTGGCATCTTCAAGATCAGATTCAAGATGTCTGATAATCCTGTCCATCTGGTGGCATTCTTCTGATTTTTCTTTAAGAGATTGTTTTAGATTATCTTCAGCCTTTCTTTTTCTTCAATCTCTTGAGTAAACTTTATAGTTCCTGATTCCATTTCATGTCTTAACATAATGACTTCTTTTGATAACTTTTCACATAACTTGGTTTGCTCAGTCAATTCTTCATTTGTATTGCTTTCTTCACTTTGTCTTGCCAACTGTTGGAGCAGCTCCTTTCTCTTTTTCATAGAGAGACTTAATTTGTCTTTTAATTCTCTCATGAATTCATCAGCCTGTTTGAGTCTTTCCTTTAATTCATTGACTTCAGAATTTGACTGTTCAAGATCCTCAAGGGCAGTCTTGAGTTGCTCTCTTAAACCATATGCATCCATTTGAACTCCCAGATCTTCCTCAAGCTGTTAGGCTCTATTAGGAGGAACTTAGCTCTGATACCAATTGTTGATAACTGAGAGGGGGGGTGAATCAGTTATCCTAATTATTTCCCTTATTGAACTTTCTTATTAATTGATGCAGCATTGAATCAAACACAAAAACATTACCATGAAATAAGAAACACATGACACAGTATTTTTGACGTGGAAACCCTGTTAAGGGAGAAAACCACGGGGTGATTAACCCAAAATTATTCTCTGTTAGAAGAATAGGAAATTACAAAATGGCACTTGCCAATTAGGGCTCACTGCCCGAGCACACTGCTCACAAGAGGCCCACTGCCTACAAGAAGACACACTGTCTACAAAGTGATAAAAATCATAGTCTTGAACTGATTGGAAGCATCTGCATATGCTGGAGTTCAGTTCCGGTTAGGCTCAGTACACTGATCTGCTGCACTTCATCTTTTCTCTGTTCTTTATTCTGCTGTCCTTTCACATACTGGATCTGTCTTGGTACTTCTGCTCTGTTCTGCACTTCTTCGCATATATCTTGATATATTCACACCCTTCACAACTAAATCCATCCTCTATATATATCCGCACAAGTAATTTTATCACCTTTCTAGTCGGCATCCGGAACAGTCTAGTTTCTTACAAACTCTGTTCTGTCGGCTGAATCCTTGCTCACCAAGCAATGCGGATCAAGCATATACTTGTAGATATCATTAATCATGTCGGCCAAACATGATTCATGCCTTCACAACCTTTATCATCAACAGTAACACATCCGGAAAGTAGTCTGATACTCTGTCAGTCAGTTCTTCCTCTGTTTTCACTGTCTCTCAGGAATCTGGTACTCAACTATTCATATCTTTTTCCTTGTCCATCACCGGAGGCTAAATCCTTGGAATATACCACTCAAGGTAGTCCTCTTGACTTCCTCAAATCCGCACTACACCAAGACACTTCCTCTGAGAGATCCGGACCAATCTGTCGGACCTTGCCACATGCTCTGTTCTTGTTCACCGGACCACAACAATCTTTATTCTGACTTCCGGTAGAGACACATCATGACTTGTGGATATGTGGGATGACCTTTGTTGCCATCAATGACAACAACCATGAATCCATATAGTGTCTCTTGCCAACATATATATATATATATATATATATAGGCCTCTTGGATGCATGAATCAAGGAGATGATATGCCCAAGAGGTATGAGTTAAATCTTAATCACTCTGGATCAAGAGGTGAGTTAACTCAACCTAACTGAGAAGTTAAGAGTCGAACTACTTATCAGTGGATCAGTTCACTCAACCTAACTAAGACAAACGTGGCCTTGACTAAATAGAGGTGGTACCTAACTACCATCAATCAAGAGTTGATGAGGTAACGATGGCATTTGTGCACCTCAATTCAAGGTGTACACCTGCCATTTTTAGCTACTTAAGTTAGAATAATTAAATATTCTTATTATCCTAATTAAACTTATTAACTAGGTGTAATATCACACTTAAGATATAAAATAGATCCAATGTGAATAAAATATTACACCAACAACTCTTAGAGAAAAATTAAGTTAAAATATGAGGTCAAAATGGAGTGAAGGGGATTTGAATATGGAGTACCTTTAAAATTTAATTATCTAAGGAGTTTAACTCTAATTTTCAAATAGGACAACTCACAAGATATAAGTTGAGGCCCATTGGATATCCCAACACTCATGTCTTCATATAGATCAACAATTATCTAATTAAACTTATGATAACTTGATTTTAATTCCATAAATGCTTTAGTGCATGTCGGTCTAAGAGACATTAGGATTTTGGGGTTCTAAAATAAATTCATATTGAAACCACTTTAGATTGGATTATAACTTAATTTCAATTCTAATTATTCTTTGGACCTATAGGTATGATATTAAGGGAAAGATACTCGAGATGTGAATTACAACTTGGTATATTCACCTTTCATGTCTAGAAAATCTCAAGGAAAATTGAATAAAGGAAAAATATATCAAAGTGGAATATGCTTTCATCTCTCCTTGAATTCCGATGATAAACATTTGGGGGCATTCAGACTAAGGTTAAGGCACATAGGAACCTCTCCAAAGTCCACTAAAGGAATTATCTATGTGTCTCCATTAATGGAATCATCTATTTTGCAAACAATGGGTCTATATGATCTTATACTAGCGACACTTAACAGTCCTTAGTTAATTGCACTCAAATAGATCTTGTGAGATCCTTGGATTGAATACTTTAATAATAGATGAAAATTCAGTATCCTAGAATGGAATCATAAAATACCTTTATACATAAAGTGAGGATAAAAGGTTGAGTTTATCTCATACACTCTAATCTTTGACTACTTATGTGGCACATGTGGGGCCTAATTAACCTGTCCATTTCTCAACACTTGTTTCTGTTTCCCTAAGTTGTCTTTGTTAATTGTTATAATCACCCTTATGTCAATGTCAAGTTCAAAAGTTTGGTGGATGCCCATAAAGTGCTTGATCACATAAAATAATATGATAGCTTATCTTGTCCATAAGCCAAATAGTTCAATCTCTGCTCCTGTGTATAATCCAAATAAACAAAACTTTGTTCATACACATAAGACAATCACTTTCACTATCATTTTCATTGAAAAATGTGTTAGGTCTTTTTCTTAGGTGGGTCATAGTTTTGTTACTCTCAAAAGACATGGGAGTCCTCATAAGGTTGACACACTATTTCACCATATGCAACAAACAAATCTCCAACCCAATCAGTTTACATATTCAAGTATACTCCCAGCCTATGCCAAAGTTAAATCTTTGGAACAAGGTATAGCTATTTATAAAATAATAAAGGATAGAAGAATTTCATTTGATCATGTATTTGGAAATGCTCTAGTAGACATGTATGTAAAATGTGGAAGCATAGACAACGAATGTGAACTATTTGATTGAATGTCTCAAATAAATGTGGTCTCATGGAATGCCATAATTGCAAGATATGCACAAAATGGTTTTGTTGAAAAGGATTTAAATTTTTTCAAGAAAATGCAATTGGAAAGTGTAAAGATAGACTTTGAAACATTTTCTATCATCCTCCCTACCCATACCAAAATGGGAGCTTTGGAATAGGGTATGGACATCCATCATAGGATAAATTATAGAAGATTTTGTTAGATGTTGTAGTTGCAACTACCTAGGTAGATATGCATGCAAAATGTAGAAGCATAGACAAGACACATAAATTATTTGACATAATTCTTCAAAGAGTAACCATCTCATGGAATGCCATGATGGAAAGATATCCAAAATGTCAAAGCATAGACAAGGAACATGAACTATTTGACATAACACCTCAAAGAAATGTGTTCTCATGGAATGCCCTGATTATAGGATATGAACAAAATGGATTTGTTGAAAAGGCTTTAGAAAAATTTAGTAAAATGAAATTGGCATGTGTAAATCTATACTTTGCAACCTTTTCTATCATCCTCCCTACCTGTGCCAAAAATGGAGCTTTGGAATAGGGTATGGACATCCATCAAAGAATAAATGATAGATGGATTTTGTTAGATGTTGTAGTTGCAATTGCCTTAGTAGACATGTATGCAAAATGTGGAATCATAAACAAGGCACATGAACCATTTGACATAATGTCTTAAAGAGATGTCATCTCATGCAATGTCATGATTGCAAGATGTCTAAATTATGGAATCATAGACAAGGCACATGAACTATTTGACAGAATGCCTTGATTGAAAAATATGCACAAAATGAATTTGTTGAAAAGTATTTAGAAACTTTCAAGAAAATACAATTGGTAGGTGTAAAGCTAGGCACTACAACCTTTACTAACATCCTCCCAACCTTTTCCAAGTCTAGAAGTTTAGTGGATGTCTTGTTCTTTTTGGTATGTGTATTGCCTAATGTATAAATATATATATTTTTAACTAGTACTCTAGTTGTTATAAAACATGGAGAGATGTAATTTTAAAACAAAATCATAGAAAGAGGTTATAATTTAAATTATAATCATCATGTCATGTTCTTCACATGAAATATTTTGATAATATAATTAGATTTTAATATCTACAAGTAGTGGAGATAAACTCCTGACACATTGAAGGCTCTTACAAAATCATACATATGGCACGTGAAGAGTTACATTCTAATCTATTTATGTGCCATTTTAATATAAGAATTAGAGTTACATTATAATCTATTATTTTTGGCATGTGCAGTGCCTAATGTATAAATATACATATTATTCAACCTAGTAGTTTAGTTATTATGACACATGGAGAGATACTATTAAAATGAAATCGGACAAAAAGATTGTATTGTAGACACCTAAAATTGTCCCATTTCATTATTTATGCATTAAACTCATATAGACATCTTATAGCATGTTCTGCCCCAGGTACCCATATCATCACTTATATTTCATTTTCCTCTTCATATCCTTAATTAATTAATTAAATTTTATTTATTTAATTAATTTTCATTATTCTTCCATCTACCATCAAATGATTAAATAATTTTATATTATTTAATTATTTTGTCTTTTCTTCTAATGAATAAATAAAATCATTTATTTTATTTATTTATTCACCATGTCCATAAATTAAATAATTTTTTAATTTATTTAATTTATATTATCTTCTATTCTAATCTTATTCCTCCAAATGTGCAAGTGGGCACCTTTATCCATAAAATAGAAAAATCAAAATGTGGGAAGAATTAATGAAATAGAAATAAAAATCTATTATCTCCTTATCACTCCAACTCCAAAATAGAAAAAGAGTTCTATGTGGAGAAAGGAATCTTATCACTATCAAAACCCACCCAAGCTTTCTAAATAAAGTGTTTTTTTATGGACACATGGCACTTGCATGTTCATCCATGATCCTCATCCATTGATCTTTCCTTTTATCCTCCACTGTTGATCATCCTCTCACCTTGTCTATAAATATGGCCTCTCATAAGCCATTTGTATGCATTGAGTTTCATATCCTTATGCTATCGAAATCATATCAAAACCTTTGCATCAATCTTCTTCCAATCCTCTCAACCATCATCTTTCATCATCTCTTTCATCTACCTATCTTCCTCCATCAATCTCAATCCAACATTATATTACAAATTTGAGCAATCAACATCCAATAAATCAAGCAAAATAGTCATGCATGCATCAATCTGAGGTATTCTAAAAGGTTTGGATCAAGGTATTGCATGTCATTTGTTTTATCTTTTGATTTATCCAAATTTTCTCATTTACATTCTGGTACGCCCGGTGGGACCCACTTCGCTTGATCATTTTTGCAAGTTTTTCTTATACAAATTTACATTTTTCTAATCCTTGTTATCAAGTTTTGCATGTGATTTGTCATATATGATCTCCTAGCTCAAATTTGACCTCACCATTACATCCGGTGGGCCGTTTCCATGAAAAACAAGTATAAATTTGCCTAGTTTTTGTGGAGAAAAATACATTTGGCGAAGAAAATAGCATTCAGTCTGCAAAAAATTGCCTTTGGCATATCTAGTCGCATTTGAACAATAGCAAATCACCTTTCGCATATCCATACGCATTTGAATAGCAGTGTGTCACATTTGGTTTTTTAGGTCGCTTTTGGTTTGCATGAAGATTCTGAGCACGCGTGGTTGAATACACAGACACATTTGAGCAGGAGTGAGTCGCATTTGAGCAATTCTAAGTTGTAGTTGCACAACAGTGAATCATATTTGTAGAGGGCTCTGTTGCTTATGGTAAAACCATAATCATACTTGAATATCATTGAATCGCATTTAGTTATTCTCATTCACATTTGGTTTTGCATGTTAAATCTAGGGTTTTTTGGATACTAATGATTGGTTGTGCAGCTTGTCTTATCGATTGTTAAAGAATGGAAGACATGAAAACTACTTATTTATCTTCTACAGGCTCGATCAGTCAAAGAACAATCTTATTTTCTCTCTAAAATTAGGCATATTTGGGCTTGGAGCTTAAAACGAACATTTGCATGCTATGTGTCTTTTTTTTATCTTTTTTAGTTTGCTTATTGTAGTTTTCTACCTATCTTGGTGACTTTCAAGGGCATCTAAGGAGCTGGAACAGTAGGGGCATCAACATACATAGCAGATCAAGGGATGAAAAACAATCAGGTACACAAAATCTATCTCTCATCTTTAAGCATTACTTACCTTCACAATTCGATTTAGGGCTTAAAACAAACATTGTTTGCAATCACACATGAAAAAATTGGGTTAAAATGAACAAGTTTCTTCATACACATTTGGATTGGGATCTAAAACGAACAAGTTCTTGTATTGTTTGCTTACACACATCTCATTTTCTAAGGGTTAATGAACAACGACAATTTGTCAAACCCTATCTAGGAGACCTGCTAGGGGATTTCATCACCCCTAGGGACGACCTCAACCACATGTTCTGGTAGGGTATATCAAAGGAGGAGAGCAAAAGCTATACCTCAATCTAGATATGTAGTCATTGGGACAACCTTGTGGCCCTGGGTGATTCCAGACACAAGGTGAAGTGGTATTCACTTACGCTTATGCCACATCCCTTCAATGGGCTAGTGTTCACATATTTGGACCCTTCATACATTGTGTATATTAGGGACACCCTTAGTTAACCCTTGTACAGCCTAGCTTAAGACCTATCGGCCATACCCCACCTAATTAATCATTAGGACTTGTTGTGTCTTCAAGTGTGTGCTTAATCATAACATTTAATCTTGAAAGGAAAATTGAACATTATGTTTGGTGTGTGTGATTCATGCATTTACATGTGAAATCTTGTGTTTGATTTTGCCTAAGTCAAACCTAAGACAACTCATCTTCACCATAATCAAAATTCTAATCATCTTCAATTTCATCTAATCATTCTAAACCATCATCATCATCCTAATCAAACACTTGACACCATGCCAACATTTGAAGACCTAGCACAAGGGCTCATTCATTTGCTTCACAAAGCTCCAAAACCTTTAGACCCTCAAATGATTCAAGACATCCATGACATGATTCAACAACTCTAAACAAGACAATCCCCTCAGGTGCAACACCTCTTAGCACACGTACAACACCTCTTGGCTACTTATCAAATCTAATCATCACATCAACACCCTCTACATCAATCCTATGTAACCTATCCATCTAGATATCATGTTACCCCCACACCAACTTAACTTATTTCTTCTAATCTTAATAATTATCCATATCAATCCATATCTCAACAACCATTATCTTATGTAATCCCTCCACCATAATCCCATCTCAACGTCCAACACATTCAACCACAATCCTATGTGCCACCTCATCACCTAACCCATTCACAAGGCCAAATGGTGTTTTCACAAGAGGTACATGAAAGCCAAAATATCCCCTTGTACATAAATCAAATGTCCTTAAGTCCACTTTTGGAGCAAGATCTAATATCCTTTGATGAGGGAGACACCTATATATCACCTAATCCTACTCCAAGTAGCCCCTTGTATATAAGTCAAGAGTCCTTAAGTTGGCCTATGCTACAAGACTTAATATCCTTTGATGAGGGAGATACCAATATAGGTTATGCACCCTATGAACATCCTCCATCCCCATCCATTCCAATGACAATCCATGAATCAACTAGCACTCTCCTAACATCTCCATGCGATCCCAATCCTAACCCAAAGCCTACACCTTCCAGCCACATTATTCTTCCATCCAATTCTAATCCAAGTTCTAATCCATCCAACCTCACTATCTCTTCCTCCAGTCCAAATCCTAATCCAAATCCCAATTCATCCAATCTAATTAGCCCTCAAACTTATCATGATTCTAAACCTACCACTCCATCTACCCTTATCATCCATCCACTATATTGTGCATTCATGCATACCCTTGTGAAGGATGTGATCCATTGGCTACTAGCTAGGAACAACTTATCCCTATGTCAAACACCCATCTTAGCACCTAACAACGAGCCCTCCATTAACATGTCTAGTCTTCTAAGCTCATCATGTGATCTACAAGCCATCAAACTTATTCAAGAGCCTCCTATCATAAGTCCTAGTCAAAGTCCATCATACTCTCTTATGGATGAATATCAAGAACCCATTAAACTCATCCAAGAGCCTCATACCTCCATTCAAGAAACACAAGAGTTATATCAAGAGCATGATCTTAAGCATGTGGAAACATCAACCTCTTGTCTAAGTCAAGACCAAATCTTTTCCATGCAACCCATCCACAATATTTACCTTTTCCATGATCAAGATGATATTATCTATGAAGAAGCTATCCATGAGCACCTTGATCTTATCCATAATCCCATACCCATCCATGAGCAAGATATCCAAATTGCTCCTATCCATCCTCCATCTAGCCCTAATGCATAAGCTTCCACTTCTCATAATGAGACATGTGCTTCCCAAGACCACATAAGCATAGAAGATCAAACAAGTAGCTTGGATCATAATGAAAGTAAGCAAGATCCTAATGATCCTCCCACATCCACCATCAACCCTATCACAAATCCACCATCATGTCCTATTAGTCTTTCCACTTTCATTCATGAATGTTCCTCCCTAGGACAACAACAACCTTTGTCCTCCACTTCATCTTCTTCATATAATAAGGAACTCATGTCTAGTATTCCAGCTACACATAGTCCCATAGTCAATCGCATCCTCCAAAACATGAACTATCAAGGTAAAGGCTTAGGCCCTCTTGAACAAGGTATTTTGGAGCCAATCCATGTCAAGGTTCCTCCATGCTCATTTGGCCTTTGATACACACCCTAAGGACAACAATCTAATGATGTTGGTACCACCTTCATCCATCCTAAGTCCACTTCCTATCACAAATCCCATCATACTCTGAAAATATATGTTGCCATTCCACCTCCATCATCTTATAAATGTCAAAAGCATATGATCATTCACCTTCCACCATCTAATTTACCTCCACTTCTTCCAACTCCTAACATCCCTCCATCAAATCTACCTCCACTTCTACCAACGCCTCATTATCCACCTATCCATAAATCCTCTAAAAATCCTAATCATGGCCAACAAATGCACACATCATGTAAACATGAAACTTACACTCATCCCACCCATCCCATGGGATTCAAAAGTAAAAATTTGGATGCCTCTACCTATAAAGTCAAAAATCCTAAAAATCCTAATGCCTTAGGGCACAAATGTAAAAAATCAAAGCAAAATCCATCCAAACCCATACCTTCACAAGTAAAGTCAAAAACTAAAATGGTATGGGTCCCCAAGCAACAAGCAGTTAGTTCAAATCCATCTCTAAAGCTGCATACACCCACCCACCTCAAAGCAAATATGAAAAAGGTGTGGGTTACACAAAAATCTATCAAGTTAAATGAGGCATCCACCTCTCAAAAATCCTAACCATCCATTTTCTCCTCTTCCATCCATTCCATCCAAAAGTCTCAAATTCCTCCATCCCACATGAAAAGAAAACATACTAAAAGTACTAAGTCCATGTGGGTACCTAAAGCACTTTATCACCCATCTCCTAAGCAAAAAACACCATTGCTTCCTCCACCACCTTCCCATCATATGCTTCAATGTTTATCACAGTGTGTGCAATCATTAGTCATGGTTCCCTTCCATCAAACAACATTTCCACATACCTCCATCTCCCCATCCTTCATCCATTATCCTACATATCTTCCTCATCACTTCCCTATGGTCCATGCTTTTGCATAAGCCTCCCATCCATCTTCCATCCATAAGACCTCCACAATTCACATCATAATCCACTATCCTTTCATCCATAATCCATATCATAATTAGCTATCTACCTAATCCATCTTTCACGCAATCCCCTACCAACATCTATGAGCACTTGACATGGTCCATGCAACAACATCCATCTAGTGGGACTATCATCTTTCATGGAGCTAAACACTTGAGTCCCTTTCATCCATATCCACCTATCCCATCCAAATATTCAAAAAAAAAAGTTAAAAAATAAAAAAAGTAAAGAGAAATCCCTTCGTCCAATGGTGAAAACCTGGTAAACAGGCGCCTTGGATAAGTACCATGATGAAAACCTGGCAAATAGGCGTCATGTGTAAGTTGATCTTCTATGTCACCTACACTTGAGGGCACGTTGTCTCATCCTCCTATCATTTTCCAAATTATCATTTTCCATCCTATCATACCATTTTCTACCATCCTTATCCAACATACACATACCTACCATATTGAGTCTATTCATCCTCCCTTCCTCCTTTTGATCTTGTTAAAGATTGGGGGCAAAAATGTTGAAACATGCCTTGGATATCTCTTGATATACCTCATCATTTCCATCCAATTCTATCATTATCCTATTGTCAAAAGCTTTGTCATGCAAAAATCTAAGTATTGCACCTAGAATGGGGCATGTTATTCCTATGCGACATGGCCTTTGAAGATCACATCCTTGCTCTCTTATGCATACATCTAATGTTGGCTATCTCCTTATCAATCCATCCCATCTACTATCACGTATCCTTTTATCCATTCATCTATCATGGGTCTGTTGAGTACTAGTGACTCAAATTACAGGTTCATTGGTTCCTTGGTTATCCTGTGTTATCGGCTTGACAGAGCACTATCGGCGAGAGTGAGAAACCGTTGAGTAATATGCAAGGTTTCATATTCATATCGGTGAGAGAACTATTGTCGGCTTAGCATTCAGAAGTCCCTCCAATGTTACTCGTCATTCCAATGGTGTTTCATCGATGACATATGAGAAGTCCATCGGCATGAGGGTGGTCATCGGTGGAGCATGTGGATGTCACTCGATATTAACTGTCTGTCCGATGAAGTGTTGGTGAGACTTGTCATCAGCATGAGACCTGCTATCGGCGAAGGCTGTGAATGTCACTCCGAGCTATGTGTTACTCCGATAGAGTCGGGCGTCGGCGAGAGGACATCTATCGGTCGAGGCTTATGAAGTCTTCCCGATGGGAATGGTCTCACCGATGGTGGAGTCCCAGTCGTCGGCAAGAGGTCCTTTTATCGGCATACCTTTAAGTTTTCTGGCCGATGAATGGTGGTCACCCCGATGGGAGTTGGTGTTGGTAAGAGTTTTGGTGTCGGCGTGAGCTTTGCTATCGGCCAAACTTGGAGGAGTCGCTCCGATGTAGATTGTCTCCCCGATGGCATTTGGCAAAGCTTTGGGCGTCGGCAAGAGAATCACTGTCGGCTAAGCCTTGAGTCCTCTCTCCGATGGACCTCGTTACTCCGATGGAAGATGTTCGGCGAGAGTCTCCATGATAGGGTGGATAAATGGTCTTGTTGGCAACAAAATTGCTCGACACTTATATACCCTGTGGTCTTGTATATAGCACAATAAAAGTTTCTCTGACTGATGAATGTGGGATAATGTAGATCTCACGAATTTGTATAGTCATGGAAACGGTTACGAGACAGTGGTGACGTGGCTCTTTAACGTGGCAGAAAATGTTGTTTAATGGGTTATGACAGTTGAACAGATTACTCTCTTGGGTGAGAGTTAATTGGTGAGTGAGAGAATCTGTGAGAGAGAGAGTTCAATCCGATGGAACTCTATTCTTCTTCTTTTGTGAAGTCCTATGTTGTATGTTGTATGCAACATGTGAACGGCATGTGAAGGGACTGAGAAGAGGATGAAAATAGAATTCAGATGAAGGAAGTTCTGGCTGAGAAGGTTATACTGTCAGTTATTCTTCTGAAGGAACAAGATGTAAATCTTCATGAAAGTGATGCAGAGGCATCCACACTATAACCTTCGCATATAGCATGAATGTCTGCAGACCAACCTCATCATCATCATCTTCGCCATCATCATCATATTCCGCTTTATACTGTCAGCATCATCATCATGTTTCCTAAAACCAACAGCATCATCATATTTCGGACACTCGCAATTGTCCTCCTGCCGACTACTGTTCACCTCCTCCGCCTTCCTTCTAACATCATCATCATGATGTTTAGCGGGCGCAAACATCCTCCAGTTGCACTGTTCATCGGGCTCCAGACACTAACGTCTTCATCATGATATTCAACACTACCTTCGTCAGCAGGATATCCAAATATCCGGTTGCTCAAATATCCTGATGACGGTCACCTTCAGCACCTTACCTTCGATGCTCCGCTACCCGACGATACAAGCAGCAGCATCATGATATAACTTATCTGGTTCTCTTCGAAACCTCTTGATGATGCTAATGCAACCTTCTGCCACGGACTTCCGCCGATACCTTAGCGCTTAATGACGGCAGGATAAACTCGCATAAGGGGATATCTCAATATCCTGATGACGATGACGTCATATCCTGATGACGATGATGTCACCCGATATCCTGATGACCTCTTCGACACTTAGTAAAAAAAACACGAACTTTCTCTCCCGCATCTACTCGCGATACGCGGATGATTGGCACTCCCGATAGATGATCCTGATGCCGATACATGCACTTAGTCTATATCCGACCTAAACATCCTGATGCACTCGCAACATGAAAACTCCAACAGTTTCATGACCCGATCTTCTTCCTGATGCCGATGCACTCCTCCTCGGCTCCTCCAGATGATGATGATCACCCCGACGCATTTGCATTTCATGCAACCGACAACATCATGCTCACCTTCACTTATCCGGATGACGATGCTCAAACTGACTGCAGGATATTCACCAAGATATCCTGATGATGCCGTCTTCACGAACTTCTTCACTTAGCGAAATCTCACTTCGCCGATCCTCCAGGGATGACCCGATCCAACTCAGGGTGATCTTCCAACTCTAACTTCTCAACTTGACCTAGCACATGAGGATGCTAGGCTTCTCAGCATCTGTCGACCACGATCCTGCACACCTGCATGCAAACAGAAAACAACCTACAATCTAACCTACTGTACATTACCATTCCACCGATCAGAGGGATCAACCGGTGGAATGGATCAGGAAATCCATGAAACCCTCTCAAATCAGCAAGTCGATTACACAAAGGAATCCAACCAGAGCAAGAACACAAACAGGATCTTTATTGATTCAAAAATGCAATACAATATGATGTTCCTCTCACAGAACACTCAACCTCCTCTGCGCAATACAATACTAGACTGCCGATCGATGATCTCTACAATCAACCGATCTCATGCTTAAATAGACTTGCTTTCGAGTACTACTGACCCGACTCCAAGCGGCTGGGAACTCTCCAGGTGGCTGGGAGATCCCACCGAACATACATCATGACAGCTGTTATAACTAACTAGCTAAAAATAGCAAAAGCCTGGTCAGCATGATCTTATCACGATCAGCATGACCTTATTACATGCATTTGGTCTTAACAAACCTTCTTGGAAACACAAACAAGACCTAAACTACTAACTGCCTTATCAAGACCAGCTGTCAGGTAGGTGCTCCTGCACCAGAAAGCCTTATTGCCAGTTTTGTATTGTAACTGTCTTTCTGTTGCTGAATAATACAATGGTGATCTGGGCTTTTAGAGTGTGGGGTTTTTTACCCGTAAGGGTTTTCCCCACGTAAATCTGTGTTCTTGTTCTGTCTTTCATGTTTAATATTTCTGCTGTTGAAACTAGTTAATGTTCGCTTGTGCTTTCCTCTAAGGGTCAATGTAGGAAATGTTCTATGTCAGTTTCCGCTTTAATGGCATAGTTGTGTGTGTTTTTGAAGCAATTGAAAAGAATTTAAATCTGTCGAAGACACCACTGTTCTTAGAAATACGTTCTGAGATGCCCTCATTTCCTTACAAGTGGTATCAGAGCCTTCTTCTGGGATATGCTTTGTTGCTCACATATGTGCATTTGTGTGCTGCATGTGTTTGCATGTAAGAGTTCCTGGTGTATAAGGTCTGGGTATTCCTTCTGTGATGATTTCTTAGTGTGACAGGTTTGAGGAAATCTGAAGGAAATGTCTGTATGTTTGATCCTTGTTTGAGTGAAAGTCTGGCAGTTAATCTTGTGTTTCTGTTTCAGCAGTGCTTGAAGGATGGTGAAGAGACTGGAGCTGGTCATGATGTGGCCTGAGGCTCTTAATTGACTGTATTTAATCTTGTTGCATGGGGTTTGCTTTGAGGCTGTGTTGCTGCAGTAACTTTCATATTGGGTGTCTGTGTGAGAGGCTCTCTGATGATATGGAGTTTGTGTTACTGCTCAGCCATGGAGTATTGTGCTTATGCTGGGTGTTTTGTTCCTGGTATTGGAAGGCATAATTTTTTGTTACCCTGATTGCATGCAGGCTTTGGAGTTGATCATTGGATGATCTAAGAGCTTCTGTAATTGCCTGATTCTCTCAGATGCATGTGCATGTTGGTGGTTTGAGAGATTGGTCTACAAGTGGGCCTAAAGCTCTTGAACTGCTATTTCCTTAAGTGGATATTTTGCACTTGCATGACTCAGATTCAAGTTTTTTGGATTTGAGGGGTTTAATAGTTTTTCCTTAAAAACTATGGTTTTGCATATTCATGATGATCCATTATTCTGGTTTAACTGTTATGGAGTTTTGTTGTAGACTTTTTGGGTTTTCCAGATGTGAAGTGGGTATGGATGTGCATGGGTGTTTTTCAAACACAAGTGGTTTTTTGCAGGTTTTACACGGTCAAAAGAAAAACTTGTGGTTTTGTGAAGCTGCAGTTAAGCTATTTCTAGACCCTGGCTTTTGGGATGTTACTGGATGATATAGTTGCAGTTTTGCATGCATGCTTTGTGCATGGTGTGAGGAGGTGAAATGCTTTCTCTGCATGGGAGTGCTAGTATGTGATATGACACTCAGCATTTCTATGGTAATGCTTCTAGTTTCTTGACTATGGTGCTCTGGTTGTGGACATGTTGGGAGAATCAGTGAAAAGTAAGTTTTCTAATGCTTGAGTCTTGTTGTCTACATTGTTATTTATTCCTTGAAATATCAGTTTTGCAGTTTCCAGTGTGATAGTGAGTTTGCATGATACATTGGTTGGATCTATGAGTTATGTAGTTTTGTGGGCTGATCACCTATTAAGCTACAGTGAGATGACTTGGATGTGGACTGTCTTTATCCACAAGGTTGTTTCAGTGTTTATGCAGATTTGTTAGCTGGCCTTGTCTGTGGTCACTTGTGCATTGGTGTGACTATTTTGGGATGAGAGGATGGATGTTGTAGAGTATCTGAATAGTTGGTTATGGAGACTTGTAGTAAGTGTGTCATGATGTCATGTATAGCTTGAATACACAGGTTTGTGTAAGCTATTGACAGTGATAGTTTAATTCCTTGTTTTGGAGATCTTGGTGTCACTTGGTTTTATAGTCACATGGACATGTTAATGTGTGGACCTGGAAGATTTTCAGATTAGGAGATGTTTGGTCAGGATGCTTGGAAAGCTCTGTTGTTACAGTTCAGTGGGAGCTTTAGCATTGACTGTGTGTTTCATCACTTAGTGGTGAATGATCTTCTTTAGTGTTGCAGATGTTACTAGGAGGAGCTCTTTGATCCTGTTGCTGCAGAAGGGTTCTTTCGCATTTGCAGGGGCACTATTTAAGGATGAGTAACATCTTGGAGTCATGGGGGATTCATGAAATTCTTGGCTAAGGTGTTGGTGGTGCTTGACAGGTGATGTTGGTTTAGAATTTTGGTTTGTTTCATATCATGATTTCTGCTTTTGAATTTTGGTATGATACATTGATCTAGAGACAATGGTTATGTTCACCTGGAGCATGGAATCTCCTAAAGGAGATGGTAAGATCATTATGTCATGATAAGTTCCTGATTCAGATGATTGGAGTTTTGACAGTGGTCTGGTTACTTCTCTATGTTTGGGTACATCTATCATTTGCTTGATTACTTCATAGTGTTGTAGTGATGTAGTTGGAGTTCAGCATGAGGTGATTGTTCAAAGGTACTCATGGATACATGGAGAATAAGGTGAGACTGTATATGTTGTGCTAAATCAGAGTTTACAGCTGGAAGTTCGAGGAGTCTTTACCTTAGTTGAATGTGAATTCAACAAAAGATCTAGAGGAGATTGTTCTTGGAGAAAGTCATTGGGACTTGGGTATCTTGGAAGAACATTCTCTTTCCCCACTCTTGGTCTACTCGACAAGTTTCACTTGAGAGGTATAGCCCATTGTTTCTCTCAGGTGTTTTATGCTTTCTTTCATAGATATGGTTCTGGTGGATTCATTGTGAGAAATGAATAGCATGATTATCTCCTTGTGCATTTGAGTTTAGAGATATCATTCATTGATGAGGATTGTTAGGAGATGGTTAATGGGCTGATTTCCTGAAATGGGAAATGAATTAGTTTGATCTTCTTTGGTTTGTGAAGCTTACATCCATGTTAGTTGATCTTGGAGATTGAATGTTTGTTTGGATGTTGTTATGCTATTCTTCTTTGGGGTGTTTTGAAGGAGATCATACTTGACACAGTTGGCATTCAGAGGTGTATGTAAAAGGATTGTCTATAGGTATATGATGTGCAGTGTTCCTCTTGGTCTCAGTTAGTTTCTTTGATGGTGTGTTTCACACTACATTGTTTTGAGATTGGTTGGAGCTGATGATCACTAGTTTGTGGTCATGTGCTTTCACTTATGTTGTTGGGTGACAGCATGAAGGTTCTGTTCTGTTATCTCTTTCTTTGTTGGATGTGGAGAACTTGGGAGAACTTTGGACTGGTGGTGAGGAGTTGTTCTTGCAGGATTATTTGCTTACAGTTTTTGCATATCATGGTGGATGTTTCCTTGGTACTACATGATTATTTACACATTCTATGTAATGCCATTGGTGGATTTTTTGTATGCCAGGATCTTTTTCAGATCTGCATTACCCATGCAGTGGGAGTTCTTGAAGTGTTTGGTCCTCTTCGACTGGTTCACACTTTGAGCTTGTATTTGCAGTTGATGGGTGTATATGTAGGTGGCATGAGTCTACTGATGTTCATACCTTTAAGGTATGAGTGATTGGATGTTTTAGCACTGGCTGTGTGTGCTATTTTCAGTCATGTGGGTTTTATGTTCAGTTGGATGGGTACAGTCAGCTTACTGATTGTTGTTCTAGCGGATGGTTTATCTTGTTTCTGGAGGATGTTTCTCATGGCTGTGTTCTGGAAGCTTTGAAGTTGTTTTTGTTAAAACTTCTATGGAGCTTGTGAGCACAATGGAGTGGTGGCAGTATCAGCTTTGGTTTTGTGATATGGAGCATTGATGGTTTCCTATAATTCCTTCGTCAAGTGGGAGAATGTTGAGTACTAGTGACTCAAATTACAGGTTCATTGGTTCCTTGGTTATCCTGTGTTATCAGCTTGACAGAGCACTATCGGCGAGAGTGAGAAACCGTTGAGTAATATGCAAGGTTTCATATTCATATCGGTGAGAGAACTATTGTCGGCTTAGCATTTAGAAGTCCCTCCGATGTTACTTGTCATTCTGATGCTGTTTCATCGATGACATATGAGAAGTCCATCGGCATGAGGGTGGTCATCGGTGGAGCATGTGGATGTCACTCCGATATTAACTGTCTGTCCGATGAAGTGTTGGTGAGACTTGTCATCGGCATGAGACGTGCTATCGGCGAAGGCTGTGAATGTCACTCCGAGCTATGTGTTACTCTGATAGAGTCAGGCGTCGGCGAGAGGACATCTATCGGTCGAGGCTTATGAAGTCTTCCCGATGGGAACAGTCTCACCGATGGTGGAGTCCCAATTGTCGGCAAGAGGTCCTTTTATCGGCATACCTTTAAGTTTTCTGGCCGATGAATGGTGGTCACCCCGATGGGAGTTGGCGTTGGTAAGAGTTTTGGTGTCGGCGTGAGCTTTGCTATTGGCCAAACTTGGAGGAGTCGCTCCGATGTAGATTGTCTCCCCGATGGCATTTGGCGAAGCTTTGGGCATCGGCAAGAGAATCACTGTCGGCCAAGCCTTGAGTCCTCTCTCCGATGGACCTCGTTACTCCGATGGAAGATGTTTGGCGAGAGTCTCCATGATAGGGTGGATAAATGGTCTTGTCGGCAACAAAATTGCTCGACACTTATATACCCTGTGGTCTTGTATATAACACAATAAAAGTTTCTCTAACTGATGAATGTGGGATAATGTAGATCTCACGAATTTGTATAGTCGTGGAAACGGTTATGAGACAGTGGTGACGTGGCTCTTTAACGTGGCAGAAAATGTTGTTTGGTGGGTTATGACAGTTGAACAGATTACTCTCTTGGGTGAGAGTTAATTGGTGAGTGAGAGAATCTGTGAGAGAGAGAGTTCAATCTGATGGAACTCTGTTCTTCTTCTTTTGTGAAGTCCTATGTTGTATGTTGTATGCAACATGTGAACGGCATGTGAAGGGACTGAGAAGAGGATGAAAATAGAATTCAGATGAAGGAAGTTCTAGCTGAGAAGGTTATACTATCAGTTATTCTTCTGAAGGAACAAGATGTAAATCTTCATGAAAGGCTTATTGCCAATTTTGTATTGTAACTGTCTTTCTGTTGCTGAATAATACAATGGTGATCTGGGCTTTTGGAGTGTGGGGTTTTTTACCCGTAAGGGTTTTCCCTACGTAAATCTGTGTTCTTGTTCTGTCTTTCATGTTTAATATTTCTGCTGTTGAAACTAGTTAATGTTCGCTTGTGCTTTCCTCTAAGGGTCAATGTAGGAAATGTTCTATGTCAGTTTCCACTTTAATGGCATAGTTGTGTGTGTTTTTGAAGCAATTGAAAAGAATTTAAATCTGTCGAAGACACCACTATTCTTAGAAATACGTTCTGAGATGCCCTCATTTCCTTACAGGGTCATCCCACCTACCTCCTTGCACCTAGACTTGGTTTCCTCCCTTGTCACTAGTATCTAGCACAAAGGCTGCACAAATAGTATATCCAAAAAATTTAAAAAATCATAAAAAGTCCTAAAAAATCCAAAAAAAATTATAAAAAGCCTTAAAAAAATACAAAAAAATCATAAATAGCCCTAAAAAAATACAAAAAAAATTGAAACATACCAAAATTCCAAAAACATCATAAAAAGTCCTAAAAAAATATAAAAAAATCATAAAAAGTTTTGAAATAAGTATATAAAAAACAAATATTTCCCCAAAAATGCAAAACAAATTAAATATTCAACAAAAACAATCCTAGCAATAAACTCACCCCTCGCATCACTCCAATCAATTAATATCAACAAAATCAATCATCAAATCCCTTCTTTATCTCCTCAATCATCCAACAAATCAATTCACCACTTCTTCAAATCAATCCTTTAAATCAATTTCTTCATCAATCCAATCAATTCATCAATCATCTAATCAAATCAATCTAAGCAATGATCTCAAATTCAAGTCACACTGATCCATATCAAGCAAGCTAATCAATCAAGTCATATTATCCAATCACATCAATGGTCTTGATGCTAATCTTATCGTAAACTAAATCAATCAATCATCATCATCAATGGGATATATCATTCCCACATCCTTGTGTTGAACTAGGGATATATCATTCCCCACAATGACAACACTATTATCGTAATCATCATCAATCAAACAATCAATCATTGGTTTATGACTTGACATGGGCAACACCTTGTTTATTTTTGCATCATTTGAGCATACTGGGAACACTTGCTTGCGCTTAGATTGAGTGGACACTCCAATCATCACATCACATTAATTCATAACATCACTCAAACAAACCCAATCAAATCATCAAATCTAAGCAATCATACCAATCCATCAAATCAAAATCAATCCAATCAAATTCTTTCAATCAAAAACTCAATCATCAAATCAAATCAAATCCATCACATCACATCCATCAAAATAAATCCAATCAAATCATCAAATCAAGCCAATCTCTCAATCAAATCAAAATCAATCCTAATCTATCAATCAATCAAAATCACATCAATCCATCAATCTATCCACCCTCACCATCAATACAATGAAAAACAAGAACTACATCTCATCTCTATCGTTAAGTGCCTTGATCTCATGGACATGGATATGTAGGTAGTCTGGTTTATGAAGGAAATACCTAGATTTAGGCACAAGATGGTACACTCCTATTCTTCCATCCTTCTTCTGATCAATTTTTCTCTTCATCATCTTTATCCATCTCATTTCTTCTATCATCTATCTTCATCAATTCATTAATCTTTCAAAATAAATTCTTCCAATCAATCATTCAATCAACTCTTCAATCACTTCTTCCATTCATCCATATCAAATCAACCTCATTAGCAATGAATCCAAATGCAAGTCCATCTTTAAAACCATACCAATCAAGTTAATCAAGCTTGTCAAATTATCCAATCACATCAACAGTCTTTATCCTAACCTTGTTGTAAACCCAATAAATCATTCAGTCAATCATCAATAATCCTTATGTTGATCTAGGGATATATCATTCCCCACAATGACAACACTATCATCATAAATCAATCAACAATTAATCATTGGTTTACAGCTTGACAGGGGCAATACCTTGTTTGTTTTTGTATCATTTGTGCATGCTTGCTTGCTTGTGTATGTTATCTTTTTTGCATTTGCATCAAATCCAACCTAGCTAATACTCATATCTTGTATCTAGACAAGGTTGTTTACGCTGGGGCACAAGACACATCGTCACCTTGGTCCTTATACCCTAGTGCATAACGTCTCGTGCTATATCAAACATCATGGTTGCTCACTTTCATTGCAGCATAACACATCATCCTTTCTTCTATCCTTTCCTTAATCTTTTTCGACCAATCCATTTCATTTCGAGAGTCTACCTGTGTTTGTACAACCTGCCTATCCTCTCGAGGGGCCATCATCATCCTATCTTTCTATCATCCACCCCTTTTCCTCCACCCACACGTTAGCTTCTTTGAAATGATGTTACTCAACACAAATTTCATCATCTTGAACATCATCTCAAAGAGGGGCAAAATGTAGACACCTAAAATTGTCCCATTTCATTATTTATGCATTAAACTCATATAGGCATCTTATAGCATGTTTTGCCCTAGGTACCCATGTCATCACTTATATTTCATTTTCCTCCTCATATCCTTAATTAATTAAATAAATTTTATTTATTTATTTATTTTTCATTATTCTTCCATCTACCATCAAATATCTACCATCAAATGATTGAGTAATTTTATATTATTTAATTATTTTGTCTTTTCTTCTAATAAATAAATAAAATCATTTATTTTATTTATTTATTCACCATGTCCATAAATTAAATAATTTTTTAATTTATTTAATTTATATTATCTTCTATTCTAATCTTATTCCTCCAAATGTGCAAGTGGGCACCTTTGTCCATAAAATAGAAAAATCAAAATGTGGGAAGAATTAATGAAATAGAAATAAAAATCTATTATCTCCTTATCACTCCAACTCCAAAATAGAAAAAGCATTCTATGTGGAGAAAGGAATCTTACCACTATCAAAGCCCACCCAAGCTTTCTAAATAAAGTGTCTTTTTACAGACACATGGCGCTTGCATGTTCATCCATGATCCTCATCCATTGATCTTTCCTTTTATCCTCCACCATTGATCATCCTCTCACCTTGTTTATAAATATGGCCTCTCATAATCCATTTGTATGCATTGAGTTTCATATCCTTACGCTGTCGAAATCATATCAGAACCTTTGCATCAATCTTCTTCCAATCCTCTCATCCATCATCTTTCATCATCTCTTTCATCTACCTGTCTTCCTCCATCAATCTCAATCCAACATTATGTTGCAGATTTGAGCAATCAACATCCAATAAATCGAGCAAAACAATCATGCATGTATCAATCTGAGGTATTTGAAAAGGTTTGGATCAAGGTATTGCATGTCATTTGTTTTATCTTCTGATTTATCCAAATTTTCTCGTTTACAGTAATTAATGTAAATTTTGATCATCATGTTCTATTCTCC
This sequence comes from Cunninghamia lanceolata, assembly GCA_027924645.1. Lineage (NCBI taxonomy): Eukaryota > Viridiplantae > Streptophyta > Pinopsida > Cupressales > Cupressaceae > Cunninghamia > Cunninghamia lanceolata. The sequence continues at coordinate 2,278,102 of BSBN01000978.1, forward strand.
ACATAAAATATTTTGATATTAGAATTAGAGTTTCATATTTACTTTCAAGATATGTATGTATACATGCATTAGCATTACACTCCACTCTTATTTTGAAAATGATGTATATTCAACCTTACATAATATGGTGTTGCACATAGTGAACCATGCTATCCTAGAAGCTTATCCATATGTGTTAAACATTATTTAATGAAACATGAATATGCAAACATTTAAATTTAGCTAAACAAGTAGAAAGATTACATTTGTCTAAGATTGAAGCATTTTCCACAAAGAATTGAAAATGCTACTGCACCCATCACCACTATTAAAATGATATTTGTAAATCATTTCAAAATTGAATTTAGTCATGGATATAGTGTGTAAATAGTTTGTAAACATTTGAAAGAAAATATTTCATAAACATTTATTGTCATAATTAAGTGGTTTCTAAACACTTCCATATAAGACTTCACCTCCCATAACCACTCACCCTCTTCTCCAAAAATATCAGACTTGATTGTTGTTGTATACCAATGATATTAGTAATAGCTCTCCATTATCACTATCATAGAGAATAGTTCACACTTTGATTATCGTATTAGACTTAATGACATACAAGCTTCGTACCCCATAGTGTGCATAACAAATTGAATGATGAAATGACATGATGCACCTTAAATCCGATGGAGTACATGAACCTAAAAGTAAGGATCAACAATTCCTCAAGTCGGCCTATGTGATTACTAATTCATGCTTATCTCTTGAACCTCATGAACCTCATACTAAGCTCACTAGTGATAGTATAATAATTGATTATCACCAATGGAAAAATGGTTACCTTCAAAATGCATCTAGCAAGGTAAAGGTATTGAAGCTCATGGTATAGAGCATCTGACTAGCCACCAAAATATTGGATCTCTATTTATAAAATTCAACATCCAAGCTCATTGTCACCTTAGATTCATAGAAAAATTTAAAATAAGTTTAGCATAGTTATCAAACTGCCTTTGACCAGTCCTTGGTCCATTTGTATTTTTTTTGGTTCACCATATTGCACCTCAACTGATAGGGGACACTCAATTCCTCTATATAGAGGAAGACATTAAATGGAAGAGGTTAGTGATAGTTGGACAACCAAGTAGACACCTAGATGCATGTGCATTATGTGACATCTTGCTTACCTGCATGTCAAAATAGTTATTATCTTTCACACTTCTATTATACCAAAAGATATATGTTGCCACACATTTTAGAAAACCACATATATGCTACTAAACGTTAACCACATATATGCTACCAAATTTTTTAGAATTGACACAAATTTTGTACTTCTAATAAAGGTTGCTAAAATTAGGTACAAGTAGTTGATTATTTCTTCAAGAAGGTTGTAAGTGAAAATTGTATCAAGCACAAAACCAAATTAAATCCATAATTCAATGATAATAGATATTTTATGGACAACAACAACATAAATTAAAAAATTTTAGATATTATGCCAATGCTCTTTAAATTAAACCATTTGATATTTATAAATAATTGTATAAACATAATTAAATCTTATGCTAAACATTATAGCTTCTTTTTTATGCAAAAGGTAAACTTCTCTTTGTTGTCTAAGATAGAACCTAAAACTTTTGCTATGCTAGCAAGGATGAAAGATGGATCCAGACAATGGAAGAAGAACTCAATCAGATAGAGAAAAATCAAACTTGGGAATTGGTGCCAAGACCTGTGGACACAAATGTGATAGGCACAAAATGGGTATTTAGAAATAAATTGAATGAAGATGGAGAAGTGGTTAGAAACAAAGCAAGGTTGATCTGCAAAGGTTATTCATGAGTGGAAGGAATTGACTTTGAGGAGACATTTTCTCTTGTGGCAAGAATGGAAGCAATCAGGATGTTTCTTGCATTTGCAATTCACAAGGACTGCAAGGTATATCAAATGGATGTCAAATTTTCTTTTTTGAATGGTGACTTAGAAGAACTGTACATAGAGTAGCCTAAAGGATTCCAGCTATCAAAAGATTAGAATATGGTATGCAGACTTAAGAAGGCTTTATATGGTCTCAAACAAGCCCCTAGGGCCTGGTATGCAAGATTGGATAAGTATCTACTCTAGCAAGGCTTCAAAAAAGGTATAGTAGATAGCAATCTATATATTAAAATTGAGAATGAGCACATATTAATAGTAGTAGTATATGTTGATGATAGTATCTTTGGTGGCAATGATGAAATGTGTAAGAAGTTTGTAGAAGAGATGCAAAAGGAATTTGAAATGTCTATGATAGGTGAATTGCCATTCTTTCTTGGACTCCAAATCACTCAATCAAATGAAGGTATCTTTATCTTGTTGCAAGTATGTGCCTAATTGGTGTTGTCAACATATCTTTGTTGTCATTAGTGTGAACTATGTCCTATTCTATTACTTGTTTAGAAGATTTGTATGTTGAGGATATTGAGAAAATTGGCCTCTCCGGAAGAAACAAGTGAGTTATAGTGAAGTACAGTATAGACAACGAGTTATATGCTGAAGAATAATCTAGTAGATTGCTTTGAATTTCTTTCTTCTTGAAGATCTTGGTCTATGGATTGAAAGTTATTTAAAGGGATGTCTGAAGATGCAAAATCCTAAGTTTGAGCCTCCGGTGTGAAGAATTGAGAGTTGCATTCACCAGAGTAAAACCTATTTTCTCTGATTATTCTCTGGTGACAAGAAGAAAGTGTTTTGCTTTGCATTCCTCCAAAATAAAGTATTTTGCACTGTAGTTCTAGAGGGAAGTCTGGGATGATGATAATTGCCTATATTTACAATGGTTCATGATTTGGTGGTCCGCAAGCTATCTTTCTTTTATGACAGTTGAAGACAGTGAAGTTCATGTATTCCGGTGTGAAGATTCCTATTGTTAAAGTGGTTAAGGTTTGTACAGTTGCTCTTGATGATTATAATGTACTTGTGGATGCCTCCTAATCATGTTCCTATATTGACATTGGTCCTTGTTAAGGAATTGAGATCATGTTTGAAGATTGTTCCCAGATAACATATCATGTAACCAGTCTTAGCCGACTTGGTTAATTCTAGTAATTGCAGAGATCCCTTGAAGATTATGGAAGCCTGTTGTGGCATGGAAGATCATGATTGAGCCCCAGCTAAGGCATGGCATGATCTGTATACATTTATACTACAATTCCTTAGAATAATTTGTATTAGGTCAAGACCTATTTTGTAAATGTTTGTGATACCGACCTTGGAGATTGTTCCAATGGTTGATGATTGCAGTGCCAACCTTGATGATCATTCCAAGGTTGATGAAGTGTATAAATACTTGTAATTGAGTCATGGAAAAGGTGTCCTTGTGTGAAAATGAGAAGATAAGGAAAAGGGCAAGAAAGTAAGGCAGAGCAGGGCAAAGCAGAGAAGAGGAACCATTGTACTTCAATGTATTAATCTCAGACATGAAGAAGATGGTGATTTTGGCAATGAGTCACCAGTAGGGTTTAACAACCCTTAGGGTTTAACATCCCTTATTGTAATCTTTCTAGGTTTAGGGTTAAGGCAGTGAGGTTGCTAGACCTAGTTGTACTTCATGGCAGTGAGCCAGTATGTTCTAGGCCTGTGGAGTGACCAAGCTTGAACATCATTTTTCAAAGATTGCAATATATTTTGAGAGCTAATCCTCTCTGTGGTTTTTTCCCACCTTGGGGTTTTCTATGTAAAAATTTGGTGTCTCTTGTGTTTAATGTTGCATCTGTGTTTAAGTTTCTGATTTCATGCATTCTTTGTTTAATCATAATAAGTGTGGACAAGTGATTAATGTTTAAGTGTAGAAGTGTTTGAGTTTTTGGGACAACTAATTCACCCCCCCTCTCAGTTTTCTGGCATATTTCAACAATTGGTATCAGAGTGAGGTTCCTCTGAAGAAAGTCTAAGATCCAAAATGTCTTATAAGAAGGAAGTGCCACATTTTGATGGGACAAATTATGCTCTTTGGAAAGCACGAAAGAAAAGTCATCTTCTTTGTCTTGGTTACAAAGTATGGAAAGATGTAGAAATAAAACCTTGCCTCAAAATGGTTTGATGAATGAAGACAAAATCAAAGAATATGAGTGGATGTTAAAGCAAAAGATGCTTTGTTAAGTTCATTTAATGGCTTAGTACTGACAAAAGTTGTGGATCTTGAAATTGCAAATGAGGTATGGGAAAAGCTAAAAAATCTATATGAGGGAGATGATTCTGTGAAGGAGGCCAGGCTACAAAGTTTGAAAGTGAAATATGAAAGTTTGAAGATGAATAAAGATGAAAACATAACAGCCTTTATGAAAAGAGTTGATGAACTTGTCACTGGAATAACATGTATGGGGGGAACTCTCGGTGATAAGGAAGTTGTCATGAAAACTCTTAGATCTCTACCAAAGTCCTACAATCACAAGGTAGCTACAATTGAAGAATTTATGCAAGCAAAAGCTATTGATAGAGACTAGTTACTCGGTAAGCTTACTACCTTTGAGATGAGAGAGTTTGGTGATGCTCTGCCAAAAGTTGAGACTGCCTTTAAAGCCAGTACTTCTGGGAAAACCTCGAGTTCAAAAACTACAAGGTAGAATTTGATGATGAGTTTGATGAAATTGAAGTCAACTTTATGGATAGACTGCAAAGAGGATCTACTAAGTTCAAAGGTAAACTACCTTTTAAATGCTTTTCCTGTGGTAAAGTAGGCCACTTTGCTTCTAGATGTCCTAAAAGAATTGAAAGAAATAGGAAAAGATATGAGAACAGGCCTAGGATCCAAAAGAAATGTTATTATGCTGAAGATTTTGAGGATGATGAAGGAGTATCAGATAATGGTGAACCAGATAATGCTATTAGTTCTGGTAATGAATGCTTGTTTATTTCTTTTAAGGAAGAACCTGTGTCTACTAATCCCGCTAGCTATGTGAAGGAAGAAAAACTAGTGGAAAGTGATTTGGCTGCTCAGGTAGTTGAAGACAAAGATGAATGGGTTATTGATAGTGGTTGATCTCACCACATGACTAGTGACAAAAGTAAGTTTGTGAGTTTGGAAAGATATGATGGTGGACTGGTTAGGTTTGGAGATGATACAACTGGTAAGATTTGTCGAAAAGGATCTATTTCTTTTGATGGCAAGCATAATATTGAAGATGTCTTGTATGTGAAAGGATTAAAGAACAATCTTTTGAGTGTGGGTTAGATATGTGACAAAGGTTATGATTTAAGCTTCAAGGACAACAGATGCAAGATTAGGGAAAGCTTCAGAACAGTCATTGCAACTGGTAAGAAGACCAGAGGTAATATCTATCACTTGAAAGGAACTAATAATTATTGTTTGTTGGCTCAGACTGATGAAAGTTGGCTATGGCATAGAAGGTTGTGTCACATCAATTTTGATAACATTATGAAGATAAGTAATGCACAGGTTGTTAGAGATTTACCTAATCTTGTGAAGCCTGCTAATCCTATTTACAAGGAGTGTCAACTTGGGAAACAAAGAAGAACAAGTTTCAAAAGCAAGGACTAATCAATTGATGGACTACTGGAACTAGTGCATATAGATTTGTGTGGACCTACAAGAGTAAGGAGTTTGCAAGGAGATAGGTATTTCATGTTTCTTATTGATGACTATTCTAGAATGACTTGGGTTACCTTTTTGAAGGAAAAAGAAGAAGCTCTAGATAAGTTCAAGGCATTTAAGGCAATGGTTGAAAATGAGATGGATTTGAAGATCAAATGTTTAAAGTTTGATAGAGGAGAAGATTTTACATCAAATGAATTCAATTTCTTTTGTGAAGAACATGGGATAAAGAGATAGTTATCTGCACCTAAAACTCCACAACAAAATGGAGTTGTTGAAAGGAAAAACAGGATAGATCAAGAAGATGCTAGAACTATGATGAAGGAAGCTAATCTTATGGAAGTATATTGGAGAGAGGCAATTCACACTGTGGTATATGTCTTAAACAGAGTCCAAGTCAAAGGTAATAGTTCTAAGACTCCCTATGAATTGCGGTATAGTAAAGTTCCTATTGTGAAATATCTCAAAGTTTTTGGTAGTAATTTTATATCAAAAGAGAAGAAGATCTAGGCAAGTTTGATGCTAGGTGTGATGAAGGAATCTTCCTTGGTTACTCCACCAAAAGAAAGACCTACCAGTGTTATAATAAGAGGCTAAATAAGATCATTGAGAGTGCAAATGTCAAGGTAGATGAAAGCAAGGAGAAGTCTCTATAATTAAGTGGATATGAATCAGATAAACCGGATGTTTCAGAAGTGGTGCAGCATCAAGACAACCTAGATGAAGAGGATCAAGCTCCAAAAAGTGCTACGAAGACACCAAGGTATGTAAAACTTAATCATTCTGAAGATCAAATCATAAGAGATAAGAGTAAAGGAATCCTAACCAAAAGAAGAGCTGCATAAGAACAGGTAAATTTTTGTCTTATTTCCAATATTGAACCTAAGATTATGAATGAAGCTTGCAATGATGAGAATTGGGTAAAGGCTATGAAAAACGAATTGATGTAGATAGAGAAGAATCAAACCTGGGATCTTGTTACCAGACCAGTAGATAAAAATGTAATTGGTACCAAGTGGGTTTTCAGAAACAAGATGAATGAGAATGGTGAAGTAGTAAGAAACAAAGCAAGGTTGGTATGGAAAGGATACTCTCAAGTTGAAGGAATAGATTTTGAGGAAACGTTTGCACCACTGGCAAGGATTTAAGCTATAAGAATATTTTTGGCATTTGTAGCCTACAAAGATTTTAAGGTATATTAGATGGATGTAAAGTTTGCATTCTTGAATATAGAGTTGGAAGAAGAAGTCTATATTGAACAACCAGAAGGATTTCAGTCATCACATTAGGGTGACATGGTGTGCAGATTGAAGAAGGCATTGTATGGGTTAAAACAAGCCCCTAGGGCCTAGTATGCTAGGTTGGATAAGTATCTGATATAGTTAGGATTCACCAAGGGTACCACCGACAATAATCTCTATGTCAATATCAATAATGAACAAATCCTAATTATTGTAGTCTTTGTTGATGACATTATCTTTGGAGGCAATGAAGGTATGTGCATAGTATTTGCTAGAGAAATGCAAAGTGAATTTGAAATGTCCATGTTTAGTAAGATGAATTTCTTTTTAGGTCTGCAAATAAATCAATCAGATAAATGTATCTTCATTTCTTAGTCTAAGTATGTGAAAGAGTTGTTAAATAAGTTTGGGATGGAAGACTCTAAATCGGTAAATTCTCCCATGATAACTAGTTGTAAGCTAAGCAAAAATGATGATTCACCTATGGCAGATCAGGAAAGGTATAGATCTATCATTGGAGGATTACTTTATCTGACTCAAACCGGACCTGACATAATCCATGCAGTTTGTCTTGTGGCAAGATTTCAAGTAGAACCTAAGGAGTCACATGTGATGGTAGTTAAGATAATTCTGAGATATTTGAAAGGCACAATGGATTATGGTTTGTGGCATCTAAAGGACAATGATTTCACTCTTAGTGCATACATTGTTGTAGATTGGGCCAGAGATGTAGATGACAAAAAAAGTACAAGTGGAGGTGCATTCTTTTTTGGAAAAAGGCTGGTATCTTGGATGAGCAAGAAATAAGACTCAATATCTCTATCCACTGTAGAAGTAGAATATATTGTAGTAGCATGTATTTGTACTCAAGTGTTGTGGATGAAGTAGACATTAAAGGACATCAGAGTTGTGTATGGAGATCCAATTGCAATCTTTTGTGACAATACAAGTGCCATAAACATATCAAAGAATCTAGTAATACATTCAAGGACAAAGTACATATCTATAAGATATCACTTTCTGAGGGAAAAAGTGACAGAGAATGAAGTCAAGTTGGAATATGTATCTACAAAAGACCAGATTGTAGACATTTCCACCAAACTACTGCTTAAAGATACTTTTGAGTATCTCAGAGAAAAGTTAGGGGTTATTACCCCTCCTACTCTAAACTAAGATTCACAAGAGTGCATTGGTCCAGTGGTGCTTAGAGTTCCTTCTTCATATTTGAATTGATGCTTTTAAGGCTACTTCTCAGGGGGAGTAGTCAGAGAGTTTAGAAGTAAGATTGAATTAGAGTAGAAGAGTGCAAGTATGTACCTTTACCATTGATGTCAAAGAGGGAGAGAAGTCATGAAAAACTTAGAAAGAAAGAGTGCAGATGTGTATAGAGATAGGGGGAGAATCTTGTCTTGAGGGCTGTTGTAGTTTTGCACATCATATGTTGTCATCAATGACAAAGGGGGAGATTGTTGCAAGTATGTGCCTAATCAGTGTTGTCATTGATGTCAACATATCTTTGATGTCATTAGTGTCGATTATGCCCTATTCTATTACTTTTTTAGAAGCTTTGTATGTTGAGGATATTGAGAAAATTGGCCTCTTCAGAAGAAACAAGTGAGTTACAATGAAGTGCATTATAGACAGTGAGTTGTATGTTGAAGAACAGTCCGATAGATTGCTCCACATTTCTTGTTACTTGAAGATCTTGGTCTACAGATTGAAATTTATTTAAAGGGATGTCTGAAGATGCAAAATCCTAAGTTTGAGCCTCCAGTGTGAAGAATTGAGAGAGTTGCATTCACTAGAGTAAAACTTGTTTTCTCTGATTATTCTCTGGTGACAGGGAGAAAGTGTTTTGCTTCGCATTTCTCCGCAATAAAGTATTTTACTTTGCATTTCTAGAGGGAAGTCTGGGATGATGATAAGTGCCTATATTTGTAATGGTTCATGATTTGGTGGTCCGCAAGCTATCTTTCTTTTATGACAGTCGAAGACTGAAGTTCATGTGTTTCGGTGTGAAGATTCCCATTGTTAAAGTGGTTAGTGTTTGTACAATTTCTCCTGATGATTATGATGTACTTGTGGATGCCTCCTGATCATGTTCCTATCTTGAAATTGGTTCACATTAAGGAATTGAGATTGTGTTTGAAGATTGTTCCCAAATAACGTAGCGTGTAACCAGTCTTAGCCAACTTGGTTAATTTCAGTAATTGCAGAGATCCCTTGAAGATTATGGAAGCATGTTGTGGCGTGGAAGATCATGTTTGAGTCCCAGCTAAGGTGTGACATGATTCACATACATTTATACTACAATTCCTTAGAATAATTTGTATTAGGTCAAGACCTATTTGTAAATGTTTGTAATACTAACCTTGGAGATTGTTCCAATGGTTGATGATTGTAGTGCTGACCTTGATGATCATTCCAAGGTTGATGAAGTGTTTAAATACTTGTAATTGAGTTGTGGAAAAGGTGTCCTTGTGCAAAAAATAAGAAGATAAGGAAAAGGGCGAGCAGATAAGGTAGAGTAGGGTAGAGCAGAGCAGAGGAACCATTGTACTTCAATGTATTAATCTTAGACATGAAGAAGACAGTGATTTTGGTAGTGAGCCTAGTAGTGCGCTGCCAGTAGGGTTTAACAACCCTTATTGTAATCTTTCTAGGTTTAGGGTTGAGGTAGTGAGCTTGCTAGACCTAGTTGTACATCATGGCATTGAGTTAGTATGTTCTAGGCTCGTGGAGTCACCAGGCCTGAACATCATTTTTCAAAGCTTACAATATATTTTGAGAGCTAATCCTCTCCAAGGTTTTTCCCCACCTTGGGGTTTTCCATGTAAAAATCTAGTGTCTCTTGTATTTAATGTTGCATCTGTGTTTATGTTTCTGATTTCATGCATTCTTTATTTAATCATAATAAGTGCAGACAAGTGATTAATGTTTAATTGCAGAAGTGTTTTAGTTTTTGGGACAACTGATTCACCCCCCTCTCAGTTGTTTGGCGCATTTCAACATATCTCACAAGGAAAGTATGTCAAGGAGATGTTGAAAAAGTTTGGTATGGAAGATTGCAAACTAGTGAGTACACCTATGGTAACAAGTTGTCATCTAAGTAAAGATGATGAATCACTTCAACATGATTCGACTTTGTATAGGTCTATGATTGGGGGCCTACTATACTTAACAACATCAAGGCCTAACATTATGCAAGACGTTTGTATGGCTGCAAGGTTTCAAGTTGAACCAAAACAAACACATGTGAAGGCAGTCAAAACAATTTTTAGATATTTGAAGAGCACTCCAGATTATGGATTATGGTATAAAAAAGGTAATTACTTCTCCTTGATAGCATACACTGATGCAAATTGGGTTGGTAGCATTGATGATAGGAGAAGTACCAGTGGTGAAGCTTTCTTTTTGGGAGATATTTTGGTCTCATGGTTTAGTAAAAGATAGGATTCAATTTCTCTATCAACAACATAAGAAGAGTATATAACTGTTATGTCAGAAAATGTCCCCTTGGGGTCTTTTCCCTCTTAAGGTTTAGTTCCCGAGTCCTTAGAATGCATTTAGATCATATTGCATGTTAATTATGAATTCCAATGAGAAAACCCCTGAGTGTTATGAAAAATAGGACCTAGGGGATGCCATTTAAATAGATCCTAACCAAAATTGGGAGGGTGGACTTGGGCGCTAGCGCCCTAGTCCTACCCTATTTTGGGTCAGCCCTAAATTTTTATGTTGGTTTTATGATCGTTACTTAGGTCCTATGCCAACATCTCAAGTTTGAATTACAAAATTCTTAGCGGGGATGTTTGTATTTGATTAGCATGTTTAGGATTTCATTTGCAAACTAGAAGATGATTATGAACTTTTGGCTAACTTGTGATTTTAGAGCATTCATGATATTCATGTTTTTCAGAGTAGAGCATTATGATTGTGTTTGTGATTGCAGATTTAGCTTCATCTTATCATGTGATTGAAGAGCCTTCATTTATGTGAGATATACACTTCTAAGGTGATATCTATTTGTGTTTGAATCATTTATCAATTTTTTTGCATCTATCCTGCAGAGATACACACTCTTTATCTGACAATGGTGTTCGGAAGACTTAAATGTCTCTCTGGGGCTTGACTAAGACAAGCCTCTAAATACCACAACCCCCAACCACACTTCTTTGTGATTGTAAGTTACATGTTTCACATCTGGATGGAGTGGAGTTGCAGGGAACAATAGGATAGTGTGTAGATTTTGCATCCTTGAAGAAAAGGACTGCTTGAACACAGGTGTTAGTGGCAGTGTCCTCCGGATCCTGAAACATAGAAACAATTTGGACAATGATAATCAACATCTAAAGAGCTTTTGACATCCTAAAAAACATCTGACATTAGACTAGGGCACTAGTGGAGGTGTCCTCCACATCTTTTGATGTAGAAATAGAAAATATAGGGAATATCGGTGTTGGGAGAAGATCCAAATTCTATAGAGAAAATAGTACCTTGGATAGGGGCATTAATGGTAGTGTCCCTAACTATTCCGTATTCTGAGCTTCAAAAAATGGTCAGTTATTAATCTTTACCTACTACCTTAGTTTGTAAGGATTTGTTGTAATTCATCAATTTGCTTACTGTTTTGCATAATTAGGGTTTTAAGGGTATTTGAGCATTAAATTTATATATTGATTGATAACATCTGAGCTTACACATCAATCCAAGTGACAACCCAACCTATTAGGTGAATGCTCTTGCTTAGTAGAGATTCAACTCAGTTGATATGTCCTTGAATGTTTGTAGTGAAAGGAGGATCTAAAAACCATCAAAAAATTAAAACCCCATTTATCAACCCTCCTCTTTTCCTACAAAACAATAACTAGAGTATCCCATTGCACTCAAGTGTTATGGTTGAAGAAAATATTGAAGGATATTAAGGTAATGTATAATGAGCCCATTCCTATCCTATATGGCATTACAAGTTCCATCAATATTTTAAAGAATCTAGTGATGCACTCTAGAACCAAGCACATATCCATCAAGTATCACTTTTTAAGAGAAAAGATTGCAAATCAAGAAGTAAGATTGGAATATGTACCTACAAAGGATCAGGTTGTAGACATCTTTACAAAAGCACTTTCTAAGGCCACATTTGAATATCTTAGGAAGAAGTTAAGGGTGGTTGCCCCTCCTTCTAACTAGATGCATAGATGAAACATCTATCCAAGGGGAGTAGTTCAAGGTATAATTATTATCCCTAGATTGATGGTAGCTACCTCTGAGGGGGAGCAGGTAGACAAAAAGACTACTGTGGAAGACAAGAATTGTACCAATAGGGGGAGATTATATGAAGACCATTGGCCCTTTTCTCTTGATGTCAAATGGGGAGAAAATTGTAAATCAGGATTGGTGTTGCCATCAATGACAAAGGGGGAGATTATTGTATATGTTGTCATTGATGTCAAAGAAGTAGTAATCAAAGGTGTTGTGATGTGGAAGGCATACTATTGTATATGTTTTCATAGGAGTGATGATTAGAGGAACAATCAAAGGAGTGGAGAAGTAGTGATCAGAGGTGTTGTGATTTGGAAGGCATACTATTGTATATGTTGTTTTATATGAAAAGGAGGGGTTTTCCAATTCAATGGATGTGTGGGTTAAATCCTCCTTTCACTACAAACATTCAAGGACATATCAACCAAGTTGAATCATACTTTTGCAAGAGGATTCACCTACAAGTTAGGCTATCACTTGGAACAATGTGGAAATTGAGAGATTGTCAATTGATGTTTTTATTTAATGCTCAAATACCCTTAAAAGCCTAATTATGCAAAACAGTAAGTAAAATGATGAATTACGATAAATGCTTGCAGACTAAGGTAGTAGGCAAAGATTAATAACTGACCATTTTTTGATGTTTGGGATATAGAATGATCAAGGACACTAGCATTAGCGCCCAAGTCCAATGTGGTATTTTCTTTGCAAAATCTTGATCTCCTTCCGACATTGATATTCACTATACTTTTCGTTTTTGCCCCATGAGATGTGGAGGACACTGGAACTAGTTCCTGAGTCCAAGGCAGGATGATTTTTAGGATGCCAGAGGCTCTTTAGATGCTGATTGTCATTGTCCAAATGATTTCTATGTTTTCAATCTCGAAGGACACTAGCATTAGCGCCTGAGTCCATGCAATCCTTTTCTTTAGGGATTAGGAATATGTACGCTATCTTACTATTCCTTGAAAATTCACTCCATCAAGATGTGATAGCTATAACTTGCAATCACAAGGAGAGTGGTTGGGGGTTGTGGTGTTTAGAGGCTTGCCTCAATCAACCCTTGAAGAGACATTCAAGTCTTCTAAACACCGTTTTCAGATAAAGAGTGTGTATCCCTATGGGATAGAGGCAAAACAAATTAATAAATGATTCAAATACAAATAGATATCACCTCAGAGGTGTAGATTTTACATAGATGAAGGTTCTTCAACACATGAGAAGATGAAGATAAATCTACAATCACAAACAAAATAACAATTCTCTACTTTGCAACAATGAATATCTTAAATGCTCTAAAATATAAGTTTTCCAAAAGTTCCTAATCATCTTCTAGTTAGGTTCTTTATTACAAATAAAACACTAAACATTCTAATATATGCAACTAAACACATTCCTGCTAAGAATTTCATGATTCAAACTTAAGATGTCAGCATGGGACCTAATTAACAGTCACCAAACTGACATTCAAATGTGGGACCCACCTGAAATAGGGTAGGACAAGGGTGCTAGTGCCCATGTCCATAGGTCCTTTTTCTATTGCAAGTATGTTCCTAACCCATGTTTTCATTGATGTCAAAATATCTATGTTGTCATTGGTGTTAACTGTACTCTTGTTTTGATGCTTGCTTGTAATGAGTTAAGTGTTGAAGATAATAAGTATTCCTAGTACAACAGAACAATCTAGTAGATTGCTTTACATTTCTTGTAGAATGAATATCCTTGGCTATGAATTGGAAGTTATTTAGATACATGTCTGAAGATGCTATGTTCCAAGTTTGAGCCTCCAGTATGAAGTTTTGAGTGAGATATGTTCACTAGAGTGAAATCTACTTTTTCTGTATAGTTGGTGGTGACAGGGAGAATGTATTATGCTCTACATTTCTCTGTAGTTAGGTATTTTAGTTTGTGGTTCTGGAATAAAGTTTTTAATAATGATAAGTGCCTTCAATTCTAATGGTTCATGATTTGGTGGTCCGCAAGCAATCTTTTCCTTATGACAGTAGCTAGCAGTGATGTTTATGTGCTTCGGTTTGAAGAATCTACTTGACAGAGTGGTTAGAGATTGTGCAGTTGTTCCTAGTAATTACAATGTGCTTGTGGATGTCTCCTAATTGTGTTCCTACATTTGGATTGGGTTGCAAAGAGAAATTTGGATCGTAGAAGAAGACTGTTCTTAGAAGACTTAATGTTAACACCATTCTTGGCTGACCTGGTTGTTTTCACTACTAGCGGAGATGCATTGAAGATTGTGGTAGTGCGTTGTGATGTGGAAGATTACTTTTGAGTCCCAGCTAAGGAGTAACGTGGTCTGCATACATCCTTCCCTTAGGTAATCTTTTTTAGGACTAGACCTATTTCTATGTATGTTTGTAATGCCAACCTTGGAGATTGCTCCAATGGTTGATGAATGTAATGCTGACCTTGATGTACATTCCAAGGTTGATGAATTGTATAAAAACATGTAATGTAGTTGTGAAAAAGGTGTCCTTGTGCAAAAATGAATATAAGTGTGATGGTGTAAGAAGAGCAAAGTAAAGGTGTTATATTGTGCTTTAATGGAACTAAACTCAGGCATAAATTAGATGCTATCAAATCAGTTCACCAATCCTTGGCAGTGAGCCACCCCTTTGCAATGAGCATTTTGAGTAGTGAGCCCTAAGGAAGTGAGCCTCTAATTTTTGGTATTTCTATAACTTATTTATTTTTGTGGGCTAACACCCACCGTGGTTTTTCCCTTATAGGGTTTTCCACATAAAAATTTTGGTGTCTCATGTGTTATTGAGTTGAGCTTCTTGTTTCATGCTTTCATGATTAATCTTAATAACAGTGTGTGAGAATTTGATGTGTTGATATTCATAAAAGGTTAAAGTTTTGTGACAACTAATTCACCCCCCCTCTTAGTTGTCCTGTACATTTCAACAATTGGTATCAGAGCCAATTTCCTTAGAGGTAAGCTTAACAACTTGAGGTAGATCCAAAATGTCCTATAAGAAGGAAGCTCCATAGTTTGATGGAACAAATTTTGTGACCTAGAAGACACGCATGAACAACCATTTGCTTTGTATTGGCTATAAAGTATGGAAAGCGATAGAGACTAAATATACCATGCATCATAATGGTTTGACAACTGAAGATGAAATCAAGGAATATGAGATAAATATAAAAGCCAGAGATGCTTTGTTAAGTGCATTGATTGACATTGACTTGATAAAGGTCCTGGACTATGAAACTACTCAAGAAGTCTAGGAAAAGCTAGAAAATCTATATGAAGGAGATGAATCTATAAAGATTGCCAAATTGTAGGGACTGAAAGCTAAATATGAAGGTTTAAAGATGGGGGAAGATGAAAACATAACATCCTACATGCAAAAGGTTGATGAACTTGTCACTGGAATCAAAGGTATGGGATGAACTATTGATGAAACTGAAGTTGTGATGAAAATTCTCTGGTCATTGCCTAAATCCTATGGTCACAATTTAGTTGCAATTAAAGAAATAATGACTGTGAAAAAGATTACCAAGGATTAGTTTCTTGGAAATCTTACTACTTTTGAAATGAAAGAGTTTAGTGATGCCCTGCCAAAAATAGAGATTGCTCCAATACTTCAGAGAAGATCTCCAGAGCAAAGAAATACAAGGTGGAACCCGATGATGAGCTTGATGAAATTGAAGCCAACTTTGTTGACAGACTGCAAAGAGGTTCTGGTAAGTTTAAAGGCAAATTACCTTTCAAATATTTTACATGTGGTAAGGCTGGTCATTATGCTTCTAGATGTTCGGAGAGAATTGAAAGGAATAGAAAAATATTTGAAAATAGACCTAGGAATTCTATTATGTTAGAGATCTTGATGAAGAAGATGTGACAGATGATGAATTTGATGATGCTAGTACTAGTGCAAATGAGTGCTTGTTTATTGCAATTAAAGAAGAACCCATGTCTACTAATCCTGGTAGTTGTGTGAAGGAAGAAAAACTAGTGGAAGAAAGTGCTTTGGTTGTTTAGGTTGAGAAAGATAAGGATGAATGGATTATTGATAGTGGATGTTCACATCACATGACTGGTGACAAAAGTAAGTTTGTAAGTTTTGAAAAGTATGATGGAGGACTAGTTAGGTTTGGAGATAATGCAGCTGGTAAGATTTGTGGAAAATGATCTATTTCTTTTGATGGAAAGCACAATACTAATAATGTCCTATATGTGAAGGGCTTGAAACATAATCTTTTGAGTGTTGGTCAGATGTGTGACAAAGGTTGTGATATGAGATTCAAAGACAATGGGTGCAAGATCATGGAAAGCTCTAGAATAGTGATTACTACCGGTAAGAAGACCAGAGGTAACATTTACTAATTAAGAGGAACTAATGATTATTGTTTATTGGCTTAGACATATGAGAGTTAGTTGTGGCATAGAAGGATGTGTCATATCAATTTTGACAATTTGGTGAAGATAAGTTCTATATAGGCTGTAAGAGATCTGCCTAAACTTGTGAAGCTAGCCAACACCATTTGCAAGGAGTGTCAATTTGGGAAACAAACAAAAAAAAGTTTCAAAAGCAAAGAACAATTCTCTATTGGATTGCTGGAGATAGTACATACAAACTTGTACGTTCCCACAAGAACAAGAAGTCTGCAAGGTGATAGGTATTTTATCTTGCTTATTGATGACTATTCTAGGATGACTTGGGTCACTTTTCTGAAAGAAAAATATGAAGCCCTAGACAAGTTCAAAGTTTTCAAGGCAATGGTTGAGAATTAGTTAGATTTGAGAATCAAATGCTTAAGGTCTGATTGAGGAGGTGAGTTCACATCAAATAAATTTAATATTTCTATGAAGAACAAGGGATAAAGAGACAGTTGTCTACACCTAGGACTCCTTAGTAGAATGGAGTCATTGATAGAAAAAATAGGGCAGTTCAAGAAGCTACCAAGATCATGTTAAAGGAAGTTGACCTACTGGAAGTATACTGGAGAGAAGTCATACATATTGCTATGTACATCCTAAACAAAGTTCAAGTCAAAGGTAACAACTCTAAAACTCCTTTTGAACTATGGTATGGAAGAATTCCTATAGTGAAGTATTTCAAAGTTTTTGGAAGCAAATGTTATATCAGAAGAGATGAAGAACAAGCCAAGTTTGATGCTAGATGTGATGAAGGAATTTTTCTTGGTTACTCTACCAAGAGTAAGGCCTACTAGTGCTACAATAAAAGACTAAATAAGATTGTTGAGAGTGCAAATGTGAAGGTAGATGAAGGCTAGGAAAGAATATTAGATCTAAGTTACTATGAACAGGATGAACCTATGATTATAGAAAATGAAGAAAAAGTTGAGCAAGAAGACAGTCAGGATGAAGAAGAGGCTCCAAAAAATGTTAAGACTCCCAGGTATGTAAGGATTAATCATTCTAAATATCAGATTATAGGTGACAAAATAAAGGTGTGTTGACAAGAAAAAGAACTGTAGAAGAATAGGTGAATTACCATTTTTTTTCAAAAGTTGAACCAAAAAATATGAATGAATCTTGCAATCATGAAAATTGGGTAAAAGCCATGGAAGAACTGATGCAGATTGAGAAGAATCAAACTTGGGAATTGGTTCCTAGACCTGCTAATAAGAATGTCATTGGAACTTAGTGGGTTTTTAGAAACAAGATGAATGAAAATGGAGAAGTTGTAAGAAACAAAGCAAGGCTTTTGTGCAAAGGATACTCTCAAATTGAAGGAATAGATTTTGAAGAGACTTTTACTCCAGTGTCTAGGATAGAAGTAATCAGAATATTTCTAGAATTTGTAGCTCACAAAGATTTCAAAGTGTATAAGATGGATGTGAAGTCTACATTCTTGAATGGTGAGTTGGAAGAGGAAGTTTACATTGACCAATTGGAAGGATTTCAGTTATCAAACCAAGGTGATATAGTGTGTAGATTGAAAAAGACATTGTATGTACTGAAGCAAGCCCCTAGAGCATGGCATGCAAGGTTAGACAAGTATTTCTACAATTAGGGTTCAATAAAGGTACTTCTAACAAGAATCTCTATTTCAAAATCAATGATAATCAAATCCTAATTGTTGAAATTTTTGTTGATGACATTATCTTTGGAGGAAATGAAGGTATGTGCATGAAGTTTGCAAGACAAATGCAAAATGAATTTGAGATGTCTATGTTTGGTGAAATGAATTTCTTTCTTGGTCTACAAATTACTCAGTCAAATAAAGGAATCTTTATTTCTCAGTCTAAGTATGTGAAAGAGTTATTGAAGAAATTTGGGATGGAGGATTCCAAACTAGTATGTACTCCCATGGTGACGTGATGCAAATTAAGCAAAACTGATGAATCACCTAAAACTGATCAGAAGAGGCACATATCTATGATTGGAGGATTACTATATCCAACTCAGAGAAGACCTGATATAATGCATGCAATATGTCTTGTGACAAGATTTCAAGAAGATCCTAGAGAATCACATGTGATGGCAGTCAAAAGGATCTTGAGGTATTTGAAGGGCACATCAGGGCATGGCTTATGGTATCCAAAGGACAATGATTTTACTCTCAGTGCTTATATAGATGCAGATTGGGCCAGAGATGTTGATGACAGAAAGAGTACAAGTGGAGGTACTTTCTTCTTGGGAAATAGATTGGTTTCATGGCTAAGAAAGAAACAAGATTCAATATCTTTGTCAACTACAGAAGTAGAGTATATTATAGTAGCATGTTGTTGCACTCAAGTGTTATGGATGAAGTAGACTTTGAAGGGCATAAGATTTGTGTATGAAGATCCAATTGCAATCTTTTGTGACAATATAAGTGCTATAAACATTTCAAAGAATCCAGTAATACGCTCAAGAACAAAACACATATCAATAAGGTATCACTTTTTGATAGAGAAAGTGACAAAGAATGAAGTAAAGATGGAATATGTATTCACACAGGATCAGATTGCAAACATTTTCACTAAGCCTCTACCTAAGGATATTTTTGAGTATCTCAGAGAAAAATTAGGGGTTATTACCCCTCCTGCTCTAAACTAAGATGCATAAGAATGCATAAGTCTAGTGGTGTCCAAAGCCTCATTCTTTGATCTAGATTGATGTTTTGAGAGCTACCTCTCAGGGGGAGTAGCAAGTGTTCCTAACAAAGAGTAGTAAGTGTTACATTATTCATGAAAGAGCAATTTGATTAGAGCAATTGAGTGCAAGTATGTGCCCTTTACCATTGATGTCAAAGGGGGAGAGAAATAATGTGAAAAACTTAGGGGGAGAAAGAATGTAAATGTGTAAAAAGAAAGGGGGAGTATCTTATCTTGATGGTGATTACAGTTTTTCACATCATATGTTGCCATCAATGACAAAGGAGGATATTGTTGCAAGTATGTGCCTAACTCGTGTTGTCATTGATGTCAACATATTTGTGTTGTCATTGGTGTCAACTGTACTCTTGTTTTGATGCTTGCTTGTAATGAGTTAAGTAGAACAGTCCAGTAGATTGCTCTGTATTTCTTGTAGAATAAATATCCTTGTCTATGGATTGGAAGTTATTTATATACATGTATGAAGATGCTATGTTCCAAGTTTGAGCCTCCGGTACGAAGATTTGAGTGAGATATGTTCACCAGAGTGAAATCTATTTTTTCTGTATAGTTGGTGGTGACAGGGAGAATGTGTTATGCTCCACATTTCTCTATAGTTATGTATTTCAGTTTGTGGTTCTGGAATAAAGTTTGTAATAATGATAAGTACCTTCAATTCTAATGGGTCATTATTTGATGGTCTACAAGCGATCCTTTCCTTATGACAGTAGCTGGCAGTGTTGTTTATGTGCTCCTATTTGAAGAATCTTCTTGATAGAGTGGTTAGAGATTGTGTGGTTTTTCCTAGTAATTAAAATGTGCTTGTGCATGTCTCCTGATCATGTTCCTACATTTGGATTGGTCTACAAAGAGAAATTTGGATTGTAGAAGAAGACGATTCTTAGAAGACTTAATGTTAACACTAGTCTTGGCCGACCTGGTTGTTTTTACTACTAGCAGAGATGCATTAAAGATTGTGGAAGCATGTTGTGATGTGGAAGATTGCTTTTGAGTCCCAATTAAGGAGTAATGTGATCCGCATACATCCTTCCCTTAAATAATCTTGTTTAGGACTAGACCTATTTCTATGTATGTTTGTAATCCTGAACTTGGAGATTGCTTCAACGGTTGATGAATGTAATGCCAACTTTGATGTACATTCCAAGGTTGATGAATTGTATAAAAACATGTAATGTAGTTGCAAAAAATGTGTCCTTGTGAGAAAATGAAAAGATAAGTTCAAAGGTGTAAGAAGAGCATAGAAAAGATGTTATATTGTACTTTAATGGAACTAAACTCAGACATGAAGTAGATGCTATCAAATTAGTTCATCAATCCTTAGCAGTGAGCCACCCCTTTGTCGTGAGCATTCTGGATAGTGAGCCCTAAGGCAGTGCGCCTCTAAATTTTGGTATTGCTATAACTTACTTATTTTTGTGGGCTAACACCCACCATGGTTTTTCCCTTATAGGGTTTTCCACATAAAAATTCTAGTGTCTCATGTGTTATTGTGTTGAGTTTCTTGTTTCTTGCTTTCATGATTAATCTTAATAATAGTTTGTAAGAATTTGATGTGTTGATATTCATAAATGGTTAAAGTTTTGTGACAATTGATTCACCCCCCCTCAGTTGTCCTATACATTTCAACATTTTCAAGGTAGGATCATATGCCACAATGTCCTTCATGACCCAAGTGACATGGGTTTTAGGCCATTTCCTTTTGGGAGTCAAAATTAACATGTATGATACAAAACAAGGGACTTGGGAGCTAAACCTAGGAGGGAAAAGTCCAGATAGACATTTTCTGACATAACAACTGTCATGGGAGTGATTATCGGAGAAGTCAAAGAAGTGGTGATTAGAGGAGGTGTGATGTGAAAGATATGGTGATGAAATACATGAGCTTGTTGTTGTACACATATGTACCTTATCTTCTAAAGTTCATGGACAGGTGAAAGTTGTCAAGTTGAAGGATATTTTGACATGAAGAAGTTGTCACTTATTGTTTTTGATGAAAAGAGTTATGATTGTTGCTTATGGTGTTCTGAATATTGCATTTAGTGCCTCGTGATGAAAAGCATTACATGATATATGAAGTAGAGTGTATAAGTTATCAAACTATCAAAGGCACAATGAATTGTACTACCAAAGCTCAGGAAAATGTACCACATTCCTCTATAAATGAATACATGAGCCTGCGGATTGGAAGTTAGTTAGAAATAGCTATAAGGTTGTGTGGTTCAAATTTGAGAGCATAAGAACTATTGCAAAGCTTTCCAGAGTTAGTGGAGTAAAGACATTGGTGTCACATGGTTGTAGTTTCAAAGGTACTGAAAAATGATCCACATTTTTCCACACTTGAAGATATAGCCTAGAAGTTTGGAGATTAGCTAAAGCAAAGGTACAAGAATGATATACTCAAGTTTCAAGGAATACAAAGTACCATAGAGTTTTTGCAGTGTTAGAAGAGTAAGAACAAGTCATGTTGTTGTGTAAGGTTATCAAAGATAGAATAGAAATCCATCGCATTTCACCTCGCTTTGATGTTTGGATTTTCTATTTGAAAGATAAGTTTAGATGGTCAATATATATGCTCTGTTCAGGTTTCAAGTGTTTTTGATCACTGCAAGTGTGTTTTTCAATGTTCCATATCAAGACAGGGTGACTAGACTATGTAAGTGATTTAGGCATCATTTTTTGATTGCTTGTGCTAGCAAGATGAAGAATGAAATAGAAAGAGGAGTACATGAGAAGGTTTCTTAGCTCATATAATGTTTGTAGCATGAACCTCATGATGATATCTCTCTTCTTTGGTACCGCATAGGGTCTAGAGCTAAGGCATGAAAGGATAAGTGTTTGTAGTGCCGACATGGTGTGTTTGAGTGATTGTGGTGTGTGTATGGAAGTGTGCACTAGCAAGAAATCTTGGGAGAAAGCAAATTGGGTCTAGTTGGTCCCTTGGTATGAACCACATAGTGGGATTTCATTCCTACATCACCGTAGATGATTTAGGAGTTGACAAGCAAGTTTGGTTACACATTTCATGTTACACATTACTCTTAGGCTGACAAAGATGATGTTTTGAAGACTTGTAGAGGATATATGAAGGATACAAGTTTATTTAAAGAAGTGTGAGTGTGTGCAAAAAAGATGAATGATCTAGAAATTGAGATGTAACTCTGGTGGCTATGATGCATGATTCATAACAGAGTGAGTAGTGTATTGTGAAAGTGTTTTGAGAAAAGATGGTGGAGCGAAAGTGTTGAGGTTATCTGAGTAAGTTGATATCATAGAGTTAAGAGAGATGATGTTGTGGAGATGATTGAACCATAAGAATGAGTCAAGTGTTTTTGGTACAGAGGTTGGTGCCTCATCTTGTAAGTGTTGTAGCACTTTAGGAAGTTGGTGCTTCTTTTAGGTTGGAGCCCATAAAGATTTGTTTCAGGGAGTTGGTACTTCCTTTGGGTTGGTACCCATAAACTTTGTAACAAGGATTCGGTACATCCTTTGGGTTGGTGCCCATAAAACTCATTGTAATACTTCTTTCTATTTGTAAGGTTGGATTTGGATAGTAGATCCAAGAAACTTGCTCGTGCCATGGTTCTTCCCATCTTGGGTTTCCACATAAATCTGGTGTCATGTGTGTATGTTCTTTTATGATTCATTTAATTTAAATGTTTAGTTTGGATTGATTGCATATAAAAGGAAAGAATTTGAATAAGTATTGATTCACCCACTGTCAGTACTTCTATGTGCTCAACAATTGGTATCAGAGCAAGGTTCCTTAGTACAGGCTAACAGCTGAAGGTAGATCTTGGATTAGAACACATGGCTCAGGAAGGATCTGTGGCTAATAGAGCACCTTTAGTTAATTCAACTAACTAACCTTTCTGGAGTGTAAGGATGGAAGTCTATCTTACCTCTCTAGGGTATGATGTTTGGAGAGCTGCAATTGATACTTATACTGATCCTACTCATCCTCATATAGATCTAGCTAAGAAGAACGACCATGAAAACAATGCTAAAGATAAGAATTATATCTTAAGTGGTCTAACAAACTCAAAGTTTGTCAGGGTAATACAGTGGAAGATGGCCAAGGATATATGGGATAAACTAAAAAATCTCTACGAAGGAAATGATAGAGTAAAGAAAGAAAAATTACAAACTTACAAAGGAAGGTTAGAGAATCTGAGAATGAAATAAAAGGAAATCATTGCTAACTATTTACTTCGAGTGGATGAATTTATCAATGGAATCAGAGGGCTAGGCGAAGAAGTGAATTACTTAGTGGTTGTGAATAAAGTTATGAGATCTCTCGAACATAGATTTGACTCAAAATTTTTTGTTATTGAAGAAGCCAAATATTTTAACACACTTATTGACAAGGGTCATTGTACCTTGGCATTTAATCATGTTTTTCATGTGTCAAGTCTAGGGCTGTGTCCTAATTTTTCTACAATAAGGAACTTCATAGTCAATAGTATTTTAACTAATCCTATTGATTTGACTATCCTAAGGGATTACTGCTGCTAATTATATACTATGAAATGAAAATTTGAATACACCAAAATAATGCTAAAGAAGGAGATTGCTGGAAAGAATCTATTCTAGTTCACACAAAGCTAGAACTATGCATTTATTAGAAAAATCTATTAAATAGTAATTGAACTATCTTATGAAAGTAGGAAAATTATACTTCTAATGAAACTGTAAATGAGATAATGAAGTAAAGATACAAGGCTCCTGTCTGTTGGTGGGAGTGGGCCCTTGCTCCATGCCTTTAGAACTAAAGGCTAAACATAGAACTCATAATAGGAATGCAATAACACAAGTTTCCTTTAATTCAATCTCATCAAAGTACATTGTATTCAAAAGTATATGCTCTATTATGAAAATGAAATTACAATAATAATAACAACAAAAATTTGTATATCTTTATGTTGTTCATATCAAAATATATATTAGTCCAAGCGATAAGATATCTTTGGAACTAACTATTTTATCTATCAGTTCATCTTTGAGATATAACCAATCTCTTATTCTAACTAAGAAATACAACTATCTAACTGAAAAGTATAATCATGCAAACTTAAAAAGGCTTTAGTGGTACTCAAGTTCTACTAAATCCAAAGTTTTACCTTAAATAAAAATCGGCAACAAGGCCCTAAAATATAGGTCTTAAACAAGTCTTTGAAACTCATGCAATAACAAATAAAAATGGGATCAAATCCTTGTTAGAAAACTGGAGTCTTCACAGGAACACTTTGGTGTTGGATGAGTAGACTCTGTAGCATTGCAGTCACCTCTAGAGATGTAGGTTGTCAGTAGCACCAAAGACTCTATACTATTGCTAGTAGCTCAGAGATGTAGGTTGTCAGTAGCACTGGAGACTCTATACTATTGCTAGTAGCTCTAGAGAATATGTGTTGTTGCTAGTAACTTCGGAGATGCATCCATGAATCAACTAAGGCACAGCTCTGGAGATCACCACCTCCTTGTTGTGTGGTTACACAACACGCCCCATTTTGACTTGACAAAATAGGGACCCAACTTTTTGTTTGGTTTTGTTTGTGTTTTCTGCTTGTTGGCGGTCTGGTAAAAGTAAGTCAATGCAGATGATCCCACATAAAGGGGACTGGGTAAGTCATCATGATGAGGTCAGTTATTTTCAAAGTTAACATTTCATATTAATAGCCTCATGGGTGGATAGAGTACAAAATTTCAAGTAGGTTTGCCTTTTGGATCACCCAGATATTCCTTAGGGAACAAAAGTTATGATGAGTCAAAGATCTGGTCAAACCTGATATTCCGAGGGGAGGATCATATTTCTTAACATCAATCATATTATAAAAGATCACCCTGATCTAATATTATCACCTGATAAAATCATTTGCTCCGAACATCTGGACGTCAACTTTATGTGATGACGATATCTACCTGACAAACAACGTCATATATTTTGCAAAGGTCATATTCCTAAACATCACCCCAATATTTGAATATTGCCCCGATATTTGAATATTGGCCTATCACAAAATATCACCCCGAACCAATACCTATTGACGTCATCCAAACTCGATAATCAAAGAAATAAACCTGATGATGATGTCACCATTCTTTTTACCTCGAGGAGGTATATTTCCAAACATGACCCTTCCTACATAACATGATGATGATGTCATAAAGCCACAATGCTGAACCAAGTCATTATCCTGATGACATCATCCTGATACTTCGACAGGAGGTTATTTTAGTCTAGGGGGTGATATTATAAACATCACTAGACATTTCGAACATCCCCCGATATTTGAATATCACCCTATCCTGGAAAGATCACCCCGCACCTTGCCGCCATCACATTAAATACACTCAGAGGTGGTAGGTGATTCCTGCCAATTACGAAACTGATACATATACCTGGCAGGATCTGACAGTTACGTACAAGGAAATCAGCTGTTGCATTAAATTTACATTTAATTTGCCCTAGGTGACCCGATGCATAGGTTTAAAATGAGTTTACCGATTCATTTTGTATTTACCTTGGGATAAACCAGTTTTAACAAAGAACTACGCTTCTGAACCCTCTGACGAATAACATCTAGATGCCACAGTTTACAACAGAACGAAGCAAGTGAAGGTCATCAGTATCAGGGTCATTTTCAGACAATCAT
Organism: Cunninghamia lanceolata; assembly: GCA_027924645.1. Lineage (NCBI taxonomy): Eukaryota > Viridiplantae > Streptophyta > Pinopsida > Cupressales > Cupressaceae > Cunninghamia > Cunninghamia lanceolata. The sequence continues at coordinate 2,303,919 of BSBN01000978.1, forward strand.
TAGCATAATCAAGAGGATAAGCACATCAGGTAAGTAATTTGAAGCCCTCTTGTTGACATCTTTTGCATATCCAAGTATCATGGTGTTTAACTGGTTTTAAGTTATGCATATCAAGATAAACTAGATGATAAAAACTATAATATGCATGCATGTGGTATAAAATTGTAAGACAAACCAGTTTTGTTAATTGCAGGCATCCATGGCAGACAAGCGGTTAGCTAAGTCAGAGGTAGAATTCCTAAAACTGATGTTTGCTCATCCTGAGGGTGTTCAATTCAAATATGGAGCCATTACAAATACACACTAGGGGAATACAGATCTGGCTGCCTGGTCAGTTAAAATGAGTGATGAGAAGAATAACAGCACCCTGTTGGATGCAGTTTTTGTATCTAGGATGTGGAATGTAGCTGGTTTCCCATATTCCATGGAAACCCCTGAGCTAGTTATTGAGTGTGCGAGAAATTATAACCCACAAACAAGGAGGGTAGAGAAGCATGGCAGAATATATGCTGATCTGTCAATCAAGGGTATTGTTACCACTTTCAGTTTGCCAGTGGGCAAGAAAGTTGCCAACATAGATTTGAGGAAGTCGGAAGCAGAATAAGAGAATAACAAGAAGTCTGCTAGGAAGAAAATGTATCAATGGAGGGTGAAGAATAGTCCTTATCTTGTAGCAGCTAAACTTCCTATACATTTATATAAATTTGACTTTGATGATGAGTACCAGTACATGATAGCATTGCTAAGCAGAGTGACAGGCCAGCCTGATGCTAGAAGTTTTAAGGACTGGATGTATGCAGTCATCCTGATGTGTCTCTACATAGATAGCAAGCCAATGTGGGCCAACATGATAAGTGATGCTCTAGATGAGCAGCTAATGAACCTAGGATGTCCGGATTGTTCCTTCTATATGACCTCATATATAGTTTATTCATGTGCCTACAAGGGTACATTTGATGCATTGATTATAGATGGAAAGATTGGAGGCACAACCAATGATGCACACATATGGGATCATCATCCCCAACTGTAAAGAGTGAATTACCTCCAGGATTACAAGCTGGTAAATGATGCATTCTCTATGCACCTAGTGAGAACAATGGAATGAGATAGAACCAAGAGACTGAGCATGGAGGCTGAAGAAGTCATATACAGGCATGGACCCTGGTTTATCCAATTTCCCACTTTCTCCTATATCAGGATTGAAGGTTTTGAGGGGCAGCCTCTCATGCTCCCAAGGTACCCTACAGATGCAGTTGTCTTAATGTAATTTATAAGACAAATCTCTACAATATTGAATGCCTATAAGGCAAACAACAAGCTTCCACCAGTTTTGTTTCTAGTTACAATGGGCTGGTATATGTGCCCAGATTTTGAGAGTATAAATAGGGCCATAGACGGTTTAGTGATGATGAATTTCCTGCCTTTTCCATTGATAAGGTCATATGATCCATATAGAAGGATGCAGAAGATCATGGGGAAACCCATCCATCGAAGGAACCTTGAAGATTTCTAGGCAGATTGTGAAGATGAAGCTGAAGCCCGAAGAAGAAGGTATCAAAGGTTAACACATAACCAAATCAAGACCTTTGATTGCATCTCCATCCCAGCACAACTGAAGAAAGATGATGGAATGATAATGGCTGATGAATATGAAGAGAAAAAGATATATAATGATACCATCTCTGTGCTGGATCTCACTATACAGGAGGATATCTCCTTAGATCCATTCACAGGCAGGATATTATAGCTAACCCAAGCTTGGGTGGATGAGCAGATAAATGTATTGAAGAAAAAAAGGTGTTGTCATCACAGTGGACAATAAGAAGAAAAGACAAGAAATTGCTGAAAATGAATATGATGACTTCTTAATTGAAAAGATAAAGACTAAAGGAGAAAAGGTACCACCTCCTGAGAAAAGAAAAAGACCTCCAAGAGGTAAGAAAATTGATACTGAACCCAAAGGGGTTGTAATTGAAAAAGTGATAGTGCCAGCTGAAGATGCATCAGGATCTGGACAAGTATCAGCATCATCAGCACATCCTTCTCAGGATAAACAAAAGGCTAAACAGATCCAGAGGCCAACTACACAACCTACTATTGCATATACGGAGGATCAAGCCTCACATAAGAATAAAGAGAAGGATATCCTTTTAGAAGAAGAATCTGAAGAAGAGGGAGGCCCTATATCCTTCACAAGGAAAAGAAAAGCACCTCAGGTGGTAGCCACTACGCCTAAGAAACCAAGGACTTCTATGAGAGGTGAAATAAAACAAACTCCCATAATGTTGAGGGGAGTAGGTGGAAAAGTACTTAAGAAGGAATTGCAACATAACGTTCCACTTCCCACCATTGTGAAGTTTAAAATTGAGCAAGCTGAAGAACAAGTAAAAGGAACCTCTAAAATACTTCAAAGTGGTTTAATCTCATTAGATGAGATAGTCGACTTATCTGATGATGAGGTGGTGAAAGATGTAACTTCACAAAGAATGGAAACCCTTACTATTGGCACTCGGATAACTCCTCATGGAACTCCATTAGTACAAACAGTGTTAGAGGAGATGAAGCAAGTGGAATCAGGGAATTAGAAAAGCCCAGAAAAGGTAGCCCAAGAGATGGGGCTTCATACATTGATTAAGCAGGTAACCAGTCCTATAGTAATTGATCTTACCTATAGACAAGATGCAAGTCCTGAAAATCAAGGAGGTATTTAGGATAAAGAAGAAAATGTTGAGGAAGTAAAGATGGCAGAGATAGAGAGCCACACTTTGGATATGGGTGAGCAACAACAAAAGGAAGTACCTGTTGGACCCAAGATAATTGAAGTCTAGGATAAGGGAGGAGAAGAAAGGGATACATCAGATGATCTTGCCTTAAAGGTACAAGAGGTAATTGTTACAGCTGCAGAACAAATTACAGTTCCAGATTAGGTTGGTGTACCTAAGATAGATACAGGGACATCCACAGAAGCTAAAATACCTCATGATGAGGAAATCACCAAGGTGTATGAGAAGCCCATGGAGGAAGCAAAAGATTAGGCTCAAGATAAACATGAAGATGATCAATAGGATCACCCTCCAGAAAAGGAAGTTCCTCAATAGGAGGATATACCTAAAGATCACCTTCATGAGGAGCATCATGAAGAAGAGATGTGAAGATCAACCTCCCCATCAAACATGATAGTGGATACCAGAGATCAGGGTGATCATCATGATGATGATGGAGACCAACAGTCAAAGGATCAAATTCCTCAGTGGCTGGAGAAAGAAATTGGTGCAAAATCAGGTATGGAAGCACAGGAATTTGATATATCTACCTTGTTTATAGAAACCCTGATAAAGCCAAGGAGGAATGCTAGAATAACTTCTGCAATAAGAAGGGATCCTATAACTGGTAGAAGAACAGCCCAGGTGGCCATCCCTACAGCAGATAAAGAAAAGGGCAAGATCACTCTGGATGAATTCTAGATTAATATAGTAGATCTAGGATTTGCCAATGAAGATTAGGAAGGCCAAGAAGGTAAAGACATAATTGATTCATTGACCGAGAAGGTGAAAAGAGAAAAAGAGAAAAATAAACAACACAAGGAGCACATTGCTCAGTTGCATACTTACATAAAAGGGTTAATTGACCTTGATGATACATTTAATGATCATGCAGTCCCATTGACTGCTATTTCTCAGGATGAAGTAAATAAATTGGATCTCATGAAACATGAGTCATCCATAATGAGAAAATGGATATTATCCACATTTGATGAAGCAGAAGAAGTGGTAAAAGCCTCTTTAAAGAGATGGAATTCTTTAAGTGTCTCCAGGAGAAAGGTTGATAAATTGCAGATGGAGATCAGGAAGAGGTCTTTTCAGCTGGAGAAAATAAAGAGAATTGACCCTCAAGTTCTCATAAGCAACCAAGTACTAAATAACAATAATGCCTTGTTGATAGACATATGGTATAAGGACATCAGATTTGAAAGTGATGTACTTAAAAGATGCAACAGTAAACTAAGAGATATCAGCATCAAACTCCTTGATATGATGTCATATGAAGCTGAAATTTTAGAAGTATTGGAAGGAAAGGCAGAAGGCAAAATAGAAAATCAAGATGAGGAGTTTGCAATTAAAGCTCTATATAACAACTTCCAACAGGTAGCTGATGATCCCTTAAATCACTTGACAGAAGAAACTATGGATAAGGTCATGAGGATCAGGGTCAAGATGGAGAATTATAATGAGACATCCAGCAGCAGGAAAAGTAAATTAGAGAATCTCCAAGGCAAATATCAAATGCATAGGCATGCCACCATCAAAGCAAAAACTCAAGATGGCAGGGAGATAGAGAAAATAGTACAGTCATATGAAAATATCCAGACATCCATGCAGGTCCATGTACAAGGAGAAGCTCATCAGGATGATGAAGATTTTGAAAGTGATGATACTAGTGCACATCATAATGATGATGAAGAACCCGATGAAGGTATGCCATAAAGGGAACGTAAGTGCATCTAATACTTAGAAAAATATGAGTTACCTAGATGGTTGCCAGTTGGGAACCGGTGCCACATGATAATGTTGACAAAGTCAAAGAGAAGTGTGAACCGTAGATCTTAAATAGATAAATCCTGATCATTGATCAATTGTAACCGCTCCCTCATCTTTTTCTATAAAAGGTATAGGGATACCTCATTTTAAAGCATTGGAAACTTAATTGAAATCTGTTTGCTGAAATATTTAGGGCTCATTTCAAAGTTATTGTATACCTATATGTTTTTGCATACCTAATGAATGAGAAGACTCTTTTGATTACAATCCATCATAAATCTTGAATAATTAGTATATGAATTCTTGATACATGCTGTGATTTGCTGCCTCCCTTGGAGTGCATGTCTACTTACATGTGTTGTTTTCATACCTTTTCCTTTCAAGTTAGCATCGACTGTATCTAGATGTGGAATGTCCTGGTGAAAATATGGTTTGATTTTTTCTCTTCATGACTATATCTGATGTATATGTGGCTCAATAGCTAAAGGTTCAACATTAATTTGAAGTATTTCTTTCAATTTCTTTCAATTTCAATGCATTTCATCATCACAATTGCAAATAATTGACAATCTTAAGAAAATAATACAAATATGCAGACATCTCATAGATAACTGAACATATTCAACATATTTGAGGTTAAAGCATGTCAAAATGACAAATATCATATAAGGATTTAAAGATAGACATAATATTTGAAGCACATCTCATGTATAATAACTATCTTTGCAGCATCATTACAGGAAACATCATCTTACTGATGAGATCTATGTAAGGCCCCAAAATGGAAACAACAACACACATCAACCTCTGAGTAATGTCAGAAGATTAAGAACTAATCACTAGAGACTTGGGATCATGAATTCTCTGAATTCATTGTATCTTTCAAGATGAATAAGGGTTAATGTGTACTTTTATTCTATGTATGTTTATGACTAACATCATGATCAACATAAATTGGCACTAGAAAGAGGGCCTTAGGAGCTAAGTGATCATCATCAGTTCTTTAGGTGATGATAAAGATTGTAAGGTAACACTTAGACACCACTAAATTTCCAGAGCTAGACATAAATATTTGTTGTTCTAAGTTTATGTACACTAATCCTGTGTAAAGTTTTTGAAATCGATGATAAATATTGCAATCTTTACAGTAGATCAGCATGTATTTGCAAAGATCGGCCTTATTTCAGGTAAATTTTTCCAAGCTTTGAGGTATCCTGCTTTAGAAACCCGATATCAACCTGCAAAGTGTTGCCAAACAAAAAATTACCTCACATTTGCAGCATCTTTGCAAATATTCTGCAAATATCCAGTCAGTATACTTTTTTGACCATAAATACCTTCCTTGCTAGTGAATTCCAACCGATCTTTACAATCATCTAGCCAATTTTCATCAAAATTGAGAAATCCTGGCTCACAGGATAAATACCAGGTCTAGATCCAGTGGAATATTTGAAGAATTACCTGTTAGGGGGTTTAGACCTAGAACTGTAGACATCCATCACACTCCAGGATCTAGTGCATCAGGAGCATCACCAGAGCCTCCTCCTATAACTCCTATTAGTTTGCAAGTACCTTTAGGGTTATTTGTGACACCTCTTGTCCAACCTCAGCCAACTGTACCATAGGCTCAACCTCCTCTGGTTGCAATGTCATTCTTTGTAGCAGAGTCACCATTGACCTTCACTGCATATCACGAGTTGCCAAAGAATTTAGACAAAATCTGTCCAAAATATCATCCTTATCAGGATGCAGATGATCACATCAGAACTTTTAAAGAAGCTTGCTGTAGGGCAAGAATAGAACATCAGGATGTTGTATGTAGACTATTTCCCTTTTCCTTAGGGGAAGAGGCTTATAATTGGTATATTAGTCTTGGTCGATCCTCTGTCGAATCATGGGACGTCCTAGAGAAAGCTTTTACTGAAGGTTCAAGATACCAATAGATCCTTCAATGAATTATCACCTATTTGCCACAATCAAGTGGTTTGAGGGGGAACCTATTGCCAATTTCAATGCTAGGTTTCAGAAAATGTTATCCAAGTTAGTCACTCCATATGTTGTAGCAGATGCTGCTACTAGGAGTATCTATTATTCAGCTCTGGATCCTTTGACTTCCATGTTCATCAGGAGAGCACATCCTGAAATCACAACTTTGATAGGAGCTTTCCAAGAAGCTATCAAAGTGAACCAACAGTTAGTCCCCACTCCTACTCTGAATATTGCATTCCATACACTGCCTGGCATGTATCCAACATATCCTGCACAATATCCTCCCTAGCCATAGTACAATGGAGCTATGGTACCTCCGACAGTCATGCCAGCACAATTGCAGATATCTCCATTGAGTATCATGCCTCCTCCTCCTAATGGAAATGGTCAAGTGCCATAGTATCCAAGTCAAACACAAGTGCCCCAGGGTGTGGATCAAAATAATAACATTGGATCCTCTTTCTTCAAGCCTCAAACTGAAAATGTGATAGCCAAGGTCCAGGAGGAGAAAGAAGAAATCAAAGAAATATCAGCTCAACTAAGGAAGCTTACAACTGAAATTACTCATTTGAGAAGTCAAAACTTCTACTCTCAGCCTAACCAGAATAGAGGCTATAACAATGATAGACCAAATTATCCTGACAAAGGGTACAACAACAATAATTACATTAATGGTGGTAACAACAATCCTCCTAGACAGCCTAGAGTATGGAACTCCAGGCCAAATAATGGTTCCCTACCATCACCCTTGGATAATCAGCCACCTGGTGAAGCCAAACAGACTACCAGAGTTAATCTTGCTGAGGCAGCCCTCACTAATTGGTGTAGGATACAAAATACAAACGCTCATGCAGAATTAGACTATCCACAATTTAGAATTGCTGCTAGCATCTTCTAGACAGAAGTGTCTAACACTTCTGGAAATCCACCTCAAGTAGAGGGAAATGAAATTGTCCCTTGTGGATATGACTTAGTATTTGTATTAGAAAGCTATATTGATCAGCCTCATCAGCAGACTGTATCATCTCAACAACATTACACTCAGACATGTGAAGAATCAACCATGGCTTTTGAGTCAAATTATGTCTTCCCCTTTGAAGATGAGAATGAGCCATCTAATGAGCCTGAGGAGGTGCATGCTTACCAATAGCAATATCAGGGTAAGCACAATTATAATCTGAGAAGTAACTCCAACAGACCTACTGGTCCATTAACTAGTTCCTTGCCTCCAAATAATTTTAACACACCTCCTAATCCCAAGGCAAGTAACAATCTGGGATTTCCAAAGGTAAATGCATAGTATCTGTCACCACAGAACACAGCATCAAAAGCTGTTGGACTACCCCATGAATCTGACAAATTAGTCACATAACTGGCAGATGAGATGAAGAAAGTAAAGATCAGCCTATCTCTATTAGAGTTGTTGAAAACCCCTACAATTAAGAAGGCATTCATGAAATCACTAGATGATCCTACTCCTAGAGAGGATAGTCATCCCCAAAGTTAGCCTAGCAGTAGAGATCATGCTGCTAAAGATAACACTGTCAAACATAAAGTGCCAGCTACTATCCATGCTATAGAAACATCCCACATGACCTTGTATAGGGACAAAAGCGAGTCACCACCTTTCCTCCTTACCATAAGGATGTTTAGTAAGAACTTACACAACTGTTTGGTAGATTCAGGTGCATCCACGAATGTCATGCCTTTGGCTACATGTAATGCTCTAGGGCTACATCCTGCCAAATCCCTGAAGAAAGTAACCCAACTAGACAAGACAGAGGTGAGTGCAGTAGGGGAGTTAACTCACATTCACATGCAACTAGCATCTGACCCTAGGATCCAGTACTACATAAATATCCAGGTAGTAGACATACCTGATACATATGGAATGTTACTCAGCAGGGACTGGTCTAAAACTCTCAATGGATATATGTCTACTGACTTCAGTCACATGTGGTTACCTTGGAAAGGTATACCAAACTAGATCAGAATAGATGTTGAGCCTCGAATGAAGCATATGATCACCGAGTACAACAAAACAAATAAGATCTTGTATGTGAATGTAGAACCCAGAGTTTATGCCATTAGACCGCAGACTGTCAAGATAGAAGAGATCCTGATGTTTGATTTTCATCATCATGATGATGATCATCAGGAGGATATAACGACTGTAGAATCTGATAGTAATTTTGAGAATGAGAATGAAATAGATCGCTTCAAAAATTTTGAGATGCACCTATCCAAGCAGGTAAAATGTTGTCAATTGTTAAATATACTTGTTCATGACATTTTGATTGATGGTTGGTGCAGGTTACACGATGAGCCACATTCAGAGAAAACTTGTGAAACATGCATCGACATGATGGAGCTAGAAGAAATGTGCAGTGAGGCATCATTGTCATCAGAACTAAGTTCCACATTTGGTGATGATGATGATACTGATTTTTGTTTGTCCTCCGCAGGAAGCACAAGTGTTGTAATAAATCATGATGAGGTTCATATTATGAGAACAGAAGAAATTCTGGTATATGACCAGATAAATGTTAGGAAGAAAGAGAGAATCATCCCAGGGAGTGATTGTCTAATGGAGTTTGATTATGAACTGTCTGATGAAGATGGAGGCATCAATTTGACCAGATTTGAGGAATTTTTATCAATAGAAATTAAAAAGATGATAGAACAGCAGAGACCTCCACAAGATGCACTAACTGAAGGATGGTGTAGATTGCATGAGGCACCTCACTCAGAGACTGCTTGTTCACTGTGCTTGCATATTCTAAAGAGACTATAGCACCTAATTCAGAAGATCCTCCTCCTGATGTCAAAAAGAAAAAAGAAGAATCAGCTACCTAGAAGAAAGGAAAGATAAAAACTAAGAAAGCTGAAATTCCTAAGTTAAAATGGATATCAGGTGGAGCAGCTGCTAGAGCTGCAAAGAGGAAGGAAGGCTCACCTAAGCCTCCTACTAAAGATAAACCGTGGATCCTAAGATTTGATGGATCTAAGTCTAAACAAGGTGTTGGTGTAGGAATTGATCTCATTGATACATCAGGAAAGTCTTACCTAGCAGCCTATAGATTACAGTTCCCCTACACTAAAAATGTGACAAAGTATGAAGCTCTAATACACAGGATATTGTTTGCCCTTAAGAAGAAGGTAAAGATTCTGCATGTCTTTGGAGACTCAGAATTAGTTGTCAGATAGGTAAGAAGAATTTATTCTTGCAACTATAAGAAATTGTCAAATTATAGACACAGAGTGTGGGATTTGATTGAAGACTTTGATGCCTTTAATATCACCCACGTGCCCAGAGAACAGAACCATAGAGCAGATGCTCAAGCCTAGGCTGCTAGTACCTTAGAGCCTTTGTCTATATTAGGCCTAAAGAGGTTTTTAGTAGAACTGATATCAGTGCCTTTAGTACCTAATAATGTTACTAATCTCCAGGTTTTTGATGATGATCAGCATATCTTAGATTTCATCTCTAACAAAGACATATTTGATGCTCAGATCATAGATGAGAACAATATAGATGAGCATATCTAGGAAGAGGAAGAAATATTAGAGTTCCCTAGCAACAAGATTCCAAAAGAGATGATAGAGCTAGAAAGAGCATTTGACCTGGATAACATGTTAAAATAGAAAGATCTTCCTAAGGCTGATGGAGGACAATATTCACAAGTGAATATTGGACAAAATGATGACAAGAGAAATGTCTTGATTGGTAAGGTTTGCACACCAGAAGAGTTAGAAGGAATAACTCAGGCCCTTAAGGATTACATCCATGTCATTGCATGGACTTATGATGAGTTGAAGACATATGACACATCAGTCATAACCCACACTATACCTCTCAAGCCAGATGTTAAACCCTTCAGACATAAGCAAAGGCCAGTCAATGTTTTGCTTGAACCAATAATTTCTGAAGAAGTCAAGAAGCTGTTAAATGCTAGGATCATATTTCCTGTGAGGCACTTCACTTGGGTGGCTAATCTAGTGCCAGTAAGAAAGAAGAATGGAGACATCAGACTATGTGTAGACTTCAGGAACCTAAATAGAGCATCAGAAAAGGATAATTATCCTTTGCCTTCTTTAGATGAAGTCTTGTAGATTGTTAATGGTGCAAAAATGATGTCCTTTCTGGACGGCTTCTCGGGCTACAATTAGGTCATGGTTGACAAGATTGACAGACTAAAAACTGCCTTCACCACAAAGTGGGGGATATTTGCTTATAGACGTATGCCATTTGGGCTGATAAACACTAGAGCAACATTCCAGCGAGCAATGGACATAGCATTCAGAGGCTTAATAGGAAAATGTATAGTCATATATATGGATGACTTAACAATGTTCTCTAAAGAGAGGCAACCATGTAGCTGATCTTAGAAATGTATTGAAAAAATGTGAAGAATATGGGATATCCTTGAATCCCAAGAAATGCATATTCGGGGTGACAATAGGAAAGTTACTAGCCCACCTAATAAATGAAAATGGAATTATCATAGATCCTGATAGGGTGGAATCCATTATGAAATTACAGCTTCCTGGAAGCAAGAAAGAGCTTAAATCTTACTTTGGGAAGATAAATTTTGTCAGGAAGTTCATCACCGGCTTTGCTGAGATAGTGAGACCTTTGAATGCTATGCTGAAGTAGGATGCAAAGATTGAGTGGACATCAGAAGCTAAGGCAGCCTTTGAAGACATAAAGAAAGCTATTTCTGATGCTCCTATCCTCATCAATCCAGACTATATCAGAGAATTCTATATCTATTCCTTTGCCTCAGAACATACCTCTGTAGCAGTGCTAACTCAAAGGAATGAAGAAAAAGAAAAGAAACCTATAGCATTCATGAGTTGTCCTTTTAAAGATGCTGAATTAAGATATGTAGATGTCGAAAGGAAAGCACTTGCTTTGGTTAGAGCAGTAAAGAAATTTAGGCATTATATTTTGAGAAGCAAGGTGATTACTGTGGTGCCAGATGTAGCAGTGAAGATGTTGTTAATGCAGAGTGAGTCTGGTGAAAAAAGGGCTAAGTGGATCACAGTATTACAGGAATATGACATGGAAATCATACCCATGAAGCTGGTAAGAGGACAAGCTCTAAGCCAAATTATATCAAAGATTGATCCAAATATCATAAGTCAGCATTATGTTATCAATGCTAAGGATAGTGGAGAGTGGTACACAGATATCAGGCACATCCTGATTACTGGAAGATGTCCTCCAAAACTATAGGCTTCACAGAGAAGAACCTTGAAAATAAAATCCCAGAAGTACATGATGAAAGCAGGAGTGCTTTTCAATAAAAATTAGTAAGGAATATACTTGAGATTCCTAGAGAGACCTGAAGCAAATAAAGTTTTATCAGAACTACATGACAAGTTTGGAACAGCACATTGGTCATCCTTGGCCACTACACATGCAATCCTCAGAGCAGGATATTATTGGCCTACAATTTTTAAGGATACTGCTGAGCACATTAAATGATGTCATGTATGTCAGGTAGTTGCCAACAGAGAGAGATATGCTGCACAACCTTTGCAGCTAGTAATGGAGGCGCGCCCATTTGCACAGTGGGGCATGGATTTTATAGGACCTATTAATCCTCCATCATCCTTAGGCCATAGGTATGTGCTAACAATACTGATCATTGTACCAGGTGGACTGAAGCCACTAGCAGCAAGACTTGCAGCATAGAAGATGTCATCAAATTTCTGGAAAGTAACATAGTCACCAGGTATGGGGTTCCCTATGCTCTGGTAAGCGATAACGGCTCTGCTTTTGCTTCAACCAAATTGTCAAGTTGGGCCTTTGATTATGGGATCATACTAAAGTTCTCATCCAATTATTATCCCCAAGGGAATGGATTGGCAGAATCCACTAACAAAAATTTGTTGAATATCATAAAGAAGTTAGTAGACAAGAACCCTAGGGAATGGAATACACTTTTGAAAAATGCCTTATGGGTAGACAGAATTAGAAACAAGGCTGCATTAGGAAACTCACCTTATCATTTAGTCTATGGGGTAGATCCAATCCTCCCTATTAACTTGAAGATTCCTACCTTGCAGTTTGCCCAAGAATACCTAGGCATAGACAATCACCAAGAAGTCAGGTTGCTTCAGCTGATGCACCTGGAAGTGAAAAGAAGTCAGGCAATTGATCAATTTGCCAAACATCAAGTTGTTGTCAAACACTAGTTTGACAAAAGAGCCAAAGTTAAAGCATTTAGGATATCTAATTTAGTCCTGATGTGGGATAAAGCCCATGAGAAGAAAGGAGACCATGGTAAGTTTGATAAATTATGGATAGGTCCCTTCCAAATTTTTGAGATCTTAGGAGACAGTACTTTCAGGCTTAAGAACTTAACAGGTGAAGATGTTCCATTACCAGTTAATGGACAGTTCCTCAAACATTATTTCCAAGCCTAAGTAGCTTCATGACAGTCATGTGTATCATAATGTATATTTGTATAGTTGTTTGTACAGTGTTTTGTTTTGTTTTTACTTGGTTTGCTTGTTGAGTTTTGGTTTTGGTTAGTTAGGATGATGCAGCTCATCACCCCAGAAAATAACAAAATTGTTAAGATTCAAGTGATGAGAACACATTTATATATAGGTTGGGACTCGTTTTGAGAAAGTCATCATGATCAGGTCTGTGATATCCTGTCATCAGGGTACCTTTTCTTAACCAAAGTGATTTCTTCACAATGACTCACCTAACAGCCTTGGGTTTGTTGAAAATACAAGTATAGGTGGTAAGTGAAAAATCTAAAGGGACTCCCTTGCTACCAATGCAATCTCCAACCTAAAACAACAAGTGACCATACCTTGCATTCTGAGCTTACATGATGACATCAGATATATGAAGTATAAATATTCAGAATCCAAAATATAATAAAATTAGGCCATCTAAGTAACCTTACCGGGGCTATAGACGCTTGCTGGCAGTGGGGCTCTACTTAGGGGGATTGTAATGACAACCTTGTCGAGGCTATGAATGCCTACTGGCAGCAAGGCTCTATCTAGGTCGGCTATGAGGGATGATCTCCAACTATGTAGCTTAACACCAGTTACTTTTGTTTTCAACTTGCTTTCAAGATGAGGATAATTAATCATTTGCACATTACTGATCCTTTGTTAGCATTGTTACCATGAGGACATTTTGTCATTCAGAAAGATTATGATGCTTATGCTTAGAAAGAGTTAGAATGCTATGTTAGAATGTGTTCACATCACTTGAATCATTGGAATTTTGATGCTTTCTTTGGTGGCAAGTTGTTGTGTGGTTACACAACATGCCCCATTTTGACTTGACAAAATAGGGACCCAACTTTTTGTTTGGTTTTGCTTGTGTTTTCTGCTTGCTGGCAGTCTGGTAAAAGTAAGTCAATGCAAATGATCCTGCATAAAGGGGACTGGGTAAGTCATCATGATGAGGTTAGTTATTTTCAAAGTTAACATTTCATATTAATAATCTCATGGGTGGATAGAGTACAAAATTTCAAGAAAGTTTGCCTTTTGGATCACCTAGATATTCCTTAGGGAACAAAAGTTATGATGAGTCAAAGATCTGGTCAAACCTGATATTCCGAGGGGAGAATCATATTTCTTAACATCAATCATATTATAAAAGATCACCCTGATCTAATATTATCACCCGATAAAATCATTTGTTCCGAACATTCAGACGTCAACTTTATGTGATGACGATATCTACCTGACAAATGTCATATATTTTACAAAGGTCATATTCCTAAACATCACCCTGATATTTGAATATCGCCCAGATATTTGAATATCGCCCCGATATTTGAATATCGGCCTGTCGTAAAATATCACCGAGAACTAATATCCTGCTAATGTCATCCAAACTTGATAATCAAAGAAATAAACCTGATGATGACGTCACCATTCTTTTTACCTCAAGGAGGTATATTTCCAAACATGACCCTTCCTACATAACATGATGATGACGTCATAAAGCCACAATGCTGAACCAAGTCATTATCCTGATGACATCATCCTAATATTTCGACAGGAGGTCATTTTAGTCTGGGGGTGATATTATAAACATCACCAGATGTTCCAAACATCCCCCGATATTTGAATATCACCCTATCCTACGAAGATCACCCCGCGCCTTGCCGCCATAACATTAAATACACTCAAAGGTGGTAGGTGATTCCCACTGATTACGAAACTGATACATACACCTGGCAGGATCTGGCAGTTACGTACAAGGAAATCAGCTGTTGCATTTAATTTGCCCTAGGTGACCCGATGCATAGGTTGAAAATGAGTTTACCAAGTCATTTTGTATTTACCTTGGGATAAACCAGTTTTAACAAAGAACTAAGCTTCTGAACTCTCTGACGAATAACATCTGGACGCCACAGTTTATAGCAGAATGAAGCAAGTGAAGGTCATCAGTATCAGGGTCATTTTTAGACAATCATTAGCATAATCAAGAGGATAAGCACATCAAGTAAGTAATTTGAAGCCCTCTTGTTGACATCTTTTGCATATCTAGGTATCAAGGTGTTTAACTGGTTTGAAGTTATGCATATCAAGATAAACTAGATGATGAAAACTATAATATGCATGATGATTAATAAAAATATAGCGTATATGCATGCATGTGGTATAAAATTGTAAGACAGACCAATTTTGTTAATTGCAAGCATCCATGGCGGACAAGCGGTTACCTAAGTCAGAGGTAGAATTCCTAAAACTGATGTTTGCTCATCCTGAGGGTGTTCAATTCAAATACGGAGCTATTACAGATACACACTAGGGGAATATAAATCTGGTTGCCTGGTCAGTTAAAATGAGTGATGAGAAGAATAACAGCGCCCTACTGGATGCAGTTTTTGTAGCTGGGATGTGTAATGCAGCTGGTTTCCCCTATTCCATGGAAACCCCTATGCTAGTTATTGAGTGTGCGAGAAATTATAATTCACAAACAAGGAGGGTAGAGAAGCATGGTAGAATATATGTTGATCTGTCAATCAAGGGTATTGCTGCCACTTTCAGTTTGCTGGTGGGCAAGAAAGTTGCCAACATAGATTTGAGGAAGTTAGAAGCAGAATATGAGAATAACAAGAAGTCTGCTAGGAAGAAAATGTATCAATGGAGGGTGAAGAATAGTCCTTATCCTGCAACAGCTAAACTTCTTGTACATTTATATAAATTTGACTTTGATGATGAGTACCAGTACATGATAGCATTGCTAAGCAGAGTGAGAGGCCAACCTGATGTTGGAAGTTTTAAAGACTGGATGTATGCAGTCATCCTGATGTGTCTCTACACAGATAGCAAGCCAATGTGGGCCAAGATGATAAGTGATGCTCTGGATGAGCAGCTAATAAACCTAGGAGGTCCGAATTGTTCCTTCTATATGACCTCATATATAGTTTATTCATGTGCCTACAAGGGTACATTTGATGCATTGATTACAGATGGAAAGATTGGAGGCACAACCAATGATGCACACATATGGGATCATCATCCCCAACTATAAAGAGTGAATTACCTCCAGGATTACAAGCTAGTAAATGATGCATTCTCTATGCACCTGGTGAGAACAATGGAAAGAAGATAGAACCAAGAGACTGAGCATAGAGGCTCAGGAAGTCATATACAGGCATGGAGCCAGGTTTATCCAATTTGCCACTTTCTCCTATATCAGGATTGAAGGTTTTGAGGGGCAGCCTCTCATGCTCCCAAGGTACCCTACAGATGTAGTTGTATTAATGGAATTTCTAAGACAAATCTCTACAATATTGAATGCCTATAAGGCAAACAACAAGCTTCCACCAGTTTTGTTTCCAATTACAATGGGCTGGTATATATGCCCAGATTCTGAGAGTATAAAGAGGGCCATAGATGGTTTAGTGATGATGAATTTCTAGCCTTTTCCATTGATAAGGTCATATGATCCATACGGAAGGATACAGAAGATCATGGGGAAACCCATCCATCGAAAGAACCTTAAAGATTTCTGGGCAGATTGTGAAGATGAAGCTGAAGCCTGAAGAAGAAGGTATCAAAGGTTAACACTTAACCAAATCAAGACCTTTAATTGCATCTCCATCCCAGCACAACTGAAGAAAGATGATGGAATGATAATGTATGATGAATATGAAGAGAAAAAGATATATAATGAAACCATCTCTGTGCCAGATCTCACTATACAGAAGGATATCTCCTTAGATCCATTCACAGGCAGGATATTACAGCTAACCCAAGCTTGGGTGGATGAGCAGATAAATGTACTGAAGAAAAAAAGGTGTTGTCATCACAGTGGACAATAAGAAGAAAAGATAGGAAATTGCTGAAAATGAATATGATGACTTCTTAATTGAGAAGAGAAAGACTAAAGGAGAAAAGGTACCACCTCCTGAGAAAATCAAAAGATGTTTAAGAGGTAAGAAAATTGATATTGAACCCAAAGGGGTTGTAATTGAAAAAGTGATAGTGTCGGCTGAAGATGCATCAGGATCTAGACAAGTGTTAGCATCATTTGCATAGCCTTCTTAGGATAAACAAAAGGCTAAACAAATCTAGAGGCCAACTGCACAATCTACTATTGCATATACGGAGGATCAAGCCTCACATAAGAATAAAGAGAAGGATATCCTTTTAGAAGAAGAATCTGAAGAAGAGGGAGGCCCTATATCCTTCACAAGGAAAAGAAAAGCACCTCAGGTGGTAGCCGCTACGCCTAAGAAACCAAGGACTTCTATGAGAGGTGAAATAAAACAAACTCCCATAATGTTGAGGGGAGCATGTGGAGAAGTACTTAAGAAGGAATTGCAACATAACGTTCCACTTCCCACCATTGTGAAGTTTAAAACTAAGCAAGCTGAAGAACAAGTAAAAGAAACCTCTAAAATACTTCAAAGTGGTTTAATCTCATTAGATGAGAGAGTCAACTTACCTGATGATGAGGTGGTGAAAGATGTAACTTCACAAAGAATGGAAACCCTTGCTGCTGGCACTCGGATAACTCCTCATGGAACTCCATTAGTACAAACAGTGTTAGAGGAGATGAAGCAAGTGGAATCAGGGAAAGAGAAAAGCCCAGAAAAGGTAGCCCAAGAGATGAGGATTGGTACATTGATTGAGCAGGTAACCAGTCCTGTAGTAATTGATCTTCCCTATAGACAAGATGCAAGTCCTGAAAATCAAGGAGGTATTCAGGATAAAGTAGAAAATGTTGAGAAAGTAAAGATGACAGAGATAGAGAGCCACACTTTGGATATGGGTGAGCAACAACAAAAGGAAGTACCTGTTGGACCCAAGATAATTGAAGTCCAGGATAAGGGAAGAGAAGAAAGGGATACATCAAATGATCTTGCTCTAAAGGTACAAGAGGTAATTGTTACAGCTGCGGAACAAATTACAGTTCCAGATCAGGTTGGTGTACCTAAGATAGATACAGGGACATCCACAGAAGCTAACATACATCATGATGAGGGAGTCACCAAGGTGTATGAGAAGCCCATGGAGGAAGCAAAAGATTAGGCTCAAGATAAACATGAAGATGATCAACAGGATCACCCTCCAGAAAAGGAAGTTCCTCAACAGGAGGATATACCTAAAGATCACCTTCATGAGGAGCATCATGAAGAATAGATGTGAAGATCACCCTCCCCATCAAACATGATGGTGGATACTGGAGATTAGGGTGATCATGATGATGATGATGGAGACCAATAGTCAAAGGATCAAATTCCTCAGTGGCTGGAGAAAGAAATTGGTGTAGAATTAGGTATGGAAGCACAGGAATTTGATATATCTACCTTGTTTACAGAAACCCTGATAAAGCCAAGGATGAAGGCTAGAATAACTTCTGCAATAAGAAGGGATCCTATAACTGGTAGAAGAACAGCCCAGGTGGCCATCCCTACAACAGATAAAGAAAAGGGCAAGATCACTCTGGATGAATTCTAGATTAATATAGTAGATCTGGGATTTGCCAATGAAGATCGGGAAGGCTAAGAAGGTAAAGACATAATTGATTTATTGACCCAGAAGGTGAAAAGAGAAAAGCGAAAAATAAACAACACAAGGAGCACATTTCTCAGTTACATACTTACATAAAAGGGTTAATTGACCCTGACGATACATCTAATGATCATGCAGTCCCATTGACTGCTATTTCTCAGGATGAAGTAAATAAATTGGATCTCATGAAACATGAGTCATCCATAATGAGAAAATGGATGTTATCCACATTTGATGAAGTAGAAGAAGTGGTAAGAGCCTCTTTAAAGAGATGGAATTCTTTAAGTGTCTCTAGGAGAAAGGTTGATAAATTGCAGATGGAGATCGGGAAGAGGTCTTTTCAGCTGGAGAAAATTTTGACCATCTTGGAGGAAATAAAGATAATTGACCCTCAAGTTCTCATAAGCAACCAAGTGCTAAATAACAATAATGCCCTGTTGATAGACATATGGTACAAGGACATCAGATTTGAAAGTAATGTACTTAAAAGATGCAACAGTAAACTAAGAGATATCATCATGAAACTCCATGATATGATGTCATATGAAGCTGAAATTTTAGAAGTACTGGAAGGAAAGGCAGAAGGCAAAATAGAAAATCAAGATGAGGAGTTTGCAATTAAAGCTCTACATAACAACTTCCAACAAGTAGCTGATGATCCCTTAAATCACTTGATAGAAGAAACTATGGGTAAGATCATGAGGATCAGGGTCAAGATGGAGAATTATAACGAGACATCCAGCAGCAGGAAAAGTAAATTAGAGAATCTCCGAGGCAAATATCAAATGCATAGGCATGCCACCATCAAAGAAAAATCTCAAGATGGTGGGTAGATAGAGAAAATAATACAGTCATATGAAAATATCCGGACATCCATGTAGGTCCATGTACAAGGAGAAGCTCATCAGGATGATGAAGATTTTGAAAGTGATGATACTAGTGCACATCATGATAATGATGAAGAACCTGATGAAGGTATGCCATAAAGGGAATGTAAGCACATCTAATACTTAGAAAAATATGAGTTACCTAGATGGTTGCTAGCTGGCAACCGGTGCCACATGATAATGTTGACAAAGTCAAAGAGAAGTGTGAACCGTAGATCTTAAATAGATAAATCCTGATCATTGATCAATTGTAACTGCTCCCTCATCTTGTTCTATAAAAGGTGCAGGGATGGCTTATTTTAAGGCATTGGAAACTTAATTGAAATCTGTTTGCTGAAATATTCAGGGCTCATTTCAAAGTTATTGTATACCTATATGTTTTTGCATACCTAATGAATGGGAAGACTCTTTTGATTACAATCCATCATAAATCTTGAGTAATCAGTATATGAATTCTTGATACATGTTGTGATTTACTGCGTCCCTTGGAGTGCATGTCTACTTACATGTGTTGTTTTCATACCTTTTCCTTTCAAGTTAGCATCGACTATATCTAGCTGTGGAATGTCCTGGTGAACATATGGTTTGATTTCTTCTCTTCGTGACTGTATTTGATGTATATGTGGCTCAATAGCTAAAGGGTCAACATTAATTTGAAGTATTTCTTTCAATTTCTTTCAATTTTAGAGCATTTCATCATCACAATTGCAAATAATTGACAATCGTAAGCAAATAATACAAATATGCAGACATCTCATAGATAACTGAACATATTCAAAATATTTGAGGTTAAAGCATCTCAAAATGACAAATATCATGCAAAGATTTAAAGATAGACATAATTTTTGAAGCGCATATCATGTATAATAACTATCTTTGCAGCATCATTAAAGGAAACATCATCTTACTGATGAGATCTATGTAAGTCCCCAAAATGGAAACAACAACACACATCAACCTCTGAGTAACGTCAGAAGATTAAGACCTAATCACCGGAGACTTGGGATCATGAATTCTTTGAATTCATTATATCTTCCAAGATGAATAAGGGTTAATGTGTACTTTTATTCTATGTATGTTTATGACTAACATCATGATCAACACTCTTTTACTCTCCCGCTCCTTCAGAAATCATCCAACACTTTGGAAAATGTTAGAGCCAATGTAGTGTTCTCCATATCTAGCTCTAGAGATAATTAGGACTACCTCTAGAGATCTTCAAAATTGCTTTCCACCTGTTTAGCTATGCATGTGAACCCAAAAAGATATTGTTCTACACAATTTCATTAATTTAGTACAACATAAGTCCTTTCATAAAAAATAATAATTTTTAATAATTCATCTCTCATTAGTGTAATTAAGAAAAGACTTTATAGTTTTTATAGTGCAGATAACTAGGACAGGCACAATGGAAAGATGGAAAAAGGGAGTAAAAATGTATGTTGATCTGAGTGCTACTTGGCACTCATCATCCCCCCAGACTTAATGTTTTGCAGGTTCTCCTACACTTTATAGCCTAGACTTGTTGTGGTGGTATAGTTTATCAATGAGATTGTACTCCTCAAAAGTTGACCAAGTTGTGAAGTTTCTATTACTATTCCCTTTGAACTGCTCGACATGTTTCAACCATTCTTGAAATTTAGCATCCTCCATCTACTCATCCCATATGGGAAATGGCTCAATGATGAGGGGCATCCTAAAGCACCCAATTATCTAATCTTGTTTATATTTATTCATCAATTTGGACACTGCCCTTGCCTTTCTCATAAACCACCTAAGGTTGGTTGGGGACACTACTTCTTTCATTTTCTGCTTTGGAGTGAGGGTGTTCCATCTCTTTTTCCCAATGGTGACTATTTGACTAGATGAGTTATGCATGAATAGACCAAATTCAATGGCACACTCTTGTAGGTGTTGTTGATATAGGGGTAGAATTTTTGTTCTACCTGTTGGGGAATAAATTGCTACTATGAAATGAATTTCAAAGCCTAGGAATTTGGACAATCTCTCCTAAGGAATAGGCTTGTATCTGCATCCTTCTTAGTGTAAGCTTCAATTTTTCATTCTAGATCTGATGATTTCTCATCAGTGACATAAATGCTCTGAGTTGCCAGTCACCCACAAAGAAGTTGATGAAGAAAGTGTGGTCTTTTATGAAGAAATTATGTAGGTACAATCCACACAAAATATTTTATCTTCATCAGAACTCTTCATATACACCTCAAGGAAGTCTTTCCCCTCCTATATATTCTTAATTGAATTAGAAAGAACTAGTGATATTTTCCTTTGGAGGATCCTCTCTTGTAAAAATAGAGCATAACTGCCATTAGGGATTCTACAGGCTATGATATAACAAAGAGGGTGTCTACAGTGGTAACCTTCTCTTCTAGAGCCTTTACCTTTGTTGACATGGTTGTTACTGCCCTATGTAGTTGTAACATCTCCTTGGATCCCTCTAACTCCCTACATCTTCTTTCCCATTGGAATAGGGACTTATGAATGTCTATTGGGAGTATCCCCAGATATGCATCTATTTGAGTACCCTGTTCAACAATAACAGTTGGATTGGTCAATTTCTAAAGTAGTTCTACTTGATCATCTATCTTATTGCTGGCCTTTGTGAGCTCCTAGGCCTGGCTCTGCATTTTCTCATTCATGGCTAAAATTAATGTGATACAATTATCCCTAGCTTTGATGATACCAAAAGTATTCTGTATTGCCTCTTCATCCTTTTTCTTTATTTTAGCCTCTTTATTCTCAACAATTTCTTGTTTTTCCTCTATTTCTTTTTTTAGCTCCTCAATTCTCAAATTTTGAGTTGTCTCTTTTTCTTTCATTACCTTTTTGAGGTCAGTGATAATCAAGTTCTTGCCCCACAACATTCTCTTCAGATTCTCAATCTCCTCCATAAAAAATTATTCCCTCAGATCTCTATATCTTCTTGATCAAAAGGGTGTGAGTAACTACCTATTTCTCCTCCTGTCCTCTCTTCATCAGGAGTTTTATGTCTTTGTGCTTTCCCTATTCACCTACCTCCTCTTGTTGAGCATCTTCTTGTTGAGCCTCCTCTTGATCTTCTGCAAAGGCTGAGATAGATGAGGGTCTAGCGTGCTTTTGGGGAGGAGTCATGGAGGTTTTGAATCCCATGAGAACCTCAACCAAGAGGGTAGTATCCTACTCTACCTGAGTGGGCTGCCTCTTTCTTTTACTTCTCTAGAGCACTGGTTGGGACTGTACCTCTGGAGTTGGAACATCTCCCTCAAAATCTGAGGAAATAGTTAGGGTTTCTCCTTGTGCCACCTCTAGAGCTTGGGCATATTCTAAATCAGGAGTCTCCGGGGTCTGAGAAATTGGAGGGGTAGTGGACTCTAGAGCACTTCCCTCAACTACTTTCCTCCTTATGCTTCTTCTAATAAATGGGATTTCATCTAACTCCTCAGATTCCTCCACCCTTTTATGTTTGTTGGGCTTAGGGGTTCTTGGAGGCCTTTTTGTTGCTTCTCTCTGCCATGCTTCTTCTCTGTGCTTTTTGGCCCTAGAAGTTTTGGAAGATTTTGTCACTACCTCCTCTTCCACAATTATAATGCCCCTCATCTATCTAGTTGGAGTGGACTTTGTTGCAAGTATGTGCTAATCAATGTTGTCATTGATGTCAACAAGATTGTGTTGTCATTGGTGTCAATTGTGTCAAGAGTATGAATAGTTTATGTTGTAGAGAGATGAGGATATGAACTATTGCTAAAGGTTATTTGGTTTCTTTGTAGAGGTATTGAAGATGTTGAGAATATGGTTCTAATGGTTGGTTTCCAAGTTCTTTTGAGAAAATTTGATTAATAAAGGAAATAATGTGTTCTGGCTTAACAAAGTTGTGATCGAGTTTTGCTATGCATTTCTTCCTCATTGAAGATACAATTTGGCTGTTTGAATATGTTGTTCAAAGGTGTTCAGATGTTGTTCAAAGGTGTTTACATATGTTATATTCTAGATTTTGTGCTCTGGTTCATTGTACAAAGAAAGTTGTTCTCACCAGTGTGTAGACAATGTCTTTGAGTTGTGCAAAAGTATTTGGGAGAAACTATTTTGCTTCACATTTCTTCATAGATTTGTTTATAGCTTTGTAGTTATGGATTCATGCTTATACAGTATATATCTTTCTTTAATACACAATGGTTCATGGTTTGGTACTTTGCAAGCTCATTTCTTAAGTTGCAGTTGATGACAGAATATGATAGAGCTAGTTAAGTACTCTGGTGTGAACTTTCTTCAGGTGAAAGATGTCGTAAAGGAGTTTGTTGGTTTTTAGGTGCTTGTGGATGTTTCTAGATCATGTTCAAGCTTGGTGCATGGTCTACATGTTGTTGTTTGATGTTGAGGAAGTGTGTACTCAAAAGTTCATAGTGTTAACACAAGTTTGGCTAACTTGGTTGTTTACACCAATTGCGGTTGTGCTTCGATGATTGTGAAAGTGTGATGAAGCATGTAAGAATGAATTTAGGTTTGTGCTAAGGTGTGATTGGGTCCCCATTCATTCCTTTCCTCCATGGGAATGTTTTGGTCTAGCCCTAATTTAAATTTCATGGGTTAAGATGTGTTTCCAACCTTAGACAACATTTTCAAGGTTGATGATGGTATAAATAAGTGTCAAAGATTTGTGAATGTAGTGATGCATGATGGATATAATGTATGTGATGTGAATTTGATCAGTGTAGTGAGATCTTTCATGTGTTAGGCTACTAGATGCAGTGAGCAAAAGGTGTCTACAATTTTTCAGTGTTGTTGTGAAGGTGTTGTTTGTGTTGTGGTGAATATTTGTAACATCCACATTCTATATACATAGTAAAAACCAGAAATTTACCATTAAGCAATTTAAACAAGGTAAAATGAGATAGAGAAAATTTTTCTTTTATTCAATATAATCAAGTAACTACAATTATAAGATTTCTCACTACTAAATATAGTAAACCATATTGTCCTTCTCAAGTACAATGTTTACAAAAGTAAATCAATTACAAGTATCTACTTTAGATAATGTTTTACATAGTCTCAATAAACACAAGTCTCAAAGATATACTGCATCCAAAAATCTAACATCTTTATCACAAGCCTTGGCATGTCTTCCACTAGAGAGAGTATCTTTCCATTGATTTACCTCCAACCACAGACCGGCGGTCTCCCACACATCTTCCACATAGGAAGTGGCCCTGCCCTTCACAAGGAATATAG
The DNA here is from genome assembly GCA_027924645.1 of Cunninghamia lanceolata. Classification (NCBI taxonomy): domain Eukaryota; kingdom Viridiplantae; phylum Streptophyta; class Pinopsida; order Cupressales; family Cupressaceae; genus Cunninghamia; species Cunninghamia lanceolata. The sequence goes on from BSBN01000978.1 coordinate 2,328,574, forward strand.
ACCAAAGGTGACCAGTGGTAATTTGCCTTCCTGAGTACATAGTGTTGTATCCTACACAACTCTATCAACCATACAACCCTAGATACCCTCTAGCTAAGTATGATTTCTGATAGGTTGTCTGATCCAAATACAGCGAACCAACAATGCATGTAGAGACATATGCATTACTATGGCCATAGTTTCAATATAAATTAACGTTCACAATGAACGTTGTTGTAATGTTCACCCACTCCAACTCGACTTGGATACTATCATATTTCTACAGTTTGACTTGGTCAACTATGTTTAACTTATAAAGTCATGACGATTTCAATAATTTAGTCTTCCTGACCCATAAATGTTTTCTTTCACTGTCTATATTCTATAGACCAAATCAATTATCTTTCTTTACAAGGATTCTCATTGTATCATTGAAATACCCGAGGTCCATGACTTATTGACTCATAAGAATTATAGATTGATTAATAATGGCTAAGATGATAACCTTACCCAGGTTAAGCATTATAATCTAGGAAATTAATTCCCTTCTTACAAGTAAGAATAATTATACATAGTTAGGGTACTAGTCCCTTCAATCATGATATATATAATGATCCCAATGATTTAATATAGATAATTACCACATCTGGGTCAAGTTAAGGTCTAACTAAAGAGTTTTATCTAACTCCAATCTAGTCTTTCTAACTTAGGTGAATTCACAAGACATTGTCATTGCTCTATAAACATTATGGAATGACTATCCATCTCATACCATCTCTAATCCTCAAAGCCTGCAAATATTCTAATTCAGCCCTCAGGCTCTTGATCTCTTCAGCTAATTCTTCATCTTTAGGCATAGAAGAGGATGTTCCCATTCCATTTTGGTCATCATCATCATCCCTTGGGGACTCAGTTTCATCAAATATGTCAGGAGGATCTAAGAAAGGGCATTCCTGAAACACCTTTGATCTCATTCTCAATCTATCACCTTGTTGTCTTTCATATACATCTTAAATTTGAGCCTCTATGTTTGAAAAATAAGGTGCCTGCTACTCTAGAAATCTTGGATTATCCTGGGTAATATCATTGTTTCTTGGGCTAAGAGAACCTTCTTGACCTGCTTGAACAATCCCTTTTCTCTTATACATCATTTTTCTAGGTAATTCTTCAAGAAAAGGATTATGTAGGGATCTTCTCCCTTGCATACAAATTTCACCTTACTAGTTGGGAGATTTGTTTGGAGTCGCCACCTACAACTAGGAATTAAACCAAGGTTCTTACACAAAGCATTCCCCAGCAGAGTCACCAAATCTGTTGTGACTTGAATGGGCAAAAATTACACTTTTAATTCAAGTCCCCAGTAGAGTCGCCAAATCTATTGGAGTTTTTCCCAAACTAGATGCTTCACAGTTATCCCTACAAGGTAGCCATCATTGATCAACAAGATTTCTGGGCCAGGGGCCAACAGTACAGGAGATAGACTCTATAAATATCTCCTCTTCTTCTTTAGGCTCTGCAGAACCAAGGGGGGTATTCCCTATTCAACATCTGTAAAATATACATGTGAACTTACTAGAATGTTGATACAAAGTAGATAAATCCTCTCTTATGCAGACCAAAACTATAAAATAAGTGCAAAGGGGCTAGCTTTGGGCCTATGCTCAGTTGTGAAACAGAGGATTTTAGTCCTAAAGCTACTTCTATTGCCCTAAAAGGTTATATTTGAAGTTTGAATTTGTATTTTGTATTTGGATGCAAGACTGGGACTTTGGGTTATAACCTCAATACAAGATCAAACTAGTGCCTATCTCGGGGCTTAGAGTCAATAGACATACATATGTGAATGATTACCACAAAATTGAATCAATAACTGGGTTTCAAGTGGATTTTTTAGTGTCTGCCTTATAGATATTTCCCAAGATTGAGTATATTAGTCATTCATACTTAATGATATCCCTGCTGCAGCATGCTTTTCCCAATGCTTAACCTAAAACATTTAATCTATTCCTTGAACAAAAGTAAGAGATTAGACATTCAACACAGAAAACCCATGTTCTAGAATCCCAAATAGCCCTTAGCTATCTAGATTCAAAAGAAAAATGCCCACAACTTGGAGACAAATAACCAAACACATGCAACAAAGCATTTCTTATATAAAACCAACATGAAACTAGTAAACTATGTATAAAACATTCAACATATGATTCAAAAACTCACAAGACACCAAAATAGAGCCACCAACAAAATTGTATCTTATTACTCCACCAAAATTTATCCAGTTTTCAACAACCACCAAATGAGTGACACAATTCTCCTATATACAACAAGGACATGTACTCAGCATTCAAGTACAATGGTTAACTCAAAATGCTGCCAGATACAGTGCATCACCAGAATGGCACCTAAAACATTCAATGCTCCATGCAGAAAAGGAAGGAAAAGTAGGTGAAATTAGGAGACGTGCGGCCGTTTGAAGATTTTCCTCATGAAGAAAGTAGCTAGCCTGTCAATCAGGACCCATACCCCTGCAAATTCACCATTCATGGCCAACCTACCCATTTTGGGATGCAGCAATGGTTTGTGTGTTCTTAAAGTTTTTTCCCACTTGGAGAAGATGCAACGAACACACAGAAAATCCTTCCTCGGGCCTTCAAAACAGGGCCATTGATTTCCTTCTTCCCGCTGAGCTTTGTGGCTCCAAATCACTTTGAAAAGTCGCCGGCCAATGAAAATTTGGCATGCAGGTGTCTTTCTCTCCTTTGACTTTTCTCATCGCAACATACATTTTTGCCTTCTTCACCCATTTTTGCCTTTAAATCCTTGCATATGCAATTGTATATACATACAACTGACTTGAACACATGGCAGCACCTGATTGGATCACTATCACTGAACATCTGTATCTCCATTGGTGAGAAAATGCATCTCCTTATCGGCCGTCGGAAAGACCCTAAAATGATTTGCTGATACACCAAGTCACGTCGAAATCCCCTTGCATGCGATCCTTTGTATATCAGCCTTGTATGTTACACATACAAATGTGCAATATACAAGGCGTAGACCCGAAATCATTATGAAACACTTTGAAACTACAATCGAGTCTGGCTTGCATCTTCATTCTTTGTATCTCTCATTGTATATCGCACATACAATGTGCAACATACAACCTACGGACCCCAACCACCTATCTGCCACAACATATTTTCCTTCGCGTCCAGGTTGTATGTGTGCCTTGTATATGCACACACATATAACCCACGGAACATACAACTGCGCAGGCCCCACCAAGTTTTAGAAACTTTGACTTTGACCATACCCGCTTTGCATATTTCTTTGTATCTATTGCTTGTATGTTCGATTGTCTATTGGGAACATACAATCCCAATATACAATGGTAGACTTCACCCATTTCACAAATATAGTTAACTCTCTAGTTGCATCTGCCCTTTGCACCTTGCCTGCTTGTACATTCACTTGTATATGCAGTTGCATATATGAAACAACATACAATGCAAGATACAAAGGAAATGCGTTGACTTTTCAACCCTGCACTTGTATGTATGCCTGACAGGCCCAATTTGATAAACTTTGATGTCCATGACTTGTATGTTTTTCCTTGTATGTTTAATTGTATATACATACAATCCTCCTTGTACACCTATGGGCCCAACCACCATTTCAACCCGATTGGAACCCTCTTGAGATCCACGTTGTATATTACCCATTGTATATCGAATATACAACAACATACAAACCTTTACATACAAGCATGGAATCTAACCTAGAATATGCCATATACAACCCAATATGCATACAAAGATGCATACAACTATTTTCACCATCGCACAAAGGGTTTTCTTTGGACTTAGCATTTTTTCAATCTTTTATAGCGCAACGGGAGAAAGCGGTAATATAATGCAATGGGGCTAGTCAACCTATGAATGCTAAGGCATGAAAATGCAACTTAAGTCATTGATAACCTGCAACAGGAGGTGAACGACAAAATAGAAGATACAATGCAGGATTTCAAGGGAAAACAAAACTAAAGGGACAAAGAGTTTGAGGGAATGAAAAATAAGCTTGCAGACTCGACTCAAAACCCTAACCCTAGGTAGGCACCACTAGTCCCTATTTCTTAAACTCCTACTACATCCAAATAACTACTTACCCAAAATAGTAATGACACCCTACATGGCAGCGAGCAATATGCCATAAATAGGACAAGGATTATCCAACAAATTGAGAGGTGTTCATGGTTTAGAAGCACCATTCAATTCTTAAAATGAACACACAACTATAATATTTAATAATGACTCTGATCGAGCCTAACCACTCTCGTCCAATCAGAGTTGGTTAAAACAAATGCCCACAAATCGTGGACTTCTCCATAGTAAAAAGCATGCACTACTTATGAAGAAAGTGTGGGTAGAAATTGCCTTCTAAAAATGTTTAAAGATTCCCTCTTCATTATATTGCAAGAAAAGAATAGATAGACATGGTTATAGATAAGGTGGTTAATATTAATTTGACGACCATCTCAATTAATCACTAAGGTTTATGGATAACGTGAATGGGTCAAGTTTACCTCCCCATCACAATCCTTCGTTAAAATTGCATCGACTTGACGAGATCGTCTGTTGATGTTAAACATTGACAATAAAACATTTAAGTGACTTAATAATAATAACACAACAATTTTACGACAATGATGTCGTAACTTTTACGTTAAACATAAATGCCATAGTTCATATTCAAATGATGTCATTAACGCTACTAATGACAATGACAACTTGTAATGATTCATGAGATATCGACTATCTGTCGATTGGGTTCAGAAGAAACTGTCAAGACAAGACTTACCTCTTATGACATATTGGTTCATGTTTTCATTAAACACTTATACTTGATTTAGCAAATAAACCACTCGTAACCTGAGGTCTATATCTCTCTCTTGGAAAGATATTCTCTCTCTCTCTCTCTCTCTCTCTCTCTCTCTTCTCTGAGGGTCATCTGAGAATTTGTATTCCTATTTCAACTTGTAACCAAATAATTTATGATCAGTGCATCATTTTTCAAATAATAAACCAAATTTCATAATGCAATATTAAATTGATAATAACATAATCTTTTCAGAATTTCATAACTAACAATCAAAATAGTCTATGTCTTTCCTCAACATTAATCTAAACATCAAAATAGATTTACTTATGTCCTAGTAAAAGTAAAAGTATAGCAAGTCAGAAATTAGGGATCTAACATATCCTTCCCCTAAAGATTCATCATCCTCAATGATATAAAATATCAAAATACAACTAAAAAAAAAGCAAATTCATTATTTAAAAGCTATAAGCATAAAATAAATGAGGAAATTTCTTTTAGAATTCATGGTAATTCCCCCCCTTGTAGAACTATTCTATGCATACTGGTCCTATTAGACTTTACACTACTTAACCTCTACGTTACACAAGCATTGCTTTCTAGCTTCAAATATTTAAGAAGCTTGATCATAACCTTTCCTAGGTTCTATACTTGTAAAACATTCATAGTACATAATATTCATATAATATATCTCTCATATATAAATCACAAAAGCATTATGCCTTCTGGCAATATCGGGTAATAGATTGATTCTTGAATTCAATAAAATTTATAACCTTGAATATTTAGAAGAGTCCTTTATACTTAGGAACTAGTTTGGAATACATTCCATACTTTTATGAAACTTTTTCTGGGGTTTGACCCTTAAAAGAATTTTTCCTTCTCTAACTAAGAATTGTCTTGGTGTACTCTTAACATCAACATAGCTTTTCTATTCTTTATCAATTTCCACTGATCTTTTTGATCAGCTAAATCTTTTCATCCATTTCTTATATCATTTCTGGACTAATGCTAATCCTATCTTTTAGCTTACTCAGCTTATAGGAGTTCATCATCTTTCTGTCTAATGTTTCAATTTAAACCATCTTAATAGCAAAAATTAGGTATTGTTGAAAACTTCACCAATGAAAAGTAGTCTCCCCACTTATATTACTAATCCATGCAATATGTTTGGAACAAATCTTCTAAAACCTGGTTAACTTTTTTAGTTTAACCATCTGTTCCCAGGATAATAAATTGTACTCTTTTAAATTTTAGTCCTTAGCATAGAGGACAAGTTTACCAGGACCTTGACATTACACGCATATTTCTATCTGAGATAACCTTCTCAGGAAATCATGCAATCTAAACACATCTTGCACAAATTTGTGAGTTAACACTGATGCTCCATTAGTCTAATTCCCTAGTATATAATGTGCTACCTTCGAGAGTTTATCAACCATAAAATGACATCATGTCTATTCCAAGACATGGGAAGATTTTGTACAAAATCCATACTAATAACCTGTCATTTCCACTTGGGCACGTCATGCAGGTACAACAATCCTATAGGTGTTGATGTTCTATCATTTCTCCCTGTCACTCTACACAATTTGCTATAAGTCTCACAGCATCTTTCGTTATTCCTTTCAAGAATTTAAGAGGTTTTATATCCATTAGAAGTTGGTTACCCCTAGATGTCCTAGGTATGGTGCGATATGAACTTTCCATTCCAGTTTTTTTTTTAATTCAGAAGAATTATAAACATATATTCTTTCTGTTTTACTCATTAGTCCTTTAGAGTCAAAATGAAAACCTATCATACCTTGAATCTTAGGCTATTACTTGCTTATCATGTATAAGTTCACCCCTTAATTTTGCTCCTAAGGCACCAATTTTTCCCTCAAACTATCCTTCAGGGTTAGGAATTCACAGAATTGGTGTTATTTGTAATTTTTCTTAACCCTTACAGAATCACTTGCTCATAAAGATAATGTTCTCCTTTATTTTTAAAATAAATAAGTATATCTTCTAGAAGACTAGAACAAACATGTTTAAACAATCTCTAAACACATTGTTCATGAGATTTATGAATTCGACAAGGCTTTTGTAAGTCTAAAAGACAACACTGCAACTCACATTGCCCACTTCTTGTTTAAAAGTTATTTTATGATCTTCCTCATCCTTCAATCTTAACTGATGATATATTGATCACTTAATCAATCAGTTTAGTTCCACACAGCTAATCAAAGAGGTCATCAATATGTGGTGAAAGATATTTGTTCTTTATCATTGCTTTAATGAGCATACGACACTAGATACACAATAGCAGAGTTATGTCCTTCTTCTTAACAATGATAACTAGTGCACCCCATGGAAAATATTGGATCTAATTCATACCTTTAGCCAATAATTCTTATAAAGGGGCTTTTGATTCCATTAATCCTATAGCTATCATAAGGTAAGGTACTTTCTAGGTAACTCATCCCAAAATTCTAAGAGGAATAAGATTTTCAGTTGATTCAATCACTGTTCCATCAACTTTGATAGAATGACTTTCTTCAAATCTAGGTCAGTCCTAAGGCAAGCCTATCCTTTGCATCCTTTCAGGGTCTAAAGTTTCAAGATTTTCATTACTCACTCAATATTCTTAGTGATTTTCCTGTCTCATCCCATGAGAAATCTCATTTTCCCCTTCAGGGTTTCCTTGATCTCATACTTTCTTTTCCAAAATACCAGGTATCTCCTTGGTTTTTTTTTTTTTTACAAACATGGTTAGGATTGCCCCTTTTTGTCCAAGAGATTAACTAATGGTTTATTCTATTTTAGACTCTCACCCTTGGTTGGTTCTTGTATGATACATGTCATTTTTCTCATAGAGATAAATAAGTTATTTCAAAGTGACCCAAAGCATCAAACATTTTTTTTAACTCATAACAATCAAAAGATTGATCCAAAACATTGTCATCTTTATTATAATTTATTTAGGAGTAACTACATCCTTATTTGTATAGTTGATACAACAAGACTATATGTCACTGTCAATTTACAATCTTCCAATTAAATAGACATAGCAGGTGGATGTACACACAAGTACTCCTCCAACACCCTTTTACCTAAAATAGAAGCATCACATCAACCTTCAAGTGACATGTTGTAACTGGCTATAGTTTACTAGGTTTTTACTACACCAGTAGAATTAGTAGGATTCTTGGCCAATTCATAACGTTGTTTTCTTTCTAGCCAAATACGCTTAAGCGCATTAGCAAAAGTCTTTGAATCCTCTAGCCATGCACCTTCAGAGTAAATAATATGCTCTTTAAGTTCAACCTCATCTATAGGTTTCTTCTTAACCACTAATTCAGGTAAATGCTGGGGAATAGACTTCCTAGCAGTTTTCTTGGATCTTCTCCATGTCATTCTAGCACAAGAAAATTTTGAACATTAACTAACCACATAATGTTGACTACAAGTTAGCACAGTGGACTGATAAGCCCTAGTGTCGAACCTGATAGCTCTGATACCATATGTAACATCCACATTCTATATACATAGTAAAAACTAGAAATTTACCATTAAGCAATTTAAACAAGGTAAAATGAGATAGAGAAAATTTTTCTTTTATTCAATATAATCAAGTAACTACAATTACAAGATTTCTCACTACTAAATATAGTAAACCATATTGTCCTTCTCAATTACAATGTTTACAAAAGTAAATCAATTACAAATATCTGCTTTAGATAATGTTTTACATAGTCTTAATAAACACAAGTCTCAAAGATATACTGCATCCAGAAATATGACATCTTTATCACAAGCCTCGGCATGTCTTCTGCTAGAGAGAGAGTATCTTTCTAGTGATTTACCTCCAACCACAGACCGGCAGTCTCCCACACATCTTCCACATAGGAAGTGGCCTTGCCCTTTATGAGGAATATAGACCAAACGTGACCAGTGGTAATTTGCCTTTTCGAGTACATAGTGTTGTATCCTACACAACTCCATCAACCCTACAACCCTAGATACCATCTAGCTAAGTATAATTTCTGATCGGTTGTGTGATCCAGATATAGTGAAATGACAATGCATGCAAAGACATATGCATTACTATGGCCATAGTTTCAATATAAATTGACATTCACAATGAACGTTGTCGTAATGTTCACCCACTCCAACTCGACTTGGCTACTATCATATTTCTACAGTTTGACTTGGTCAACTATGTTTAACTTATAAAGTCATGACGATTTCAATAATTTAGTCTTCCCGACCCATACATGTTTTCTTTCACTGTCTATATTCTATAGACCAAACCAACTATCTTTCTTTACAAGGATTCTCATTGTATCATTGAAATACCTGATATCCACGACTTATTGACTCATAAGAATTATAGATTGATTAATAACAACTAAGATGATAATAGGTTAAGCATTATAGTCTAGGAAACTAATTCCCTTCTTACAAGAAAGAATAATTATACATAGTTAGGGTACTAGTCCCTTCAATCATGATATATATAATGATCCCAATGATTTAATATAAATAATTACCACATCTGGGTCAAGTTAAGGTCTAACTAAAGAGTTTTATCTAACTCCAATCTAGTCTTTCTAACTTAGGTGAATTCACAAGACACTGTCATTGCTCTATAAACATTGTGGAATGACTATCCATCTCTAATCCATCTCTAATCCTCAAAGCCTGCAAATATTCTAATTCAGCCCTCAGGCTCTTGATCTCTTCAGCTAATTCTTCATCTTTAGGCATAGAAGAGGATGTTCCCATTCCATTTTGGTCATCATCATCATCCCTTGGGGACTCAGTTTCATCAAATATGTCAGGAGGATCTAAGAAAGGGCATTCCTGAAACACCTCTGATCTCATTCTCAATCTCTCGCCTTGTTGTCTTTCATATACATCTTAAATTTCAGCCTCTATGTTTGAAAAATAAGGTGCCTGCTACTCTAGAAATCTTGGATTATCCTGGGTAATATCATTGTTTCTTGGGCTAAGAGAACCTTCTTGACCGGCTTGAACAATCCCTTTTCTCTTATACATCATTTTTCTAGGTAATTCTTCAAGAAAAGGATTACGCAGGGATCTTCTCCCTTGCCTACAAATTTCACCTTACTAGTTGGGAGATTTGTTTGGAGTCGCCACCTACAACTAGGAATTAAACCAAGGTTCTTACACAAAGCATTCCCCACCAGAGTCACCAAATCTGTTGTGACTTGAATGGGCAAAAATTACACTTTTAATTCAAGTCCCCAGTAGAGTCGCCAAATCTATTGGAGTTTTTCCCAAACTGGATGCTTCACAGTTATCCCTACAAGGTAGCCATCATTGATCAACAAGATTTCTGGCCCAGGGGCCAACAGTACAGGAGATAGACTCTATAAATATCTCTTCTTCTTCTTTAGGCTCTGCAGAACCAAGGGGGGTATTCCCTATTCAACATCTGTAAAATATACATGTGAACTTACTAGAATGTTGATACAAAGTAGATAAATCCTCTCTTATGCAGACCAAAACTATAAAATAAGTGCAAAGGGGCTAGCTTTGGGCCTATGCTCAGTTGTGAAACAGAGGATTTTAGTCCTAAAACTACTTCTAATGCCCTAAAAGGTTATATTTGAAGTTTGAATTTGTATTTTGTATTTGGATGCAAGACTGGGACTCTGGGTTATAACCTCAATACAAGATCAAACTGGTGCCTATCTCGGGGCTTAGAGTCAATAGACATACATATGTGAATGATTACCACAAACTTGAATCAATAACTAGGTTTTAAGTGGATTTTTTAGTGTCTGCCTTATAGATACTTCCCAAGATCGAGTATATTAGTCATTCATACTTAATGATATCCCTGCTGCAGCATGCTTTTCCCAATGCTTAACCTAAAACATTTAATCTATTCCTTGAACAAAAGTAAGAGATTAGACATTCAACACAGAAAACCCATGTTCTAGAATCCCAAATAGCCCTTAGCTATCTAGATTCGAAAGAAAAATGCCCACAACTTGGAGACAAATAACCAAACACATGCAACAAAGCATTTCTTATATAAAACCAACATGAAACTAGTAAACTATGTATAAAACATTCAACATATGATTCAAAAACTCACAAGACACCAAAATAGAGCCACCAACAAAACTATATCTTATTACTCCACCAAAATTTATCCAGTTTTCAACAACCACCAAATGAGTGACACAATTCTCCTATATACAACAAGAACATGTACTCAGCATTCAAGTACAATGGTCAACTCAAAATGCTGCTAGATACAGTGCATCACCAGAATGGCACCTAAAACTTTCAATGCTCCATGCAGAAAAGGAAGGAAAAGTAGGTGAAATTAGGAGACATGCCCCCGTTTGAAGATTTTCCTCATGAAGAAAGTAGCTAGCATGTCAATTAGGACCCATACCCCTGCAAATTCACCATTCATGGCCAACCTACCCATTTTGGGATGCAGCAATGGTTCGTGTGTTCTTAAAGTTTTTTCCCACCTGGAGAAGATGCAAGGAACACACAGAAAATCCTTCCTTGGGCCTTCAAAACAGGGCCATTGATTTCACCTCAAGGATTGAGCCATCATACTCGACTACATGAAATCCTATCATAGTTCTACATGGGACTAGTATGTATGAGAGCAGTATAAAATATCTCATAACCAACTCTCGATCCATCTTAATATTGAACCTTCTCTTATATCACTGTATTTTCTAATAAATTGACAATTTTGAAAAGAAACCCTCTACGGGTATAAAGGAATACAATGATCATGCTTGCAACGTCTAGAAGAGTTACAAATCAGCTTCTAAAGAAATCTTATAAATATGCAATGTATATGCGAGTCCCCATACTTATAGACTCCATATAAGATCTAACCATCTATCTAAAGACCCAATTACAATATTCTTCCCAAACAAACAAAGGCTTGCGACACCAAAGAATCAATATATGTTTATAGTAACATGATACACTCTAAGCTTCGACCTTGATGTTTCTTATGGGTGTCGGCCTTATGAACTTAAAGAAGCAATTTTTATGTTTAGAGAGATAGAAAAACATCGAATGGGCATAGAAAAATGATATACAAACTATTCATGCTTTTCCGATGGCCGATAAAGAGATGCATTTTCTTAGGTATCTCTCTTTGCATCTTTGCAACATTTGAGATTCACCCCTTGTCAACAAGTAATAGCTTAAGAGAAGTTGTGACCAAAAGGTATAAAGAATTTAATGTTTGACTAATCATTTATTGGTACCTCTTGCATGCTTGCAAAATCTAAGGCTTATGAGGTATTTCAAGTCGACTTGTAGCCCAACAAATAGTTTTTCCTACCTAAGGTTAAACATTGTCGACTAGTAACAAATCTCTTTTCAATAATATAGATATGAACATTTACTAAATTTGGGGTCTCGACCCTTTAATGTCTACTTAAAATAGTTTATAACCATAAAAGTGGTCATCAATAATCTTTAACCCTTCTAGGTTATACTAGGGTTTCACTTGACCCTTGAATAATCCATTATATCCAAAATGCCCCTATCTCAAAACTTCAAGACTAAGGTTTCTAGACAACCTATGGTTTAACTCAACCAAGGTTAAGGATACTATGGTTTTGGAAAAGATAATAACTCCTATAGAAGAGGAAAATGAATACTTTCAATTCGCTTCTACATGATGTCATTACTATCACTTTATTTACAATCACATATGATTCTATATAAGGTTAGAGATAGTCTTTTTTGACATAATGGTGTACTATAAAACTATACTCACCAAGATTACTTGAATAGACAATATAGGAAGTCTTACAACAAAGCTGTTCTCATTTACCAAAAATGTTTGTAACGATAGTCCCATGGACCTTAATGTCCCTATCATAATATTTCTAAAGAATTATCACTTGATTCAAATAAAAGGCGGATTCCCAAGCTTAATAAAATTCCTAAGTTCTCTTTGAAAAGAAACCATTATAGGCATTTTATGATTTTATCAAGAAATGGTATTATATTACCATTGACCCACCTCAAGGATTGAGCCATCATACTCGACTACATGAAATCCTATCATAGTTCTACATGGGACTAGTATGTATTAGAGCGGTATAAAATATCTCATAACCAACTCCTTGTCCATCTTAATATTGAACCTTCTCTTATATCACTGTATTTTCTAATAAATTGACAATTTTGAAAAGAAACCCTCTACGGGTATAAAGGAATACAATGATCATGCTTGCAATGTCTAGAAGAGTTACAAATCAGCTTCTAAAGAAATCTTATAAATATGCAATGTATATGCGATTCTCCATACTTATAGACTCCATATAAGATCTAACCATCTATCTAAAGACCCAATTACAATATTCTTCCCAAACAAACAAAGGTTTGCGACACCAAAGAATCAATATCTATTTATAGTAACATGATAAACTATAATCTTCAACCCTGATGTTTCTTATGGGTGTCAGCCTTACGAACTTAAAGAAGCAATTTCTATGTTTAGAGAGAAAAACATTGAACCGGCATAGAAAAATGATATACAAACTATTCATGGGGATAAGAACCTGAGTTGACAAGTTTTGGAAGACCCTTTGTTGGTTCAAGTTTGAGTATTCTAAACTATTCTTGCCGGCAGTCGGGTCCTTCTGTCCAGAACTTTAAGCATCTTCAAGCGTCTTCATTTCTTTCTCAGATTTCACTATCGAGCTTTTCTCTTAATCGTGTATATCTCCCTCTGCTCACCTCTAACTCCCCCTTAAAATGTACCCCTCCAATGATAATCCCTTTGCAAAGTAATCTCCCTCTAAGTTACCACCCATGAATTAACTCCACCAGCCTTACTACATTATAGATCATTCCTAATCACTAATGGATGGTCTTTTTGTCTCACCTTCATCCTTCCCAAGCCCGAATATCATAATCTGTGCTTTTCTGAATCCGTCTCTTTTTTTCTCTCTGTGTGTCTTTCATAAGATTAGTTATTCTCCTCCCCCAAAACATTCCCCATGACTTGCCATCACTAAGAATCCACTCAAATAGTTAGAGTGAGTTCCCTCGGGTTGCGGCATCCTCTCTGGAGTTTTGTTAAAACAACCCATATCTAACGTGAGGACTCCCTGTTCCCACTAACCTCTACGCTCCCTTCCTTTAACAATAGAGTCCCTATTTCTTAAACTCCTACTACATCTAAATAACTACTTACCCAAAATAGTAATGATGCCCTACATAGCAGCGAGCAATATGCCATTAATAACACAAGGATTATCCAACGAATTGAGAGGTGTTCACGGTTTAGAAGCACCACTCAATGCTTAGAATGAACACACAACTATAATATTTAATAACAACTCTGATCAAGCCTAACCACTCTCGTCCACTCAGAGTTGGTTAAAACAAATTCCCACAAATCATGGACTTCTCCATAGTAAAAGGCATGAACTACTTATGAAGAAAGTGTGGGTAGAAATTGCCTTCTAAAAATGTTTAAAGATTCCCTCTTCGTTATATCGCAAGAAAAGAATAAATAGACATGGTTATAGAGAAGGTGGTTAATATTAATTTGATGACCATCTCAATTAATCACTAAGGTTTACAGATAACATGAATGGGTCAAGTTTACCTCCCCATCACAATCCTTCGTTAAAATTGCGTTAACTTGACGAGATCGTCTGTTGACGTTAAATGTTGACAATAAAACACTTAAGTGACTTAATAATAATAACACAACAATTTTATGACAATGATGTTGTAACTTTTACATTAAACATAAATACCATAGTTCATATTCAAATGACGTCATTAATGCTATTAACGACAATGATGACACATTACGACTTGCAATGATTCATGAGATATCGACTATCTATCGATTGGGTTCAGAAGAAATTATCAAGACAAGACTTACCTCTTACGACATATTGGTTCATGTTTTTGTTAAACACTTATACTTGATTTGGCAAATAAACCACTCGTAACCTGAGGTCTATATCTCTCTCCTAGAAAGATACTCTCTCTCTCTCTCTCTCTCTCTCTCTCTTCTCTGAGGGTCATCTGAGAATCTGTATTCCTATTTCAACTTGTAACCAAACAATTTATAATCAGTACATCATTTTTCAAATAATAAACCAAATTTCGTAATGCAATATTAAATTGATAATAACATAATATTTTCATAATTTCATAACTGATAATCAAAATAGTCTGTCTTTCCTCGACATTAATCTAAACATCAAAATAGATTTACTTATGTCCTAGTAAAAGTAAAAGTATAGCAAGTCAGAAATTAGGGATGTAACAATATTGAGCTTCATTAGAACTAAACTCCATGCATAGGTTAGATGCAATTATATCAGTTTATCCCTGGTAGTGAGCCTCTTATTCTTCTATCTCTTTCTTTTGGACTGTGAGTCCTTTGGAAGTGAGCCTTTTATAATTTAGTATTTGCTACTACTTTATATTGTGAGCTAATTCTCTCCATGGTTTTTTTCCCTTCTTGGGTTTTCCACATAAAATATGGTGTTGTCTTGTGTTTGATACTATTCTGATTCAGTTTCTATTATTTACTTCTCATTCTTAATCATAATAACAAACTTAAAGATTAATGTGGATCTGAATGTTTATGAGGGTTTGAAATTTTTGATACAACTTATTCACCCCCGTCTCAATTGTCTTGTGCATTCAACAATTGGTATCAGAACAAGGTTCCTTTGAAGAAAGATTAACAACTTGAGGTAGATCTAGGATGGTGCACAAGAAGGGTGTTCCCCTATTTGATGGATCTTTAGAAGATGGATGCATGTCTATCAATAGTGAAGAACTCAAGGTTGCTCTTGAAGACCTAGAGAGGACTAAAGAAGAAATCAAAGATTTGAAGGAGAATGTTAAAGAAGCAGATGGATGTATCAGAAAATTAAGAGAGTAAGTCAAGAAGGTCAAAGAAAGAAACAAGGAGGCCAGTGAACAATTGAGGCCAGTAACTGAATCTATGAATGGTCTGAAAGTGCAAGTTGAAGAAAAGGCAAGGATTGAGGAATATTTGAACTTAATGGTGAAAGGCAAATCTGAAGAATATATAAGGCTTGAACAAGAAGTTGTGAATCTGAAATCAAATCTGGAGAAGGCAAAGAATTATCAAGAAAAATTCAAGATAAGTTTTACAAGGCTTGATGAGATGATTACAAGTGAAAAAAGCTCCAGTGCTAAAGAGGGTTTAGGATTTGAAAAAGTTGAAAGTTCAAAATCGGATTAGACTTCAAATTAGAGGAACAATGGCAAGCAAATCCAAATTCAAAAGAATAAAGCTAGAAGACCTCCGATCAGACAACCAAATGTTCAAAGGTATCCATCTTTCAATGATTTTTGTCATTTATGCAATAAGTATGGACACAAAACAATAGAATGTAGAAGTAGAAGGAATCAATATGTTCCATCCTTCTCTGGTCAATGTTTCACATGCAATAAAGTTGGTCATAGAGCTGTTGTATGCAAAAGTAAAGTGAAATGTTGTGTTCTATGATTGCAATAGATCTAGACATACCTCTAAGTTTTACAGAAGTAGACACATGAAGAAAGATAATCCAGTAAAGAAGAATGAACCCGTACAAAAGATTGATCCAACAGAGACAAAGGAGATGAGTAAGATTTAGATTAAGAAGGATGTAACAAAGGTTAAGGATGAACCTATACCAACATCTAGTGTAGATGTTCCCCTTAGGAACTAAGATTAGTGCTTTGGCTTAGGGGGAGCCTTCTTGAAAATGTTTTCTCCCTTGCTAAAGGAATGGTGCTAATGTCTCAGCACAAAGGGATAAAGTTAAGGATTGGGAAAAAAGGTTTAAGTCAAGGCAAAGATTGTTATTGCAAAGGATAAAGGTAGAGTTGTACAGATTAGCTTGGTTGGTAATGTTGCAGGAGGATCTTATCCTCCACAATAAGTCTGTTGTGAAGGAAAATTTGATCAGGTAAGAAGACATGTTATGAATTTTGGCTAAGCATCTATCTGGTAAAATCAAGCTATAGTGTTCCAGTAATTTGGTCCGCATTGGTCCACTATTGAAGATATTACTCTATAATTCAGGCATATGGTTATTTATCATTGGATACATCTACATCAAGAATTGTGTCTAATTTTGATGATTGGCTTGAAATTAATGAGAACAGAAGTTTGGCTTGATAGAACACAGTTGTTTCCAATACATAGTATTTTTCATGGAGATGTTTCAAAATCTACAGATGAACTCAGAAGTAAATGGATATGAATCTAATGAGTCTTCAAGTAGTGAAGAAGAAGAAAAAAGATAAAGAGAAGAGAGTACAGGTTGAAGAAGCTCCGGAAAGAATTCCTAAAACTCCCAAGTATGTGTAGAAGCATCACTCTGAAGACCAAATAATTGGTGATAAGAGCAAAGGTGTATTGACAAGAAGGAGAGTTGTTGAAGAACAAATAAATCTCTGTTTACTTTCTAAAGTTGAACCTAAAATAGTGGTTGAGGAATGGAAGGATGAGTATTGTATCAAGGCTATGGAATAAGAACTAATGCAGATTGAGAAGAATTAGACTTGGAAACTTGTCCCAAGACTAGAGAACAAAAATGTAATTGGAACTAAGTGGTTATTTTAGAACAAATTGAATGAGAATGGAGAAGTGGTAAGAAACAAGGCAAGACTTGTGTGTATAGGCTACTCACAAGTGGAAGGAATAGACTATGAGGAAACTTATGCTTTGCTGGCAAGAATGAAGGCCATTAGGATGTTCTTGGCTTTTGTAGTACATAAGGATTTTAAAGTGTATCAAACGGATGTGAAATCTACTTTTCTTAATGGTGAGTTGGAAGAGGAAGTGTACATAAAGCAACCAGAATGATTTTAGTTGTCAGATAAGCCAGATATGGTTTTCAGGTTGAAGAAGACACTATATGGATTGAAGCAAGCCCCTAGAGCTTGGTATACAAGGATAGACATGTATTTATTACAAGGATTCAATAAAGGGTTTGCAGATAACAAGCTATACATCAAAGTAAGTGGAGATCAAATTTTGATTGTGGAAGTGTATGTAGATGATATAATCTTTGGTGGAAATGAAGGCATGTGTAAGAGTTTTGCAGATGAAATACATAAAGAATTTGAAATGTCAATGCGTGGGGAAATGAATTTATTCCTTGAGTTACAGATCAATTAGATAGATAAGGGTATTTTCATTTCTTAGTCAAATTATGTAAAAGAGTTGTTAAAGAAGTCTAGAATGGAAGATTCTAAACCAGTTTGTACTCCTATGGCTACTAGTTATAAGTTGAGTAAGAATGATGAATCTCCTAAGGCTAATCATAGCAAGTACAAATCAATGATTGGAGGATTACTGTATCTGATTGCTACTAGATAAGATATTATGCATGTAGTCTATCTTGTGTCTAGATTTCAAGCAGATCCTAGAGAGTCACATGTTGTGGCAGTTAAGAGGATATTTAGATATTTAAAGGGCACTCTAGATCATGGCTTGTGGTATCCAAAAGATACTAACTTTACTTTAAGTGCTTATACAGATGCAAATTTGGCTAGTTATGTAGATGACAAGAAAAATACAAGTGGTGGTGTATTCTTTCCTGGATGTAGATTAGTGTCTTGGCTAAGTAGGAAACAAGATTTAGTGTCTTTATCTACTGTAGAGGCAGAATATATTGTTGCATCATCATGTTGCACACATGTGTTATGGATAAGACAAACCTTGAAGGATATCAAAGTTTTGTATGATGAGCTAATTTGTATTTTATGTGATAATACAAGTGCTATTAACATTTCAAAGAATCCAGTGATGCATTTAAGGACAAAGCATATCTCAATTAGGTATCACTTTCTGAGAGAGAAGGTTGCAGAGAATGAAGCGAAGCTTGAGTATGTGCTTACAAAGGATCAAGTTGGTGACATATTCACTAAGGCTCTTCCTAAGGATACATTTGAGTATCTCTAGGAGAAGCTAGGGGTTATTGCCCCTCCTTCTTTGAACTAGATGCATAATGAGATGCATCGGTTCAGTCGATTTCAAGATTCATTCTTTTCTAGAATGACGTTGAAGGCTACCTCTCAGGGGGAGCAGGTAGTGGTCATGATGATTATTGTAATCAAGGGGAGTAAGAGTTGATACAAATTTTATTGTGCACTCCTAGGGGGGTATTCAGAGTGATGATAAGAAAAGATAATGTGACATGATAAGAGTGAAAGATGAGGTGTGTCTCCCTTTGCCATTGATGTCAAAGGGGGAGAGAGAGCAATGTGAAAAATAAATGAATCAGTGATTAGGGAGAGAGAGTAAAATGTGTAAAAGAAAGGGGGAAGTAAGAAAGTAAAGAAGATTGGTTAGATTTCTCTTGATGGTTTTTCACATTATGTGTTGCATCAATGACAAAGGGGGAGATTGTTGCAAGTATGTGCTAATTGGTGTCGTCATTGATGTCAACAAGCTTGTGTTGTCATTAGTGTCAACCATGTCAAGAGTATGAATAGTTTGTGTTGTACAGAGATGAGGATATGAACTATTAATGAAGGTGATTTGGTTGCTTTGTAGAGGTACTGAAGATGTTGAGAATATGGTTCTGATGGTTGGTTTCCAAGTGCTTTTGAGAAAATTTAATTAATAAAGGAAACAGTGTGTTGAAGATGTGTTCTAGCTTAATAGAGTTGTGATCAATTTTTTCTAAGCATTTCTTCCTCATGGAAGATGTACTTTTGTAGTTTGAATATATTGTTTAGAGGTGTTTAGAGATGTTATATTCTAGATTTTTTGCTTCATTTCACTATGCAGAGAAACTTGTGCTCACCAGTGTGCAAATAATGTTTCTGAGTTGTGCAGAAGTATCTCAGAGAAACTATTTTGCTCTGCATTTCTTTGCAAATTTATTTCTAGCTTTGTGGTTCTAGATTCATGCTTATAAGATCTACATATTTCTTCAGTTCAAGTGGTTCATGGTTTGGTGCTCTACAAGCTCATTTCTTAAGTTGCAATTGATGACATAATATGATATAGCTGGTTAAGTACTTTGGTGTGAACTTTCTTCAGGTGAAAGATGTTGCAAAGAAATTTGCTAGTTTTTAGATGCTTTGGATGTTTCCAGATCATGTTCAAGCTTGGTGCATGGTTTGCATGTCATCATTTGATGTTAAGGAAGTGTGTACTTAAAATTTCATAGTGTTAACACAAGTTTAGCCAACTTGGTTGTTTACACCAATTGTAGTTGTGCTTCAGTGATTGTGAAAGCATGATGAAGCATGTAAGAAAAAATTTAGGTCCATGCGAAGGTGTGCTGGGGTCCACATTCATTCCTTGCTCTATGGGAATGTTTTGGTCTAGACCTAATTTGAATTTCATGGCTTAAGATGTGTTGCCAACCTTGGAGAATGTTTTCAAGGTTGTAGATGGTATAAATAAGTGTCAAGGATTTGTGAATGTTGTGATGCATGAAGAATATAATGTATGTGATGTGAATTTGATTAGTACAATGAGAGATTTCATGTGTTAGGCTACTAGATGTAGTGAGAAAAAGGTGTCTACAATTTTTTAGTGTTGCTGCAAAGGTGTTGTTTGTGTTGTGGTGAATATTAAGATTCATTGGAACTGAAGTCCATGCATAGGTTAGATGCAATTATATCAGTTCATCCCTAGTAGTGAGCCTCTTCTTCTTCTATCTCTTTCTTTTGGATAATGAGTCCTTTGGCAGTGAGCCTTTCTTTCTTCTGGACAGTGCGCCTTTTGTAATTTGGTATTGCTACTACTTTATATTGTGAGCTATTCCGCACTATGGTTTTTTTCCCTTCTTGGATTTTCTACGTAAAATCTAGTGTTGTCTTGTGTTTGATGCTATTATGATTTAGTTTCTTTTCTTTACTTTTCATGTTTAATCATCATAACAAGCTTAAAGGTTAATGTGGATCTGAATGTTTGTGAGGGTTTGAAATTTTTGATACAACTAATTCAACCCCCCTCTCAGTTGTCTTGTGCATTCAAAAAACTCATTAGCTAAGGTTAATTTTCATTTTGTTGAGTGAGTTATCCTAGAGCACTGCTTTGCAATTGTTTCTTCTAGCTTCTCAACTGCAGCTAAGGGCTCTGTTGTTATATGGAGCCTAATCAGACTCAGAGGTTAAATTTTCCCCACTTTTATCGGTATGATTTCCCCCTGTTGGTGATAATTTATGTTCAAGGTTTTTAGCCTGGCTCCTTCCCTAAATATCCAAAAATTTCCTAAGTGTTGGACCTCCTCAACATTTTTCAGCTGTAGAATCATATTTTCTTAAGGAGAGGAGGTCATCATCATCATATTTCTAGGCATCACCCTGATGTTGCTTCCGAGGGTCATCATATTTTCTGCCTGCATGATCTTTCGCCGGGGTGATATTTTAACATCAGGTGATCTTAGTTAAGATCATCTTGATGATGTTGCTGCAAAGTCCTAAGTATGACCCGATCTTCCGTGGGGTCATCATATTTGAACATCGGGTGATTTTAGTTGAGATCATCCTGATGTTGTTTTATCACTTCATGTTCTTTCATCGCCCTAATGCTGCTAATATCATTCTTATGTCAGGGTGATATCCGCTTTTTCTGCCTGTCTGCAGCATGATATTTGTGCATTACGATGATGTTTCCAAATATCTGGTTATCTTCTTAATATCATCTTGGTGCCGACATGTGGTGGTGATGTCATCAAGGTCCAGGGGGGTCATATTTCTAACACTAAGTCATCTTATGAAGATCCCCTGATGTTGCGAATATGACGATGATGTCATCTGGATATGAGGAGGTGCGTGATAGGTAGATATGCTAATGATGTCAGCAGGATATGACGGTCACATCATCAGGATATTCATCAGTGAGACATTTGGTATCTGCTAAGCAGGAGGATCTTCCTTCGATGCATCAGGTTGTGCTGATAAGGGCGATTATCATGCAGGCAATATTTCACATGAAGGTAAGGTTGGTCATCAGGCTGATATTCATAAGGGTGATATTTTATATTAGGTGATGTGGATGGCATGATACTTTCTCGCAGGGTGATATTATCAGGGTGATATGAATTATCAGGATGAGCTCAGCAGGTGGTTTGCTGACATTAGGATGATATTTTGTGCATCCAGATATCATGCAGGATTATGATGACGAGACTTATACTAGTGTCGTCAGGAGCAAAAGCACTGACATCATATATGCTCATGACCTAGTATATAAAGTAATGAGAGGGTTGCCACAGGGTGCATGTGGGATAATTAGATCCTGCATGATTTGAAATATTAGGATGATACATTTTGGTGGGGAAGGTTTGCGATGCATAGTTTTCTGCATTTCCCAAGGCCACGAGTTGGTGTGCAATTAATGGCGGTTGTTGTAGAGGTATGGGTGATGGTGTGGATGGATCTAGTACATGACTGAAGATGTGAATCCCTAGGCGGCGGTGCAAGGCTTGAGATCTCTTTCTGTCTCCTCCCCTACCTGCTGCATTCAATGCGATGAGTGCCATTTTCTCAATCTATTGTATCTAGCGAATTTTGACTTGCCATGTAATTGAGGCTGAGCACCCCCTTGCTATATAAGTAGGGCTATGTTGCTCATTTGTCAGTTGTTGAAGGCCTGAGGCATTTTTGTGTAAATAACGAAGAACAGGGCATGATCTTGGCTGTTTTATCCCATTTAGGAGTTTATGTGTTGCAGCATGAGTGTATTTTGCACATATTTTCAATTTCAGTGTTAATGTTATATGAAAAATGCTTATTGCATGTGTCTATCTGCTTGTCTCCATTTGCTGCATGTTATTCTCCTTCTTTTGAATCTGGTTGCTAAGGGTTTCATAGATTCTTAGATACAGGGTTCTGTATCACATGCCTGATCTCTAACTTCCATTCAAGGAGTGGATTAAACTGTTTTAGGTTAATGTATGGAGAAGGTTGCATGTCAACAAGGATATCTGTAAGTAGAGGTAGTTAGATACCCATTCTTGGGTGATGTTTGTAAGGCAAGCATCAGCTCCAACCCCCTAAAACTTGAGTGAAAGTTGCAAACCATCTGTTGTATATGTCTAGTTGACTCCTTGCCCAATGGATAGGCACTAGTTTGCTCCTGGGTCAGTAGTTATGAGCCAAAACCCCTTGTCTTGCATCGAGGACATTATGTCCACCCATTTCATCACCTCCATCTATTAGCTGTAGGAGTAGGATTAGGACCCCTGCATACTCTCATACCCAACCAGACACATATGTCCAAAAATGTTGCCAACCTTGTGATCTGTCATGCAGATCTTGGTCCATACATGAGAGTATTCTACCTGTTGTTGTCAAGTTAGATCTTTCTATCATTGAGCTAGTCAAGGTTACATCTTTAGTTATAGGGATACCCCCATTAGTGTGGTAGAACCAGAAGTGAAGGGAAGGCATCTCACACAACCTCCTGTATTAGTTGGCTGAATCTGCATGTGCATAGGAACTGGCAAACCCTGATGCTGATTCAGAAGAAAAACCAACACCCCCCAAATTCCTAGGAGGTCAAGGGGCAATGCCCCTTGTGGGGGTTTGGGGGCAGCACCCCCAAGATGGGGTCAAGGGGTAGCGCCCCTTGTAGTATCTAGGGGTAGCACCCCTAGTACACTGCCTGTCGCGATACAGGGTGGGGTCAAGGGGTAGCGCCCTCGTGGGGGCTCAGAGGCAATGCCCTCAAAACCTCACACGGTTTTTATTATTTTATAAAAGGCGTCAGGTGTTATTTTTCTATTGACCAACATAAAAAATCCTATTTTTGTAACCAACATAAGGCTTGATAAAAGTGGCTAAGGGTTAGGGTTTCCATCAATATTGTATTGTAGCATTTGCAGTGGTATTGAGTTGTAGGGATTACTGGTTGTAATCGGTTTGATTTACTGGATAATAATATTGGACTCTCTACTGGTGGATGTAGCCCAAGTTTTGGTGAACCATGTTAAAACTTGTCTCTCGCTGATTATTATTTTTGTGTATTTTTCATTCCTCTATTTAATCTTTATTTGCATTTATTGATATCTTTTGCTGGCTAACCCTAACAAGCTCTGCCATAGCTCCCTTGCCCTTCATCTTCTTTTTAGTAGTTGTGGTAGGTACCGGGCTTTCTTTTGCTATTTGTGGGATAGAAGTTGGTGTCTCCTTCACTGTCTTCTCCTTTCCTTTACCTCTCCCAGTGGTTAGGAGTGAAGTAGAGGGTGCTGCCTCCTCAACCTCCTAAGTGGAGGAAGTTGCTTCTATAGTGGTTTTCCTAGTCTTTTTCTTGTCTTGTTGTGTGTCATTTAAGAATGACTACCACAAAGCCTCCCCTTCACTCTAAGATAGAAAATGATGTTTGACAATCAAGTAAATGAGTCCACGATGCTTTATAGGACCATTCCCCTGTTGGTATTTATCTGTTGAAGCCACAATTGTAGAGTACATAAAATTTTGAATGTTGATGTTGTATTCTAGGTGGGCATGCCCATGCCTTAATAAAATTAGCATCTTCATAATGGATCCTAGGACTAGGGAGAATTGTCCATCACAAGTAAAGTATTTCATGAGCCACATGGCTAGGGATTGCCGTGGCTAAGGGAGTGAGGTTCTGGTAATTCCTTTAACTTCACCTTTACCTAAGTGTAATTGTACTTTAGGATCATTTTCTACTAAGAAATTTTTAATTAAATAAGAGTAGAGGGTTTTAAGATGATAAAACCTCTCACATTGTTCTTGTAGACCTAAGATGTGGTTGATGATGGTGGCTGAGACATTGATTGTAAATCCTCATACTTTTGTTTGGTTATTCTTTAGATTAGACATAAATTCATCAACCATGTCTTCATGAAACCCTTCAAATTTTTCCAAGAACTCTAACCACACTGCATTTCTTAATACATCTAGTGAGGCTTGATTCTGAAGCAGTCCCTTTGGAGTTTCAGGCTCAAACTTCTTTTTGACTTCCATGCTACTTGTATCCTTCCTTCTCTTTCTATGTGTATTTGATTATGAACCCCTTTCTATTAATCCTTTCCTTGAATCCCCTCTAGATCTCTCTCTTTGTGGTTACAGACCCCATTCCACTCTGGAGCTCCCCTATTTCTATAGAACGACTATGCTATAATGGTTGTTATACTATCTCTGGAGTTCAAAAAGCTTTGCAATCTCTAGAGTTTGGGAGCTCTTTGTTTTGATATTACTTAACAGCGATTGTTTGATTCTAGGAGGGTTTAGTTACTTGAATGATTAGAATTGAGGGGTTAAGTCATAATTGTAGGGAGGATTTGACACTCCAGAGAGGAGGTGTCATCTTGGCAGTTAGGTGACATGCATAGGTTGAAAGAGGAATAATGGCAAGGAGGTACATGTCCAAGTATTTTGTACAAAAATAGAAATGAAAAGACTGGTAATAATTAACTAATCTGAGAGAAATACCTAGATTAACATTTGTAATGAATAACTGATATGCTTGGGCTACTGTACTGTCACTTTGATGAGGTGTGACATGACTTTGCCTTTGTGCAACGTTCCATTAATTTGCATGATGTTAGAATCACACGATTTGGTACTTTCTCCTACATATGGATTTGAATATGACGTGATGGCAGGTGACGTCATTGGATGGCATGCGAATGATGTCCATTGGTGACTACAAAGTGATCCTCTTGTATGGGTTTCCCATTTTGAAAGTGGAGGGTGAGTCATGCTAACCTCATCATTTAGTGCCCCCACTTTGACGTTTGGAAAGTTGGGTCTCAATACTTTGAACTGCTACCAATTTGGTGAAGTGTTGAAGGTGCTCCAAGTCAATGATGTAGAGTGGGGACAGACAACTCAAACTATCTTCAAACAAGCAAAATTTTAATCTCTAAGCATTCAAATGGTGGGTTTTATTTCATTAGCCCTCATTCTTCTTGTAGCCTTTCCAAACTAGTTTTTCCTTCATAACTTTTAGAGGGAGCATGACATTCAAAATGTAAAGGTATTCTTAGATACTCTTTTTGGCATTTACAAACATATCTCAAAACTAGGCATAGTCCTTTTGTACGGAAACCATCAAAAATTGATAACTTGCTCTTAAAAACCTAAAACATGGGAGCAACAAATTGAGTTTTTCAGCCATAATTTTCAGTGCATACATGATATCACAAATGTAAACATAGTTTTAGACACCCATTTGGACCTTATACAACATATCTTAGAATCAAGGCATGTTACTTTGTACAGAAACCTTCAAAAATTGATTTGTTTGCTCATTATTACCCTAATTAGGGGTTTAGACCTGTTTACAGTAAAATGATCACAACTTGTTTGAAACACAATGAAATTGGACCAAATCAAAAAAACATTAAAGGTAAGTGTACCCTCTATAATGGGTAATTAGCCATTCATTCATACTAAGAAAGTTTTCTGTTGTTTCACCATATAAATCTAGAAGTGACAATAATTAATTTGATCATAACTTTCACAAAACATGATGAAAATCAACCAAACCAAAAGCATTAGAGAAGTAACTCAAATATCTTTCTAGCCATAGCACATGCTGGTTATTAAATGCAATGTAAAGTCTGTACAAACTCAAATAAAAGCACTAGAATGTTGGAAATTACAGAAAATAGTGATATTTTATTGTTTCAACTTCCAAACTTCTTCAACGCCCACTTCATTTCGACCACACAAGGTCTTTTAAACATTTAAAAAACATGTTCCAATAGTTCATGACAAATTTTTAGTTACATTAGTTCATATTCTTGATACTTTTAATATTCCTCTAGACTCCAACTTACACCTAATGACTCAAATCAGACTCCAACACACAAGAATGGTCTTAGAAGACCTTATTACATGAAAAAAACCAAAAATAAAACAAAATGTTATCTTATGACCCCTTGAAGACATGAAGACCTATGGGTGCCCCTACACCATACTCCCAAGGGGAAGAAAAACTCAAGTCCACTTGACTACAGGTCTTCTCTTTCTTCCTAGTCTTCAAATTCTTCCACAACTTGTCCTTCATTTCTGCAACTTTGCCTGGATCTTTTTTTCCCTTCTTGTACCAACTCTTATTAGCATCTTCTCAGATTCAAGGTAACAAAACTTGAGTTCTCATTCATATGCCTCAGTATCACTGTCTATGTCTTCATCTTCATCATTGGAATATAATATGTTAGCACATTCATCATCCATAAAATCAGAAAATGCAACCATTACCTCGATTGTTTTGGCAATATCTTCATCCCCATAGTGTGCTACATTTGTATAACCATCTTCATACACTATATGCACTTCTCCTCCTTCTTTAGACTCTTTTCCATCTTCATTTGCATCTGTTGCACTTGTGAACACATACTCACAAATTTTGTTAGAAATAAAATCTTGAGTCTTAATGGACCCATTTTTTTTACATTTTTCCTCTTCCTCAGATGGTTTTTGTTGTTCCATCATCAACAAAGATTCTCCAATGTCTAGTTCTACTGTCTATTCTTGCTTTCTTCACCTCTGAATGATCTTCTTGATAGGCCATTTTACCTTCTTCCTTATTGGTAAATGCCAACCACTTTCTTGTTTTGCTCTCTCAAGAAGTTGATGCATCTCAAGTTCCATTCTTTTTTCCATTTGTTCTAAGGCTTGCCTCAACTCTGCTACCTCTTTCTCAATATCAATTTGCTTTACCTTCTCATCCTTCTTTATTTCACTTCTCTCTTTCCTTTTCTCTTGTTTCTTACTTGGTACCCCCTTACTCTACAAGTCTCCATGGACTAATCTTCTCAACATTTCCATTCGTCTTTCTTAAGAAAGTCTCTTTCACCTTTCTTCTTCTTCACTGCTTCTTGTCTTTATGATACCTCACCTTAGGCCCCTTTCTTTTCCCTTGGCCTAGTCTTTTGGCATCTAGGTTTTTCCTTCAACCTACAAAAAAATAATACACAAACTCCAAAAAAAATCTCTTGCCTAGATCTTTGAGCTCTGATACCAATTTTATTTAGACCAGGGATAGACAACTCAAACTATCTTCAAACAAGCAAACTTTCAATATCTAAGCATTCAAATGGTGGGTTTTCTTTCATAGGCCCTCATTATTCTTGTAGCCTTTTCCAAACTAGTTTTCCTTCATAACTTTCAAAGGGAGCATGACATTCAAAATGTAAAGGCATTTTCAGATACCCTTTTTGGCATTTACAAACATATCTCAAAACTAGGCATAGTCTTTTTGTACAAAAACCATAAAAAATTGACAACTTGCTCTTAAAAACCTAAAACATGGGAGCAACAAATTAAGTTTTTCAGCCATAATTTTTAGTGCATACATGATATCACAAACATAAACATAGTTTCAGACACCCATTTGGACCTTATACAACCTATATTAGAATCAATGTAGGTTACTTTGTATGGAAACCTTAAAAAATTGATTTGTTTGCTCACTATTACCCTAACTAGGGTTTCAAACCTATTTACAATAAAATGGGCACAACTTGCTTGAAACACAATGAAATTGGACCAAATCAAAAACCCATTAAAGGTAAGATCTCCCTCTACAATGGGTAATTATCCATTCAACCGTACTAAGCAAGTTTTATGTTGTTTCACCATAAAAATCTAGAAGTGACAATCACTACTTTGATCATAACTTTCACAAAACATGACAAAAATCAACCAAACTAAAATAATTAGAAAGGTAACTCAAATATCTTTCCAACCATACCATATGCAAGTCATTAAATATAAATTAAAGTCTTTACAAACTCAAATAACAACACTAGAACATTGGAAATTACAGAAAACAATGATATATTATTGTTTCAAATTCCAAACTTCTTCAACCCCCACTTCATTTCAACCACACAAGGTCTTTTAAACATTTAACAAACATGTTCCAATGGTTCATTACAAATTTTTAGTTACATTGGTTCATATTCTTAACACTTTTCATATTCCTTCACTGTGCAACATTGAGACTTTTCATATTCCTCTAGACTCCAACCTACACCTAATGAGTCAAATTAGACTCTAACACACAAGAATGGTCTTAGAAGACCTTATTACATGAAAAAAATGAAAAATAAAATAAAATGTTAACTTATGACCCCTTGAAGACATGAAGACATGTGGGTGCCCCTGCACTAGTCGACTCCAAAGATACATCTGGGTGGATATAGAGGAGCACTAGGTTAGCTCCGGAGAGCTTCTATTGGAATCCTGCATGAAGAAGGGACCACCATTTGCTAGTTTTTAGTCCCCCAGGTGAGAAAGATAGCCATTTACTAATTTTCAATCTTCCCCTTATTTTTTTTAGAAGGGCCACCATTTGTTGGTTTTCGACCCCTTTTTTTAAAAATTTGTTGTCCTTTGAATTTCTTCAACTTGTGGCATAGGCTGTGACCCCTATCACCAAGTACAAGTCCTTGGTAAACTCCTCCTTTATAGTTGATCTTGTATAGAAATAAATTTTGTGACCATTTACTAAGAATGTGTTGTCTCCTCCATCAATGGGTGCCATCAAAACTGTTCCATGCTCATAGTCTTCCTTGATTTGGTAGGGTCCCATCCAATGAGTTTGTAATTTCCCCATGAACTCATTGAACTTAGAATCATACAAGAGAACTTAGTCCCCTTGTTGAAATGTCCTCTTGTTGATGTGTTGATCATGTCATTGTTTCCTCTAGTGATGAATAAGTTTGGTCTATTGTATGGCCTCTATCTTCATTTCATCCAACTCATTGAGCTGAAGAATTCTATATTGTTGTGTTATAGATAATGCTAGCCCAGTGTCCAATGAGGTCTTTAGTGTTTGCAATTCAAATTCTATGGATAGCATGGGCTTCTTTCCATAAACCAGTTCATAGGTTGAAAACTTAGTTGTTGATTTCCATGTGGTGTTGTAAGCCCAAACTGCTTCAGGTAACCTACTAGCCCAATCTTTCCTATTCATGGCCACTATTCTTGTTAGGATGTTTTCTAGCTCTCTATTTGTTACCTCTACCTGCCCATTGGCTTGGGGGTGGTAAGGTGAAGTCTTCCTATGCTTAATCTGGTATAGATCTGTGAAGGCTTGAATTACCTAAGAAGTGAATTGTGGCCCTCTGTCTAAAACTATTGATTTTGGGGCTCCAAACCTCAAGAAGATTCTATTATAAAGAAAATCAACAACTCTTTCTTCCCTTGTAAACTACAATGCCTGAACTTTTTCCCATTTGGTTACATAGTCAGTGCAGACCAAAATATATTCTTTGCCTAAATAAGATAGAGAAATTGGCCCTACAAAATCCAGGCCCCATTGCTCAAATGGTTCCAACACCACTTGAGGGTGTAGAGACATTTCTTGGGTGAAGGTCAGCTGACCCATCCTTTGGCAATGATCACACTGCTGGACATACCTCTTGGTACCCTTATGGAGAGATGGCCAATAGTAACAAGCTCTCAAAATTTTGTGGATTGTTCTTTGTGAGGAATAATGTCTACCTGAGGGTTCATCATGGCATGCCCTTAATACATCAAAGATTTCATCAACTGTTAAACACTTGCATAAGATAAAGTCAAGACCACATTTAAAAAGCAAACCATTCAACCATTTGTAAGATAAACTTTCTTTTACCAATCACTTTTTTGTTTAGAGGTGAAATGAGATGGAAACAAGCCTGTAGCTAAGAAGTTAGCTATGTCAACAAACCAAGGTGTAGTAGAAGAAACAGTAAAAAGATGTTCATATGGAAACTTATCTTCCACTGGTTGGTTTTCTCCACTTGTATGTAGTCTTGACAGAAAGTCATCAACCAAATTAAATTTTCTTGGATTGTCTATGATATAATTTCAAAGTCCTGTAATAGTAACAACCATCTAATTATCCTTGCACCTACTACAGGTTTGTTCATTAAGTATTTAATGGTTGCATGATCAGTATGCACAAATATTTTATATCTTGTGATATAATGCCTAAATTTGTTAATAGCATAGATGAATGCCAAGAGTTCTTTTTCAGTTGTTGTGTAATTTTTTTCTATAGGGGTAAGGTTATTATTGATGTAGTAGATTGCATGCATACCTTCGCTTTCCTCTTTTTTCCTAAGACTATCCCAATTGATTGATTTGAAGCATCAATTGGTATGTGAAAGGGCAAAGTCCAATTAGGTCCCCTCAAAATAGGTGTGACAGTAAGTTTCTCTTTAATGGTTTCAAATGTTGATTGGCAGTACTCTGTCCATATAAAGTCAGCATCCTTGGTTAGCAAAGAAAACATAAGAGCAACTATCCTCCTAAATTTTTTTATAAATCTCCTATAATATCCTGCATGACCTAGGAAGCTTTTGACATTTGTTTGGTTCTTAGGTGAGGGTAATTTTTTTATCACTTCTATTTTGTTCTTGTCTACTTTGATTCCTTCGGTTGATATGTGATGTCCAAGGACAATCCCTTCCTCTACCATCATAAAGTATTTCTCATGACTTAAAGACAACTAATTTTTCTCACAACATTGCAACAATTTATCTAAGTTCTTGAGGGCTTATCCAAAGGTGTCTCCATACACAATAAAGTCATACATATAGATCTCCATACACTCATTAGATAATTCAACAAAAATGGCTAAAACAACCCTCTGAAAGGTAGCTGGAGCATTACATAGGCCAAATGGAAAGACTCTTTATGCAAAAGTTCCCCATGAACACGTAAAGGTGGTTTTATCCTAGTCATTTGGTACTACTTGAATCTGGTTATATCCACTAAATCCATCTAGGAATGAGAAATTCTTTTTCCTTGCTAGGTTGTCTAACACTTGGTCAATGAATGGTAAGGGAAAATAATCCTTCTTTCTAGCTTTGTTTAGCTCTTTGTAGTCAATACATACCCTCTGGTGGTACTTGCCTAGGGTTTATTGTTTTAAGCTAGTCTATCAATTGTCTTCTACTTTATGTTATAATTTCCCATTCACTGTTTATCCTAGGTTACCGGTCGCTTAAGTTATAACCTTGAGCCTTTAAAGTCATAAAGTGACCAGCCATGAGTCCTAATGTCTACCTATTATTGCTCATTAAATGGAATATCCTTTTTAAAGTCTAATCCTAAGTCTTTATAGGGCCTGGAGGTGCCACATGGCATGATATTGCAAGCTCGTAGAACTATTGATGCTGATGTCATACTCCTACCACGGGGCTACGAAATAACGACAACTATAAAGTATGTCATGGTCTTTGGCCATATGGTCGATGATTCAGTTGATTGAAGAAGATGGCGCCATGTGTCAGAAGATGGAGTAGGAAGTGGGTTCACTAAAGATTGATGGTAGTGTAGAGGAGCAAAAGAATCTTGTCAGAGGGGAAGATCCTCTATGCAACAACGAGATGAGGACACGTGGCTTGTTCTTCATAGGAATGAAAAGGATTATGAAAGAGGAGCCACATGGAGGGCCTAGGACACTCCTACAAATCCAAAGGAAGGTGGCCCACTTGCTACTGCATGGCCACAAAATGAAGCCACATGGTCGCGTAGGACAAAAAAGATGGAAAAGTCAGAAAAGGGATGTCCGACATGGAATGTTATGATTGGTTGGTCATTTTTCACATAAAAGCTCAAATTTTCAAATTTGGCGGGGCATTCATAGCCATGGATCACACAATTTGAAGGCTTAATCGATGATCTTAATTTGAATCTTCTACCTAGACATTGGAATTGCCCTTGCATCATGAAAACATAGTAATGGCAGAAAAGACTCACATTAATGCACTCGACCCTAATCTAAATGCTTGATAAAAGAAGGAAGAAAAGAGTTTTTCTCCATTTTCATAGACATGAAGACAATTCCAGGATGCAGTGAGCACCTTGTTGACAAAATATTAAGAAACTCTAAGCCCCTATAGATAAAAACCAGTAAGTTAACTCTGTGCCAGCTGCATCCATTTCAATTTAAGTTGCTATTTTGATTGAGAAGTCAAGCATTGTTAAAAGATAAAAGCCCTAGTTTGGTAAGGAATTGTTGGAAAAAATGAGTCAAGTAAGCCAACTGCCCACTTCAAAATGGAGTTTAGATGAAGACCTCATGGTTCAATTGCCTAGGTCATCTAGAAGGCCTACAAACGTACATGGTCCTAGTGGACTGAATGACAAATTATTAGACCTGTGCTATAAATGTCAAGATGCCTAGTTGCCCATGCCAGGATGGATTTTGTTCAAGCATTGGTATGACAGAAGAGAGTACAAGGCCCCATTTTGTAATGCTTAGAACTTAGTGTTGTCAGATGAAATTGCACCCTGCTTGGAAGGATTCCAAGCATTCCAATGACACAATGGGAATGATCTCAAGGTGTGAGACCTTGCTCAGAGAGATTAAACCTCTGGAGAAGGCTGACTTCCTTGCCTGATTATCACCTAAAACTACTAAAATTTGAGGGGAAAAGGGAGAAGGAAAGCTTTAAAGTAAAGATGAAACAACAAAACTTGAAACATAAAAGGGTGATGCATTAGACATATTTAAAGAGACTTTCATAGAACTAAAAAATGCACAACACAACCGGATAGAGCAAGGATGTATACACAGATTAGATGATTCTAACAGAGGCAAGAAGCAATATGATTGAGAGGAACAAAGACATTCACAGTTAACCATATCCAGATTCACACAGAACTAGAAAATCAGTCAAAGAGGTATGATAACTTGCATATATTCAGTAGGAAGGCAAGGTTACAGTGGTAGAAAAATCTTTGTTTGGAAACAAAAAAGATTCTATGCCAAAAAAATTTCCAACCCTATTTACAACATAAGCCTCCTCTTATATAGCATTCAATCTAACCTAAGTCGGTTACAAAATTCGCTCAGAGAGCTGCCACCAAAAAATCTTCCTGAAGGGACCTCCCAGCTACCGAAGTAATGGTGTCAAATATCTAGAATTGATGTAGATGGAAGATACTTTCAATCTTTAATGTAAGTTGCTGCATCATCAATCTGCTCCCCTGAAATGGTGGAAGATATTTTGGTATTAAATGCGAGCAGCTTGCATGTCTATCCTCGACCATGACTGTATGCAATGTCTGAAACAAGGCGATGGAGAGATATTTTCTAATCATCAATGTGAGTTGCTTCCTCTTTGTGTAACAATGAATGCAAGAAATATCTGCATCTGCCCCTAAAAATGGTCGTTGAAATGTCCCTTCGGCCAAATATGCAAATCTGGATCATGTACCTCCGCTTCTGGTGCTTAAACTCCTCTTTGAAATCACCCCTTGAATATGCACCTAGATCTGCATACAACGCGGGCCCCTACCTTTTTGAATTGGCCATTGTATACTCCTCCTTATGAGGGATATGATGGTGACATCACCATCATGGACGGTCCCTATTGAAATGTGATAGGATGGCGTCATCATCATATCGAGGTGATATTTGGACGAAGGGGTGATATTTGGAGGAAGGTGTGATATTACGAATATGGGGGTGATATTTGGAGGAAGGGGTGATATTACAAATATCAAGGTGATATTTGGAGGAAGGGGTGATATTACAAATATTGGGGTGATATTTGGACGAAGGGGTGATATTACAAATATCAGGGTGATATTACAAATATCGAGGTGATATTTGGATGAAGGGGTGATATTAAAAATATTGAGGTGATATTTGGAATATCACTTGATGTTCAAAATATCACCCGATGTTCAAAATATCACCCCATCTGGAAGATCAGGCTTTGACCAGATCATTGACCATACATAACTTCCTTATTTTAGAGAATTTCAAGGTGATGTAAAAAGTAAACTTGCCTATTTTTTCAATCTCTTTCATATGGTAAGCTTCAGACCTTGATATTTGGGTTCAGACTTCAAGATCACAAACATAGCTTATATTGGGGTATGCACATTGACTGATGCTGCTTGAATTATTTGACTCCTGCTAGAGGAAAAATAGGTCAATAATTTGGTGACTTCTATGGGATGTTTTCCTACTAAACAATTAGATCAGTGGCCTTGAGCATCCATTGGGCATGGAGTCATACATAGACTAAAAATATACAGATATTTTCTTACTTTAGCAACTCAGCAAAGTAGTGAAGAATATTGGAAGACCAACCCAAGATAGAAATGTTGAAAGCAACCCCCTCAACTGTGCTAGATAGCACTTAGGGAAAGCAAAAGGGATGTAAACTAATGTGTAGTAGCACTTATTGAAAACATAGAGACCTGATCTACTGATTTACAAAGCACTCATACCTCAAAACACCTCTTCAAGTGTATCCCATTGACTGGGATAGGCAAATTTAGTCCATCCATATTTGATAACTTAAATGCATTGTGCTTTTTGCATTCAGTAATGAGAAATGGGCCACTCCACATGCTGTCAAACTTGGAATGCTTTCCTTGTCTGCTTTTCAATTCATCCCATTTGAGCACCATATCACCCATTCTAAAATTTTTGGTGGTGGCTTTCTCGTCAAAATTTCTTTTTGTTTGAAGCTGATGAAACTCCATAGCTTTCATGGATTTATCTCTATTCTCTTCAAGCTCCATAAGCTAAGCATATCTAACAGCCATGGGGCCCTTTGCTTCAAACATTTCTAGTTGATTCATGATGTCTAGTGCTAGTAGTTCCATAGACATAGGCAACCTTGCCTCTTTTCCATACACCAGCAGATATGGGGAGTTCCCAATAGACCTTTTAGGAGTTATTCTATCTACCCATAGAGAAAATTTCAGATTGGTGTGCCAGGTCTTCTGGTTATCCTCCATTGATCTTTTAATAATCCTTATGAGATTTTTATTTGCAGATTCAGCCAAACCATTACCCTGTGGATAATAATTTGATGAAGTATTCAAATAGATCCCATTTTTAACAGCCCGATCAGTTATCCTCAATCCAACAAAGGCTAGAGCATTATCAGAGATGATTGATTCAGGCACACCAAATCTGGATATCAAATCACCATAAAAATTTAAAACAACATTCTCATTAGATTCCTTCAGAGCCACTGCTTCAGTCCACCTTGTGAAATAGTCTGTAGCTGTGAGTATCCACCTATGGCTTGCACTTGATGGTGGGTTAATGGGACCTATAAAATCAATGCCCCATCTCATAAAGGGATGCTCTACCTAAATTGGCTGCAGAGGTAAAGCTGGCAGCCTTTCTTTGCCTGCAAAAATGGCACACTTTACACATTTTCTAGCCCATGCATGGGCATCCTTAAATAAGCTGGGCCAGTAATAGCTAGCTCTCATTATTTTCTAAGCAGTAATCCTTGGGGCAAAATGACCCCCTGCTGTTCCATCATGAAATTCACGAAGCACCTTGTCAGTCTGATCTTTATCAATGCACCTTAGCAACACACCATTGAAATCTTTTCTGAAAAGGATGTCATTTATTAAAACATATGGAATGGATTGCAGTCTAAAATATCTTCTTTTAATTCTATCTAAACCTGCTAGACATTCACCAGTCTGCAAAAATTGAGTCATGTCATTAACCCAACTGGTGCCTAATGCTGCTGTATCATTTTGATGCTCCTCCTTAATGATCAGAAGCACCTCCCGTTCCTTTTCTACCTCATTCTCAGAACTGGTAGCAAGTTGTTCACTAAGTCCTCTGCCTCTAACAAGCTTGATTATCTTGATCTCTACATCATATTCCATGACTTTGGTGATCCAACCAGCCCTTTTCTCATTAATATCTTTACTCAACAGGAACTCCTTCACACTAGGGTGAGCTACCATCAAATATATCTTGTTATTAGAAACAAGACGTCTAAATTTCTTAAGTCTCCTTACCACTGCAAGGATGTACTTTTCAACAAAGCTATACCTATGTTCATACCCCTCCAGCCCTTAACTGAAGAAAGCGATTGGTTGCTCAAAACCCTCACTCTATTGTTGTACCAAAATTGCAGAGATTGTATCTAGGCTGCCATAAGCATACAAGATAAAGTCTTTGGAGAAATCAATATTTACCAACATTGGCACAACTGCTAATGCCTCCTTTATGGACTCAAAGTTGAGTTTGGCCTCTTTTGTCCAACTAAAAACTGTGCTCTGCTTCAACATAGACGTCAAAGGCTTTAATAGAGTTGCAATGTTGGGTATGAATCTTCGCAGAAAATTAATTCTACCAATAAAACTTTGTAGCTCCTTCTTGTGACTGGATAAAGGCAGTTCTAGAATAGCTCTTACCCTTTCAACGTCAATGGTAATGCCTTCCTTTGACACAACATACCCTAATAGTTTGCCTTCGTGCACAACAAATATGCACTTCTTGGGATTGAGAGATATCCCGAACCCCTTGCATCTTTCAAATACTAACCTCAAATAAGAGAAATGCTCAGATGCATATTTGGAAAAGACTGTTATGTCATCAAGGTATACCAGTACCAGTTTATACAACAAACCCTTAAAAGCCACATCCATGGCTCTCTGGAAAGTAGAGCCAGCATTTGATAGACCAAAGGGCATCCTTTTGTAGGCCATGGTGCCCCATTTGGTGGTGAAAGCAGTCTTGAATTGATCCTCCTCCTTGACTAACACTTGATTATATCCAGAATATACATCCAGCAAGGAGAATCTTTCAAAACCAGCCACTACATGTAGAATCTGCTCCATTGAAGGCAATGTGTAGTGATCTTTTAGGGAGGCTCTGTTGAGGTCTCTGAAGTTAACACACAACCTAATCTCTCCATTCTTCTTCCTCACAGGGACAAGGTTGGATACCCAAGAAGTATGCTTGATTGGAAAAATGGTTTTCCTCTCAATTAGTTTGGTCAACTCCTTAATCATTAGAAGCTCCAACTTCAGGTTTAGAGGTCTTTGCTTCTGCCTCACAGGTTTAGTATCTGGTTCTAATTCTATGGTATGCTGGGCAATATGAGGGTCAAACCCCTTCAAGTCTGAATAATCCCAAGCAAACACATCTTCAAATTCTTGACAGAGAGCAATGAAAGCTCTCATGTCCTTAGCTAAGCAAATTTTATCTATTTTAAGAAGATTACCTTTAAAAATCTCTAGTTCCTCATAATGCTCTTCTTTTACCTACATGCTAGTCTTGCTTTTCTTAGGTTGATCATCTGTGCTAAAAATAGACTCCAAGGTTACTAATCCCTTAGGCAACTTATTTTTTCTCAACTGAACAATTTGATCATTGCCATACTATTGTTTGAGTTTATCCTAACTCATCATGGAAAACTCATCTTCCTCCAACAAGAAACAAAGGATCTGCTCATCACTTTCAAAAACTTGTCAATGAATGTTATTATCAGGGATAGAGGGCTTATCAACTATTTTTACATGAGGTTGTACCTTCTCCCTTTGAATATCACTGGGAATATCAAACTGAGCCCCAATTGTAGCTAACCTATCAATATGATAGTTCTGATTTCTTGGAATGGAGATCAGATTGAAAGCATCAAACTCTTCAATCATGTTCCAGACCCTATGCTTGTAGCATTTCAAAACATCACTTTTTGTAAGATGCAGCCCTCTTACCTGATTCACAATGAGGTCACTGCCACCATAGACTTGCAAACAACCTATTTTCCTCTTTCTTGCCCACTACAAACCTTGGATTAATCCTTCATATTCAGCAGTGTTATTTGTACATGCAAAGGCAAAACAGAAAGAAGAGTAGTATTTTTCACCTTGTGGTGACACCAACATTGCACCACCTCCAGATCCATTCCTGCTCCTTGAGCCATCAAAGTACATTTTCTATACTTCATTATGCTACTCTATCTGCTGTTATGCATCCTTTACAAGGCTTGGTATTTCTGTTTCAGGTTCCTGCAGTATGTAAACCCCCATACC
This sequence comes from Cunninghamia lanceolata, assembly GCA_027924645.1. Lineage (NCBI taxonomy): Eukaryota > Viridiplantae > Streptophyta > Pinopsida > Cupressales > Cupressaceae > Cunninghamia > Cunninghamia lanceolata. The sequence continues at coordinate 2,367,193 of BSBN01000978.1, forward strand.
AGCTTCTTGGATGTGTACCTCAGGGTCATCTATAACATTTTCTGAGGCCCACTCCCTCAATAGCACTTCTAGTATACTCTCAGCTTGTAGTTCTTGAGCAGCAACTAATTCAAGATTATGAGAGATAATGCAATTTGCATTAACAACACTTGGTGTGTAAGGCTCTATGTGATGATTTGAAGGTAACTTAGATTTTAAAGTTACTATGGTGCCATATCTGGTCCTGAAAAACATGTGGGACCAGTCTGAGGATAAGTATCCTCCTATCTTGGCTGTAAATTCTTGTGATAAGCACATGGAAAAATAAGGAGCTAAATCTATGATGAACACCTCTTGTGAAATGGAAACATTGGGACAGGTATGCAGAGTGAGACCTAAGTCTTTTATTACACCCACAGTATTAACAGTTGTGCCATCTAATTGGAGTAGACCCTTCTCAAGGGGCTGGTACTTGAGCCCTAATTGGTCTACAATCTGCTTAGGCAACACAGAACTGCTTGCTCCACTATCCACCATCCAATTATGTACTAATTTGTCTCTAATTATCAATGATACATAAAATGGGAGTGGTTTGGCACTTTTGTTGGGTTGTTTGTTGTTATCCTAGGATGAATTGGTAAGGACAACCCTATTTGGGTTAATAGTTGTATCATTGGATACTTTCAAATTAGATAAGGCAGACTGCAACATCTTCTTTTGGCCAGGGATAGCTAGGGAATCCCACATGGACATTGTCACATTCATCTTCTTCATATTTTCAATAATATTGAAGGGTGGAATGGCACTTACCTTCTGATTTGATTTTGTAGCAATAGTATCAGCCTGCAAATGAGGCATTTCCCTTGCTGTTGCTAAAGTGTTTCTTTGTAAAATGTGGGGAACATGGGAAGTAGTAGCACCAGCATGTCCTTTCTCTTTATTTGTTGTTTTCTCAATCTCATAACCCCTCTTCTTGGCTCTTGTATTTGCTGCAACTGAGGTGTTATTGTTGTTTATGCCATAAAATTCACCTTGCTACCAGTTCATGAAAGCAGAATCACTCTGAGGTTGCTCTTGTTGTTGCATAGCCCCATCATGAGGTGTATTTGGTTGTGTGGCTGCAAAATTTTGCACCATTAAAGGTTGATTTTGTTGGATCTAGGGCATACAACTGAGAGGGGGGGTGAATCAGTTGTATAAAACTTCTTCTCATTCAAACACTTAACTCACTGTTGTTAGTTAGCAGCATATCAAATAATCATCTATGGAAGCATAATACATAAACACAAGAGCAGATAAGCATCAACACATTGAACACCAAGATTTTGATGTGGAAAACCCGGTTAAGGGAAAAACCACGGGGTGATTAACCCAAGAATTATTCTCTGTTAGAAGAATAAGGAAAAATAAATGGCACATGCCAATAAGGGCTCACTGCCCGAGCACACTGCTCACAAAGAGGCCCACTGCCTACAAGGAGACACACTGTCTACAAAGTGATGAAAATCACAGTCTTGAACTGGAGAATGACATCTCTACCATGTCCGGATCAGTTCCAATTAAGCCCAACAATCTCTGCTCTGCCTTTCGCACGTTTCTTCGCTATATCATGCTCATCCTCACACCACACACTGAAATGAATTCACAAATCATTATTTATACAAGACATCGACTTAGGAACAAGCATCTAAGTTGGCAAACAACCATAGGAGTATCCGCAAGATGAATAACACATCCGGTCGGCCATCACAAGAACATTCGCAGGATGAACAACTCATCCGGTCGGCTAAACAGAGCAATAACTTCATCCGGAAGAATAACTTCAATTCCGGGCTCTACCATTAATGCGGACCAACAACACAACCTAAACATGATCCAAGAACCTTCACAAGCCTGTTTGAATGTCCGGATACATCCGCACTTCCTCTGCTTACTGGGATCTCTTGTCTTCCTCATCCGGAACTTCAAGAACACAGTCTGTCGCCACTGTCATAATGCAAGAGGTACTTCCGGACCTCCAAATCACACACAAATCAGGATGACACATCACAAGGACATCTCAAACACTCCTTCCAATCCGCAGATTATGATAATACAATTCCGGACCTCACCGGACCTTTTTGTGATCCTCTGTCACCTCCGGATACTTGCCGGACCTGGTTCTATACCGGCAGCCACAACTCCTTCCGATCTTCATGCGGACCTCTGAAATCTTAACTGTAACATCTCAAGACTCATATCTACTAACCCTTTAATCCGCATCCTCCGGTTCTCAACCTATACAGTACATTTACCTTCTTCTCATCACTGTTCTTCACTGTTCCTGACTAAGGCTAATTTTCTTAATATCCTCAGCACAAAGCTCATCAAATCCTTCTTGTCAATGCAGTATGAGTATGTTGACATCAATGACAACACTGGCTCACCTCATACTTGCAACAATCTCCCCCTTTGTCATTGATGGCAACATATGATGTGAAAAACCATCAAGACAAGAACTTCTCTTTTCTGTCACAGCTCCCCCTATCAACAACAACTCTTCACATGTCTTCCTTTGCTGCTCCCCCTTTGATCATCAACCACTTGTTTTTCACATGTCTTCTCTCCCCCTTTGACATCAATGGCAAAGGGCTCATACTTGCAATTCTCATGCATCAGAATCATACCAGCTGCTCCCCCTTAGTTGCAGCTCCCCATTAGTCCGGATCACAAGATATGACTGTGATAGCCACCGGACTGATGCACATCAGTGCATCTTAGTTCATCACCGGAGGGGCCATGACCCCTAACTTCTCCCGGAGATATTCAAAAGAGTCCTTGGGAAGAGGTTTTGTAAAGATATCTGCAATCTGATCCTTGGAGGGAACATACTCCAATCTGACTTCTTCCTTGTTTACTTGTTCTCTCAAAAAGTGAAATTTGATAGATATGTGCTTAGTCTTAGAATGCAATACCGGATTCTTGGAAATATTAATTGCACTTGAATTATCACAGAAAATTGTGATAGGCTCCTCATATTCAACTTTGATGTCTCTTAGCATCTGCTTCATCCATAAGATTTGAGTGCAACTACCTGCTGCTGCAATGTATTCTGCTTCAGTTGTAGACAGAGATATTGCATCTTGTTTCTTGCTTAGCCAAGAAACCAATCTCTTCCCCAAAAAGAATGCTCCACCACTAGTGCTCTTCCGGTCATCCACATCTCCTGCCCAATCTGCATCTATGTAAGCATGAAGAGAGAAATCCGGACCTCTAGGATACCATAGACCATACTCAACTGTCCCTTTCAAGTATCTAAAAATTCTTTTGATTGCCATAACATGAGATTCTCTAGGATCAGCCTGGAATCTTGCCACAAGACCAACAGCTTGCATTATATCTGGTCTAGTTTGAGTGAGATACAACAATCCACCAATCATTGATCTATACTTTGTCTGATCTGCCTTTGGAGAATCATCATCTTTGCTTAACTTACATCCGGTTGCCATAGGAGTGTTCATAGGCTTTGAGTCTTCCATACCAAATTTCTTTAACAATTCTTTCGCATATTTGGTCTGAGAAATGAAGATCCCTTCTTTTGTTTGAGTAATTTGCAGACCCAAGAAGAAATTCATTTCACCAAGCATAGACATTTCAAACTCACTTTTCATCTGATTTGCAAAAGTTTTACACATACTATCTCTTCCTCCAAAAATGATATCATCCACAAACACTTCAACAATCAGAATGTTCTCATGATCAATTTTGAAATATAAGTTGCTGTCAGCAGTACCTTTGTTGAATCCAATCTGCACAAGATGCTTATCCAACCTTTCATACCATGCTCTTGGGGCTTGCTTCAATCCATACAAGGCTTTCTTCAACTTGCAAACCATATCATTATTATCAGACAATTGAAATCCATCCGGTTGTTCAATGTAGACTTCTTCTTCCAGATCACCATTTAGGAAGGCAGACTTGACATCCATCTGATATACCTTGAAGTCTTTGAAGGCAGCAAATGCAAGAAGTAATCTGACTGCTTCAATTCTTGCTACCGAAGCAAAAGTCTCTTCAAAGTCAATTCCTTCTATTTGAGAGTAGCCTTTGCAGACCAATCTAGCTTTGTTTCTGATTACTTCACCAGCTTCATTTAGTTTGTTCCGGAAGACCCACTTGGTTCCAATTACATTCCTGTCTCTAGGTCTGGGAACAAGATCCCAAGTATGATTTTTCTCAATTTGCATCAGTTCATCTTCCATTGCTTTGGTCCAGTTTTCATCATTGCAGGCTTCATTTATTGTTTTAGGTTCAATCTTTGAAATCAGACAACATTCATTCTGATCTTGAGCAATATTCCTTCTAGTTTGTACACCTTTGCTTCTGTCACCTATGATCTGATCTTCAGAGTGATTCAGTCTTACATACCTAGGAATTTTGGGAGTATCCAGCACTGCTGTTTCTTGATCAGCCTCATTCAAATCTAACTCTTCTTCCTGATTTACCGGATCAGGCTGACTCTGTCTCACCGGAGAGGATTGAGGTCCTTGAACACTGTCTTGGTCATCTTCATCAAACTCATAAAATCTTGAAGGCTTCTCAATTCCTTCATCAACCTTCACATTGGTGCTTTCTATCATCTTCCTCAATCTCTTATTGTAACACCGGTATGCTTTGCTTTGAGTGGAGTAGCCCAAGAAAATTCCTTCATCACTTCTAGCATCAAACTTTCCTAGATCTTCATCTCTTTTAATATAACACTTGCTACCAAATACTCTGAAATATTTCACAGTAGGAGTGATGCCAAACCAGAGTTCATAGGGGGTCTTACCGGTGTTGTTTCTGATTTGAACTCGATTGAGAGTGTAGACTGCAGTGCTGATAGCTTCTTTCCAAAACATTTGAGGAACATTTGCTTCCAACATCATTGTCCTAGCAGCTTCCTGGATGGTCCGGTTCTTTCTCTAAACTACTCCATTCTGCTGTGGAGTCTTAGGAGCAGACAACAGTCTCCTTATACCCTGTTTCTCACAAAAGTCAATGAATTCACCAGATGTAAATTCTCCACCTCTATCAGACCTTAGACACTTTAGTTTCAATCCGGTTTGATTCTCCACCATAGCTTTGAAGATTTTGAACTTCTCAAAAGCTTCTGATTTTTCTTTTAGAAAGGTGACCCACATCATCCGGGAATGATCATCAATTAATAACATGAAATATCTATCACCTTGCAGACTCTTGATTCTTGTCGGACCACATAGATCAGTATGTACTAATTCCAATAATCCGGTAGAAGACTGATCTTTGCTTTTAAAAGAGACTCTGCTTTGTTTGCCTAACTGACATTCTTTACACACACTATTTGTAGGTTTTATCAATTTTGGAAGATCTCTCACAGCCTGAGTATTGCTTATTTTGATAATGTTATCAAAATTTACATGACACATTCTTCTATGCCATAACCAACTCTGATCAATTTGAACAAATAAACAACTTTTATTTGAACCAACCAGATGAAAGATGTTACCTCTTGTCTGAGTACCGGATGCAATTTCAGTTCCAGAGCTTGTAAAGATTCTGCATTTTCCATTCTTGAACCGGAGATCATAGCCTTTGTCCACTAACTGACCAACACTGAGAAGATTGTGCTTCAATCCTTCAACATACAGTACATTTCCTGTTTTGCTCTTACCATCAAAGGAAATAGTTCCCCTACCTCTGATTCTGCCAGCAGAATTGTCACCAAACTTTACCATTCCTCCTTCATATCTTTCCAAGTCTAAGAACTTATTCTTGTCACCAGTCATATGGTGAGAACATCCACTGTCAATAACCCAATCATCCTTTTCTTCCACTTGAGCAGCCAAGGCTTTTTCAACAACTTTGTGATTGACAGATTCGGAGAGCAAGGAATCTTCTTCCTTGATGGCTATAAACACCCACTCATTTCTGGATTTGCCTCCTGGTTCTGATTCATCATCTGTTACTCCTTCATTGTCATCTTCTTCATGAACATAATAGCAATTCTTTTGAAACCTTTGTCTGTGAGTATTAGATCTTGCAGATCTCTCCGGACATCTTGAGGCAAAATGACCAATCTTATTGCAGTTGAAACACTTAAAGGGTAGTTTTCCTTCATACTTACCGGATCCTCTTGGCAGTCTTTTTGCAATGAGGGCTTCAAGTTGAGCTATTTCTGCTTCTTCTTCTTCCATGTCTCTTCTTGCTTGATCATACCATGACATTTTCCTTGATGAGTTTTCACCCGGATCAAATCTCTGTTTGCCTTTCACATAGGCACTGGCTTTGAAAGCAGATTCAGTCTTGGGAGGATCATCTCCAAACTCGGTCATTTCAAATGCAGCTAGTTTGCTAGCCAGTTGTTCTCTTGTGACAGTTGTGTGGGCTCTGAATTCATCAATGGCAGCAACTTTGATTTTGTAGGCAGCAGGAAGGGATCTTAGGATTTTGCAGACAATCTCATTTTCATCTAAAGTTCCACCAGCATTTCTGATTCCACATACCAGCTCATTTACTCTTGGCATAAAGGTAGTGATGTTTTCATCATCTCTCATTTTCAATCTTTCAAATTTCCCTTTCAGACTTTACAATCTTGCACTTTTGACAAACTCATCTCCTTCATACAGAAGTTCCAGTTTAGTTAGGATCTCATATGCAGTGGGTAGGTCAATGACATTCGAGAGATCTGAGTCATTCAATGCGCTTAGAAGAGCTTCCTTGGTCCGCAGATTGTTTTCAGCTTCTGTGATTTCATTCAGAGTAGTCGGACCACCTTGTGGAGGTACATATGGTTTTGAAATCATACCCAGGTATGCTTTTCCCATGCATTCCAAGTGACACTTCATGCGACCTTTCCAGAGAGTGAAGTTGGTTCCATCGAACTTCAGACTATCCTTCTTGTATGACGACATCCTGGATCTCCTCAAGCGGTTAAGCTCTTGTCAGAGGAACTTGGCTCTGATACCAATTGTTGGATCTAGGGCATACAACTGAGAGGGGGGGGGTGAATTAGTTGTATAAAACTTCTTCTCATTCAAACACTTAACTCACTGTTGTTAGTTAGCAGCATATCAAATAATCATCTATGGAAGCATAATACATAAACACAAGAGCAGATAAGCATCAACACATTGAACACCAAGATTTTGACGTGGAAAACCCGGTTAAGGGAAAAACCACGGGGTGATTAACCCAAGAATTATTCTCTGTTAGAAGAATAAGGAAAAATAAATGGCACATGCCAATAAGGGCTCACTGCCCGAGCACACTGCTCACAAAGAGGCCCACTGCCTACAAGGAGACACACTGTCTACAAAGTGATGAAAATCACAGTCTTGAACTGGAGAATGACATCTCTACCATGTCCGGATCAGTTCCAATTAAGCCCAACAATCTCTGCTCTGCCTTTCGCACGTTTCTTCGCTATATCATGCTTATCCTCACACCACACACTGAAATGAATTCACAAATCATTATTTATACAAGACATCGACTTAGGAACAAGCATCTAAGTTGGCAAACAACCATAGGAGTATCCGCAAGATGAATAACACATCCGATCGGCCATCACAAGAACATTCGCAGGATGAACAACTCATCCGGTCGGCTAAACAGAGCAATAACTTCATCCGGAAGAATAACTTCAATTCCAGGCTCTACCATCAATGCGGACCAACAACACAACCTAAACATGATCCAAGAACCTTCACAAGCCTGTCTGAATGTCCGGATACATCCGCACTTCCTCTGCTTACTGGGATCTCTTGTCTTCCTCATCCGGAACTTCAAGAACACAGTCTGTCGCCACTGTCATAATGCAAGAGGTACTTCCGGACCTCCAAATCACACACAAATCAGGATGACACATCACAAGGACATCTCAAACACTCCTTCCAATCCGCAGATTATGATAATACAATTCCGGACCTCACCGAACCTTTTGTGATCCTCTGTCACCTCCGGATACTTGCAAGACCTGGTTCTATACCGGCAGCCACAACTCCTTCTGATCTTCATGCGGACCTCTGAAATCTTAACTGTAACATCTCAAGACTCATATCTACTAACCCTTTAATCCGCATCCTCCGGTTCTCAACCTATACAGTACATTTACCTTCTTCTCATCACTGTTCTTCACTGTTCCTGACTGAGGCTAATTTTCTTAATATCCTCAGCACAAAGCTCATCAAATCCTTCTTGTCAATGCAGTATGAGTATGTTGACATCAATGACAACACTGGCTCACCTCATACTTGCAACAGATTTATCACTCCATTTGAATAGGCTACCTGACTGTGTGGCTGATTGCATGGATAGCACCATTCATACTTAGCTGCGAGGTTGTTTTGAGCAGGGACAAGGTCCCTTACTGCATTAATAGGTGTCAGATTATAAGGCTGAAAAGGCCTTTGATTCACATTCTACCTGGCACCTTAGTAGTTGCTTTGATAAGGTGGCCTATTAGCTTGGTAAGGCTGATTTTGGCCTTGAGGTTGTGGCTGATAAGGCTGTCTATTCTAGGATTGCTACTTTTTAATGTTTACTAGCTCATTCCTGAAAGTCTGTAGAATATTCTCTATTTTTTGTTGGCTATTTTTGATCTCTTTTAGCTCTTGAGATGAACTAGAGGCAACAAGTTCAGAAATGGCAGTGCTTGGTAATGCTGCTACTATAGGTACAGGGGCAAAATATGGGATTAGCAATGGAATTGAAGCCTGAATCTCAGGAAAGATGGGCACTGGTGGTCTAGGTGCTATCTTTCCAGCCTGAATCAAGCTATTCTATACTCTAATAGCTATTTCATAAGCATCAGGTAAACTAGTACCTCTTAATGATTGTATCATCACTAAAATATCACTATTCAGGGCTTTCAAAAAATACAGAAAAGTATATTCAGCTAGAGGTCTTACCATGGCAGGAATTCTGTCCCATGTCTTCTAAAATCTGAAGTTGAAATCCATCATTTGCTCCTGAGGAGCTCTCTTTATAGTGATCATCTATTCAACCAATGATAGATTATCTGATTTATCTTGGAACTATTTGTTCAATTGATCTCCTAGATCATCCCAGGTTTGTATAGTCTACACTGGTAGGCTCCTGAGCCATTGCAATGCCTTCCCTTTGAATGAGGCAGCTAGCAGCCTGATGGCTACATTCTCCTGAGTGACATGATGTACACCACATAGAGATGCTATGTCTCTAATGTGCTCAATAGGGGTAGTCTGATTCTCCCTTATGAAATAGGGCAGACTCTTCAAAGCTGCCATGGGTATAATATCATGTACTGTTAAGTTTAAAGGGCTGCTCCCATCAAAAGTCACGAATGGCTGATTTCTTGCCATCTGAATAGCTGGGGGTAGATTTGCTTGAGTTGCTATAGGGACTACAGAGGCAACTAGTCTGAAATTTGGTGGAGTTGACTATATCCTTTAGAAACTGGAGTCCTTACTATAGCTCTACTCTGTCTTCTAGGTGGAGATAGCTGCAAATAGTCAAATAAACTTGAACTCCTAGTTTGAATCTTTCTCATAAAATGTAACAATAGAACTGATCTGCTTGTCCTTCCTCAGTGTGAGTCACCAGATATGTAAGTTTTAACCTCATATAGGTCTAAAAATCACTGGCTACACATCAAAACCAGCAATAAAATTTGTAATGTCCCACCGGGCGTTCTAGAAACTGTTGTCACATGAAATTGCACCCTACTCGGAAGGATTCCAAGCATTCCAATGACACAATGGGAATGATCTTAAGGTGTGGGACCTTTCTCAGAGAGATCAGACCTCTAGGGAAGGCCGACTTCCTTGCCTGATTATCACCTAAAACTACTGAACTTTGAGGGGAAAAGGGAGAAGGAAAGCTTTAGAGTAAATATGAAACAACAAAACTTGAAACATAAAAGGGTGATGCACGAGATAGATTTAAAGAGACTTTCACAAAACTAAAAAATGCACAGCACAACTGGATAGAGCAAGGATGTATACACAGATTAGATGATTCTAACAGAGGCAACAAGTAATATGATTGAGAGGAACAAAGACATTCACATGAAACCATATCCAGATTCGCACAGAACTAGAAAATTAGTCAAAGAGGTATGATTACTTGCATATATTCAGTAGGAAGGCAAGGTTACAGTGGTAGAAAAAGCTTTGTTTGGAAACATAAAAGCTTCTATGCCAAAAAAATTTCCAACCCTATTTACAACATAAGCCTCCGCTTATATAGCATTCAATCTAACCTAAGTCGGTTACAAAATTCGCTCAAAGAGCTGCCACCAAAAAATCTTCCTGAAGGGACCTCCCAGCTGCCGAAGTAATGGTGTCAAATATCTAGAATTGATGTAGATGGAAGATACTTTTAGTCTTCAATGCAAGATGCTGCATCATCAATCTGCTCCCCTAAAACAGTGGAAGATATTTTGGTATTAAATGCGAGCAGCTTGTGTGTCTATTCTCGACCATGACTATATGCAACGTCTGAAACAAGGTGGTGGAGAGATATTTTCTGATTATCAATGTGAGCTGCTTCCTCTTTGTGCAGCAATGAATGCAAGAAATATCTGCATCTGCCACCTAAAATGATCGCTGAAATGTCCCTTCGGCCAAATATGCAAATCTGGATCATGTACCTCCGCTTTTGGCGCTTAAACTCCTCTTTGAAATCGACCCTTGAATATGCACCTAGATCTGCATACAACGCGGGCCCCTACCTTTTTGAATCATCCATTGTATACTCCTCCTTATGAGGGATATGATGGTGATGTCACCATCATGGACGGGCCCTATTGAAACATGACAGGATGGCATCATCATCATATCAGGGTGATATTTGGACGAAGGGGTGATATTACAAATATCGGGGTGATATTTGGATGAAGGGGTGATATTACAAATATCGGGGTGATATTTGGAATATCACCTGATGTTTGAAATATCACCCGATGTTCAAAATATCACCCCATCTGGAAGATCAGGCTTTGACTAGATCATTGACCATACATAACTTCCTTATTTTAGCAAATTTTAGGGTGATGTAAAAAGCAAACTTGCCTATTTTTTCAAGCTCTTTCACATGGTAAGCTTCAGACCCTAAGATTTGGGTTCAGACTTCAAGATCACAAACATAGCTTATATTGGGGTATGCACATTGACTGATGCTACTTGAATTATTTGACTCCTGCTGGAGGAAAAATAGGTCAACACTTAGACTTGGCTAAATTAATATGCCATAATGTGTTTCCAAATCTAGATTTTGTGAGGGTAGTTGCACAGAGGTATGATCCTACGTCTAGGGCTGTCTTGGTAGGAAATAATACTATCATGATTAAAACCACAAAAGCCTACATCTCAAGCGTGTTTGGCTTAAACCCTATTTCAGCAAGTAGATTAACCTTACTACTTTGAAGGAAGAATATAAGAGAGTTCGGCATGGATACAGAGCTTTTAAGTTACCCAAGCATAAACTAAAGGGCATTGATGGAAAATTGGTAAAGATATCAGACCAAGAGGAAGAACCTTTTGATGTGTCACAGTTCATGCACTACTTTGTGAAGATGTATCATACTTTGTGCTAGGTATTGAGAAGAGATGCACTAGACAAAATACCAATTTCCTTGATGATGTTAGCAGCAAACATACATGATATTTCAACCATGGAGCCTTTTGATTATGCAATGTATATAGTTGATAAAATGCACAAGCAGCTAACTAAAATTAAGAATAAGCTATATACTATAGATGCAAAAGTGGAGTTTAAGTGGTATTCAATGATGTGCCACATGTTTTTGTATGCTAGATGTTGATGTGTAAAATTGTGCAGGTTCCAACACCAACATGGGAAGTTTCAGGAATGTGAGACTTGCTACCTAAAACAACCTCTAGATTTTAAAGAAGCTGGCTCTTCTCTTTCTTAAATGGGTTTTAGGAAAAGGGTAGAAACTAACAGGATTATAGATACAATGAAAGAAAATCTATCTATGGCGATGCGGCTGAATAAAGTGTTTCTCTCAACTAAGCACAGTGAAAACTATCCTCAAGATTCAGTCACATTAAAGAGCAGATTCTTCATGATTAACATAAATAGATAAAATGAATAAAATCAAAGGCTCACAACCAAACAATTTGCAATGACACAGAAAATATCAACCAAAGCACAAAACTCAGTCTTTCTAATTAATTTTCAAGCAACATAAGAGGCACAGATACATGCATAGTTACATTCACTTTCTGAATCAAGAATAACAAAGTAAAGGCAAATGATATTCACTGGTCATAGCAAAAAGTCTCAAACTTCTCTCTTAAATCTCTGACATTTCAATATCTCTAGCAAAACTAGAATTCAAACTTGAACCACTTCTAATCATTACAAATGTTACATATTTATAGTACAAGATCGACCCTAGATTGTCTGCAACAATCGAATCCCAACGGCCCAACCAAACTGGAGGTAACTGGAAGTCTCTGACAGTTCAAGATCTTTCAAATCTATGACAGTTACTCCTTCTGGAAGTCCATTGGCTGTGACAAAACATATATGGCATACCTCCTCTTATAAGGAACAAACACTTGTTGGCTTCCACGCTCTTTAGAAATAATAAACCCCGCGACAGATGGCAGCATCCGCACGCACAGCTTGAAACTCTTTCATTTCTTGGGAAGAAACAAGAAAGTGACACTTGGCCACTTTCGCAGCAACTAGAAACAATATGTGCCTTTATTTGTAGCTTTGATACTTAACTGTGTCTTTGTATTCAGGAGAACTCCACCTGCGACAACTATCGTGATCCACAGCATTGAAGCTTTAAGACACTGTTAGGAATGGGACCCACAACCCTCTGCTCATTAGTTTTCAAAAGGGACAGGTGGTAGCTTCTGCTACAAAAACTAATTGGTACATGGCAGCTTCCGCTACACTTCTTGAAAGTTTAGAAACCTTACGTGACGGCTTCCGTTACACTTCTTGAAAGTTTAGAAACCTTTTGAGACTCACACGGAGGTTGACACATGTCGAGCTCTGCATCATTTGAGAAACATTTAATATCACTAGAGAAAGGGACAAAACCTTTATCTTTGGAGTCGCATCCACCACGTGGTGCTCTCCACATCACTTGATACTTAAACTGTGGCCCACCACCATCCTTCACTTAACATCAAAAGTTATAAGAAACCATCTTGCAGAAGCTGACACTTGGCAAGCTCTGTAGCAACAACAAAAGACACATGGTGCCTTCCGCCTTCACACTGAAACATTTAGGGAGTGCCTTTGCTGATGACACGTGGTGCCTTCTACAGGGTTGTAACTTAGAAACAATATTGAAACATCTTCCGCTACGTGGCATGCTCCATGTTAAAGTTATAACTTAGGAACAAAAGTGCGGCTTGAACTAAGGCTCGACACTTGGCAGGTTCCGCAGCTCTAGCAAAATGAAACCCTTGCAGCCACTCTCAGAAACATTAACAGATACAAATTGTAACCAGCGGATGTGCTGCAGCTAGAACAACATGTAGAGTCTTATACTCTATAGTTCTTGGCGACCCCTAGGACTTTTTAGGAATGTGTAAAATTGCGTAGGTTCCAACACCAACATGGGAAGTTTTAGGAATGTGGGACTTGCTACCTGAAACAACCTCAAGATTTTAAAGAAGCTGGCTCTTCTCTTTCTTAAATGGGTTCTAGGAAAAGGGTAGAAACTAATAGGATTACAGATACAATGAAAGCAAATCTATCTATGGAGATGCACCTAAATAAAGTGTTTCTCTTAGCTAAGCACAGTGAAAACTATCCTCAAGATTCAGTCACATTAAAGAGCAGATTCTGCATGATTAACATAAACAGATAAAATGTATAAAATCAAATGCTCACAACTAGACAATTTGCAATGACACATAAAATATCAACCAAGGCACATAACTCAGTCTTTCTCATTAGTTTTCAAGCAACTTAAGAGGCACAGATACATGCACAGTTACATTCACTTTCTGAATCAAGAATAACAAAATAAAGGCAAATGATATTCACTAGTCACAGCAAAAAGTCTCAAACTTCTCTCTTAAATCTCTGATAGTTCAATATCTCTAGCAAAACTAGAATTCTAACTTGAACCACTTCTGATCATTACAAATGTTACATATTTATAGTAGAATATCGACCCTAGATTGTCTGCAACAATTGAATCCCAACGGCCCGACCGAACTGGAGGTAACTGGAAGTCTCTGATAGTTCAAGATCTTTCAAATCTATGATAGTTACTCCTTCTGCAAGTCCATTGGCTGTGACAAAACATATGTGGCATACCTCCTCTTATAAGGAACAAACACTTGTCAGCTTCCGCGCTCTTTAGAAACAATAAACCCAGCGATAGATGGCAGCGTCCATGCGTACAACTTGAAACTCTTTCATTTCTCAGAAAGAAACAGGAAATCAACACTTAGCAGCTTCCACAGCAACTAGAAACAATACATGTCTTTATCTGCAGCTTTGATACTTAACTGTGTCTTTGTATTCGGGAGAACTCCGCCTAGGACAACTGTTGCAATCCATAGCATTGAAGCTTTAAGACACTATTAGGAATGGGACCCACAACCCTCCGCTCATTAGCTTTCAAAAGGGATAGGAGGCAGCTTCTGCTACACTTCTTGAAAGTTTAGAAACCTTACGTGGCGGCTTCTGCTACACTTCTTGAAAGTTTAGAAACCTTTTGAGACTCACATGGAGGTTGACACATGTCAGGCTCTGCATCATTTGAGAATCATTTAATATCACCAGAGAAAGGGACAAAACCTTTATCTTTGGAGTTGCGTCCACCACGTGGCACTCTACACATCACTTGATACTTAAACTCTGGCCCACCACCATCCTTCACTTAACATCAAAAGATATAAGAAACCATCCTACGGAAGTTGACACTTGGCAAGCTCCGCAGCAATAACAAAAGACACATGGCGCCTTCCAAATTCACACTAAAACATTTAGGGAGTGCCTCTGCTGATGACATGTGGCGCCTTCCACAGGGTTGTAACTTAGAAACAATATTGAAACATCTTCCGCTACGTGGCATGCTCTGCATTAATGTTATAACTTAGGAACAAAAGTGCGGCTTGAATTGAGGCTTGACACTTGGTGGGTTCTGCAGCTCTGGCAAAATGAAACCCTCGCAGCCACTCTTAGAAACATTAACAGATACAAACTGTAACCCGTGGATGCGCTATAGCTGGAACAACATGTAGAGTCTTATACTCTATAGTTCTTGGCAACCCCTAGGACTTTTGAGCCTGCTCAAAAAGAACCCAAAACTTTGGCAAAAATATGTATTTAAAATACAATGCAGGGTCACAAATTCTGCAAAGCTGTCTGGTAAACAGATCATTCTGAATCAAAAAGTCCCTATTTATTTTGCAAATCTTGGAAGGCAAAATCGAGATTTATAATATCCTTGTGGGAGAAAGTCTACAAAATTTGAACTGTGGCCTTTAATTGAAACTCCAATTGGGCCATTGGTATCAAGACAACCTCCACCTCCTATACTGATGAGGAATCACTTAAACCTTGAAAAATAGTTTGATCATTTTGTCTGGTTAGAAGCAAGGTCTTGATATCATTAATCATAAGTACAATATTATTATCTAGGAATGGTGATGGAAGACCCAACTGCACCAAATCCTCTATGTGTCTCTTCATATCTTTGACTCCTTCTTTGACAATATCTAGGAGTTCCTAGCAGTTTGTGGTGGCTGAGTTGCAACTTAGAACTTCATTTACCCTCTTTGCAGCTATCATTCTGTCACTGATCCCTACTGCTGACAATATTTCATCTGTTGTGTCATATAGCTTCTTTAGTAATAGTTGAGAGTCAGAAACCCTCAAAGAAACAGTAGATAGAGTGGCATGAACTAAAGCTTCCACCTTCTCGCACAACTACTGTGCATTTAACAAGAATGTCAATGATGGTCTTAGCTAGACAATCTCCTTAGAGATTCATTTCCAAACTAAAACATATAGCTCTTTAACCAAATTCAGAACTCCAACATTCTGAGGCCTGTTAGCTAACTCAAGTGTCAGCTGTTTGGTTGTTTGTTGCTCAGCTAGGATTGTGCCTGTATTGCAACAGCAGCATTTTGCTCACTCAGCAACTTTTGTTGAAACTATGTAGCTTGTTGCAATGTGTCTTGATACTTCTTTTCCAATGTGGCCTTCTCTTGCCTCAAAACATTTACTGAAGCTTTTTCCTGGGCTAACTCCAATTTTAGAGAAGCATTTTGGGCCTGAGTGGCTTGATGAATCTGACAGGAAACAATATTTTGCAACTACTTATTTAAATTCTCTATTTCATCTTTCCTAGATTTCAACTCTGTAGCAAGGTTGCTACTATTTGTCTTTTCTTAAGCTAAGTCAGTTTCAACTTTCTGCAACTTCCTGGACACTTTCAAGTAATCAGTTGTAACAACAAAAGTGGTCTCATTGAGTAGTTCAACCCTATCTTGTGGTCTGAATAGTGACATGTCCATGGCTACTGCATTCATTACAAAGTCCTGAGGCTGCATCTGCTCATTTAGCTTTACCACATTTGGGGCTAAATGTGTGACAGTCAACTATTGTTGAATAGGGTCAAAGAGAGACCTCATGTGTGGCACAACCAAGCTTTTATTTTCTTTCTTTCTTTTCTTATCCATCCTGGCTTCTCTAGCCTTCTTAGCAGTATCTGCTTGAGCCTGGAAAGTGGGAGGAGAGGCAATATATCCCCTAGCAAAGGGATGACCCTGAGGTAAACCATAAGGTATAGCCAATGATTGTTGACTAGGGGAAATTTGGGGAGAAGCTCTCTTTGGAACAGAAGGGGAAAAAAGTGGCAATGAGGTGGCCTGTGAAGACATGGCCTGAGGATTGGCAGTTGGGGCAAGTAGAGAAATACGCACAACAGAGGTGGCAGGGGATACTAATGTTTGGCCAATTGGGATTGCCACCCCTAGGGTAGAAGAAAGAGATAGAGAGGAGAAAGGAGAAGAAACACTTACCTGAGGAGCAGTAGATGTAGCTTGTAGTTGCTATAGTAGGGGTTATGCTTCTTCATCTGATTCTGCCTACAGGTGTAGTTTTCTATGCTTCCTTGGTCGTTCTCTTGTGTCCTCTTCTGATTCCATCTCTGCCACTTTCACCACCACTGGAGGTGGCAAGGGTACAAAACTAGAAGCCCCAGTAATTGAAACTAATGTTTCTCTAGTTGGTGATGACACCACACCCTTTTGTTTCTCTAGAGTACTAAGAGATTGGGGCCAAGAAGATACAGGGGCAATAGATGAGGCTTGTCCTGTTGCTTGCATTGTATGAGTTGATTTAGCCTCCTCTTTAGGCTCTTCACCCTTCTTGTGGATTCTTCTTGTATCAGGGCTAGAAACTAGAGAGCGATGCCACTCATCCCAGATAGACTCCCATTTTTCATCAGTATCAACATTCCTGAATGAATGGGTGATCTTTGAGATCTCTTGCCTATACTTCCAATAGGCCTCAATCTTCTCTGGCTTCCATTCTTTGTTTTTTAATGCCCTCCTTAGTCTAGTGGTCATTCTTAACTTAGGGTCAAACGCCTTCTGTTTAACATAAAAGGTCTCCCATGGCCTGGGCCCCTCAAAGGGCAAGTCTGCCAGTTCCACATACAGGTCTGGGGTATCTTCCTTAGGGTTTCTTCTATCCTCCCAAAAGGGCCAACCCTCATGTACTATTTTAGCCCCAACCTTGTTGCTTCTAACCCAGGAGGCTATAAAACTATTTGGGTCATACCTCCACTTATCTTCAATGATGAAGAATCCCAAGATGACTAACTTTCGTAGTAGCAGGTGTTCGACATCCCTGACTTCTAGGGCCATGTTCTTTCTGACCCATGGGATATCATACATTTTCTTCTTCTTCCTCTTGGTACCGAACTCATTGTCAACCACGGACACCTGCCAGGTTACTTCTAGAAATGCTACTCTAGGGGTCAAAACTTTAGGTAGCAGCATAGGTTCTCCATTGAAGCCATGGACCCTAATGATAGTATTATGAGCCCCTAAGAAATAATCACATGGGATTGGGCAATTGGTCATGAAACCCCTAATGCTCTGTGTCAGCCTATGTTCTACAGGCTCAGGGATCAAATGGCAAAAAGCAGGGGCAACAAAGAGTTCCCAGAACTCATAAGGGTCCGACGCCTTAGATAGCACATGTGTCCATGCAAACACAGGAATAGTTCTATTTTGCCTAAAATTTGGGTCGTACATGTTCAATTACATATTTTGTGAAAAAATACCATGATTCTGATATAACATCAAATGAAATAGATAAGAAGAATACCTAAAAACTCCTTTGAATTTGAAATTAACAAGCTGCTCAACCATGGAATAGGCAATTTGTTCTGAAAAGTCCGGCCGGTATTCCTGTGACTTGTCAATAGTCTTCAATCTAAAAAGGATGGCAATTTGCCAGTTGTAAACTGTTTTATCTTCCTTCATCCCAAAAATGAAAGATATCATTGACAGTGCCTCTTGACTGGCCTGGCTGAATTATGCACTTCTTGTAGGTAGCGTGGGCATCTGTGTGTTCTCCTCTACCAACTGCAATTATGAGTTAAGGAACCTAATCTGGTTATTGACATTTGACCATGTCTTTTACATTTTGGCAATAGTGGGGAATGTGGCTGTTCGATCATGATATAGGGCTAGCATGTCTCTTATGGCTTTGGGTGTAATTTGCACTATAAAGGGACCTTGTTGTATGGTGCTTGAGGGTGCATGAAATAGCTCCGCACATATATCAATTAGGTCAGGACATAGGTGCACATTTGGAACCATGAACTGTGCCAACTGTGAGGTCCAAATCCTCATTCCAAAAGTTTTAGATTGTCCGCTCTTTGCCTTTTGAATGCATCTCTGGTGTGCCCCTTCTTGAAGAGTCTTGCTAGGTTTTTGAAGGGCTGGATCAAAGATACCATCTACGAAATCCTTAACCTCCTCTGGGTTGACAGAAAACCCTACCTTAGGGACCCTCGTTCTTGGATAGGTTCTTTTAGGTTGCGCAGGCACTGAGGTGTATGATTTGCTACTCAAAAACCTATCGATTGATTCGTAAATTCTGAGTCCTCTTGAGAAGACTGTGCTTCAGATGCCATGTCTGTATCTACAGGGAGAATGTGGGAAGCATTGACACAGGAATGGATGGAATTGCTATAGAGGAATGACACAGCTAAAAATGCTTGCTAGGGATGTGAATTGTAGGCAACAGCGATTCAAAATAGAGAGATAGAGCAAAATGATAGCCACACTTAGGATTTAACTCTTATTAATGGGGCTTTTAATGACACATCATGCCTTATAAATGGCATTAACACCAAGAAACCATTAGTGTATCTTTCTAAATCGGTATGGGACAGAGTGTCAGACACATTATGAGAGTGGCTGCAAAAGTGTGTACTTTCGAGGATTTTGGGGATTGGAGACAACCTTAATGAGTGCGAGATTTTCAAAAAAAGAAGGGGGCTGGCGCTGACGACACGTGTTCATAGAACACTTATTGAAAGGGAAAGCAAAAAAAAAGAAAGCGGGAAAAAGAAAGCAAGAAAGGGAAACTAACTAACTATGATACACTAGAGCCCCTACTTAATTGAAGTGCTTCAAATAGATCCCATTAATAGGAATCTCTTTAGGCTCACCATCCATGGTCTCCAGTTTAAAAGAATTTTTCTGCTTACAAGAACGAATTTTGTAAGGACTAGTTGACAATGATTTAAATTTACTATGTCGGCCTGGCTTGGCCGCTCTCTCATCCCATTTCAACACTATTGAGCCAACTTCAAAATGGGGATTCGAAGTCTTCTTGTCAAAATAATCTTTAATTATTTTTTGATGTTTCATTAGTGACTCATGTGCCTTTTCTCTTTTCTCTTGCACTTCTAGTAGTTCAGCAAGTCTAACTTGCATGGGACCATTCTCCTTAATCTCAATTTGTTTCAATAATTACAAAGCAGGAATCTCTAAGCTTAGTGGCATTACAGCTGGCTTACCATAGACTAATTCATATGGAGACATCTTTGTCACTTGCTTAGGTGTAATTCTGTCAGCCCACAGTGTTGTATTAAGCAGTTTATGCCACTCTCTGTGATAGTTGGTCCCTATCCTCTTAATGAGTCTGATTAGGTTCTTGTTAGTAGACTTTGCCAGACTATTACCTTAAGGGTAATAATTTGAAGAAGTTTTCAAATAAATTTCATACCTTAATGCAAACTCAGATATTTTTTTTCCCAAAATGGCCTTAGCATTATCTAATATTATGGTACGAGGAGGACCAAAATGAGTAGTAATACTCTCCAGAAAGTATAATATTACCTTTTCTGTTGCTTCCTTGAGTGATACTGCTTCACTCCATCTAGTGAAGTAATCTGTGGCTATAAGGATCCATTTGTGTCCCATACTTGACACTAGATTGATCATACCAATAAAATCTAGACCCCATTGGGCAAAGGGTTCATCCACAATTATGGGCCTTAGAGGCATTGCTACATTTCTTCTTTTCCCTGTATAAAACTGACAAGATTGGCACTCTTTAACCAATTGATAACAGTGTGTAAATAGAGTGGGCCAGAAGTATCCTACTTGAGTTATTTTTATTGCAGTGGTTCTTGCTAAAAAGTGCCCTCTTGAGGCTCCATGGTGTAGTTCATGTAGTATCCTTTGAGCTTCATCCTTCTCTATACACCTCAAGAGCATACCATCAGCATTTCTTCTGAAAAGAATATGGTCAATTAATACAAAATGGGCCCCTTGCTGCCTGTAATACCTTCTCTTGTCATGGGAGAGCTCATTTGGGAAAATCCCATGCTTCATCAATTGTGTTTAGTTTGTGACCCAAGAATCTTGATCAACCTCTTGTATTTTTAATACATTTTCACTTTGTGTTTCTTGTGTCATCATTCTCTCCATGTCCTGAGCCATATATTGGCACAATCCTCTACCCCTTACTAACTTAGTGGGTCTGGCCTCCACATCATATTCAAGGATCTTTGTTATCCAGTTAGCTCTTTTCTTAGTGATCTCACCCTCCATAATGTATTCTCTTACACTAGGATGGGCCACTAATATCATAATCTTATTCCCTATGACCATATGTCTGAATTTCTTAAGGGATTTTACCATGGCATATGCTTGCTTTTCCACAAAATTGTATCTAGCCTCATACTCCCTGAGAGTCCTAGAGAAAAAGGCTATTGGATGTTCTCCTTCTTGCTGATCATCTCTCTGAGTTAAGATAGCAGCAACACTGAACTCTCCTCCATGCACATACATGATAAAAGACTTAGAAAAGTCTGGGTTTCTGAGTACCGGGGCTGTTGAAATGGCTCTTTTGACTTCTTCAAAAGCTTGCCTCCCCTCTGTAGTCCATTTGAAAACCAGGTCCTTTTTTAGGAAGAATGTCATTGGTCTAATTAGACCTGCAAAGTTAGATATGAACCAGCTGACAAAGTTGATCTTCCCCAAGAAAGACTGAACTGCTTTCTTATTTACTGGCAGAGATAGATTCATTATGGCAGTGACTCTGTCTGGATCAATAGAGACTCCTTCCTTTGACACTATATGCCCTAATAGTTTACCTTGAGGTACTGCAAAGATACACTTCTTGGGATTCAAGGATATTCTAAACTCTTGGCATTTCTTAAAAACAACCTCTAAATGGTCAAAATGATCTACAACATTTTTAGAGAAAATAGTGAGATCATCTAGATAAATTAGGATGATCTTGTTTATAAGTTCCCCAAATGCTACATACATGGCCCTCTAAAAAGTGGCTCCAGCATTTGAAAGACCAAAAGGCATTTTAGCATATGCAAATGTTCCCCATTTTGTAGTAAATGTAGTCTTATGCTGGTCTTCATCAACCAACCAAATCTGATTGTATCCAAAGAAACCATCCAGCAAGGAAAATCTCTCTAATCCAGTGACAGTCTGTAGAATTTGTTCCATAGAGGGTAGGGGATAATGATCTTTCAAAGATGCTCTATTTAGATCCCTGAAATCCACACAGAGTCTTATGTCACTATTCTTTTTTCTTACTGGCACTAGGTTTGATACCCAGGTTGAGTGCTTGATTGGAAAAATAATCCTTGATTCTAAGAACTTTTGCAACTCATCCACCATTAGAGGTTCAATTCTAGGGTTCATTGGCCTTTTCTTCTGTCTGACTGGTTTAGATCCTTCAGTCAGCTCTATGGTGTGCTGAATGATGTCTCTATTATAGCCATGGAGGTCTTCATAGGTCCAGGCAATCACCCTATCATATCTTTCACATAAATCAATCAATCTTTCCTTTTCTTGCTGGGTTGTAGAATTGCCAATCTTCAATTTTCTTCCTTCATTAACTTGGATTTCAGAATAATCTTCTTTATTTGCTTGAAACCTCTTCTTCTCTAGACTTACATCTTCTGGGTCAAATAGGTTTTCTAAGGTAATCAGTGTTTTAGGGAGCTTATTTGACTTCAGTTGAATAATTTGGTCACCATATGCTTCCTCAATTTTAGGTTGCAACTGATCAGCAAATTCTCCTGACTGTTGCAAAAATGAGAGTACTTGGAAATCATTTTCAAAAACTTGCCAATTTTGGTCATTGTCTGGGATAGTTGGTCTTACTATAATTTTGACTGACTCATTGTTGACTAGTAGATCAGTTGCTGGATCAAACTATGAACCAATTTGTGCCATTCTATCTGCTTCAGAATTATGGGTCCTAGGAACTACTTCAATATTGAAAGCTTCAAAACCATTTATTAGGTCCCAAATTCTATGCCTATAGGATCTCATTCTTACATTTTTGGCTACTGCCTTTTCTCTAATTTGTTTCACCACTAGTTCTGAATCTCCTCTTACTATCAGATTCTTAACTCCTTTTTTCTTTGCCAACATAAGTCCATGCACCAAGGATTCATACTCAGCATCATTATTTGTATAGACAAACTGAAAGCAAATGGCTCTTAAAACTTTCTCACCATTTGGGGCAGTAAGGCAAACTCCTTCTCCAGCTCCATTCTTACTTCTAGCCCCATCAAAATTTAGAGTCCAGATTTCTGTGTTCTTTTCAGATTCTTGAATCTAATTAGGTTCTTTCCTTAAAACATTAGGAATTTCTTGGTCTTCTTCAAATATGACATAAGTGCCTAGACCTGTAGAGTCATAATTTCCATAGGGATCACTTTGCATCATAGTCAACAACTGATTATTCTCTTCTTCCTGTTGGTCATGCTCAGTCCAGTCACCTAACTCTTCAACAAAGATTCTCTCCTCTTTATTTAGCATAGCATGAGCTGCCTCTAAATTTGGGGTTGGTTCATTTGTGATATGGTCTTTTGATAATGGCTCAGACAGTATTTTCATTTTTGTCCCATATTTGTTTCTTAGAATGAGGTGTGACCAATCTAATGACATGTAACCTCCTATCTTGGCTGTGAAATCTTTGGATAAGCATAGACCAAAAACAGGGGGAATATCTATGACTACCACATCCTAATTTACAATTATATTGGGGCAAGTATATAATTGAAATGGGAGTTGTTTAATTTTTCCTATTGTTTGCACAGATTTCCCATTCAACTGCATAACCCCTCTTGTAAGTGGCTCATATTTTATCTTCAAAGCATCTACTATTTTCTTTGGCATTACTATAGTACTAGCCCCAGAGTCTATCATTGCATTATGCAGTAACTTCTTCACAACTATTAGAGTTAAGTAAAAGGGATCTGGTTTAGGTTTACCTACCTTAGGTACATTATTCAACAACGCTGTTGTCTGCAAAGGTACAGTATCTTTGAGCTGCATCTTTTCTTTATTAGCAGATCCTCCTTTAGCACCAGTCTGTTTAGGAACTTCTTAGCCTTGCAGAGCCTTTTGCAACAGTGTCTTCTGCTCAAGAATAGCTAGCATGTCCCAGATTGATACATGCGCTGGCATTCTTTTTAGCTGATCCACTATATTCATAGGTCCTAATGCCTGGGCCTTTGAGTAATAAGGGTATCTTGACTTTTCTTGGACTTGTCCTGAGACTACTTGATTCTACATAGGTTGAGATGTTTCTTGTCTAGAGACTGTGTTCTGGTGACTTTGAAATGGAGGAGCTCCCATGAGCTCATTATTAGTGACTTCAAGTTGTTCCATCATTCTCCTTTTTGCTCTGGTATAGTAATCTAATTGTACCAATGGCTTCTTGGAAGTAGATGCTTCATTTAAGAACACTAAATCTTCTTCAATCCATGAAAATAAAGCATGCTCAGGGGCTATTTCCTCTTCTTTTTGTAAGGACATTCCTTGCATCTGGGCCACCAGGAGACTGATATTGTGGGGTGTTAGAAGTTACAAATTATCCTTCTAATCCTCTCTGTTCTGCTATCTTCTACTGTAAATTTCCTCTGGGGCAGTCTCTAGACATATGGGCATTATTGCAAGGAAAACACCAAGCATTTGTGCCATCTAGAAAATTATTTTTCCCTGGGACAATTTCCCTATTGGGATTAAGAGGAACAACCTATAGAGGTGTAGGGACTGTGACTAATTGGTTTGATGGCTGAGGATTAGCTTGCCTTTGAGGGCCTTGATATTGATTTGGCTGAAAGGGAGGTCTATTTCCCTGGTAACCTTAGTAAGGGGGCTTTGGATAAGGAATTTGTTGCCTCTTTAAATTAATTATCTCATTTGAGAAGGTCCTTAAAATGTTCTTGACATCATCCATTTCAGATGATTGAACAGGGGTGGTTGTCTTGGCAGGTTGTTGAGGGAATACATACATAGACACAGGTGGGGTTGTAGGATTAGGAACTTCTTGAGGCAAAGGTAAGGTGATCTCTGGGAACATGGGCATAGGAGGCCTTGGGGGCAACTTTCCTGCATCTATTAAGTTATTTTTAGCCTTGACTGCTAATTCATAAGCTTCTAGTAGTGTCTGACCTCCAAGGGACTGGATCATCACTGATATATCTAATTTTAAAGCTTTAAGGTAAAATACAATAGCCATACCTGGTAATGGTCTTGCTATAGTAGGAATCCTTTCCCAAGTCTTTTGAAATCTTGAGTTGAAATCAGTCATTGCCTCTTGAGGTGTCCTTTTGATAGTGATCAATTGTTGCAGCAAAGAAGATTTATCACCCTTTTCTTTAAATCTTTCAAAGAAAGCATCACCAAAGTGATCCCATGTAGATATAGTGTTTGGGGTTAAAGATCTATACCAGTACAGAGCCTTTCCCTTGAAAGAAGCTGCTAATAGTCTTATAGCCACATTCTCTTGAGTGATAACATGTACTGTACAGACATCAGATACATCTTGTAGATGCTCTTCAGGTGTCTTGAAATCTTCCCCACTGAATTTGGGCAAAGCCTTCAGAGCATTAGCAGGAATAGCATCCCAAGTGGCTGGTGGTATCAGAAGAATCAGAGGACTACAAGTGTTCTAATTTGCATAATTTCTTAGAGCTATAGGTGCTCCCATATTTACTCTTGGTGCTACTAAAAATAGATTCACTCTTCTCCTTGGATTAGCTACCAGCGGTGGCAAAAGAATGCCTAGTCTAGCAGTAGATCGAGCTCTTGTTACAGGTCCACAACTCTTACTCCCTATAGCTTCTTGGCTCATACAATCTTGACAAAAACTTCAAGAAATGGTCCCACTGGGTGTGCCAAAAACTGTTGATGTGTAAAATTGCGCAGGTTCCAACACCAACATGGGAAGTTTCAGGAATGTGAGACTTGCTACCTGAAACAACCTCCAGATTTTAAAGAAGCTGGCTCTTCTCTTTCTTAAATGGGTTCTAGGAAAAGGGTAGAAACTAATAGGATTACAGATACAATGAAAGCAAATCTATCTATGGCAATGCACCTGAATAAAGTGTTTCTCTCAACTGAGCACAGTGAAAACTATCCTCAAGATTCAGTCACATTAAAGAACAGATTCTACATGATTAACATAAACAGCTAAAATGAATAAAATCAAAGGCTCACAACCAGACAATTTGCAATGACACAGAAAATATCAAGCAAGGCACATAACTCAGTCTTTCTCATTAATTTTTAAGCAACATAAGAGGCACAGATACATGCATAGTTACATTCACTTTCTGAATCAAGAATAACAAAATAAAGGCAAATGATATTCACTGGTCACAATAAAAAGTCTCAAACTTCTCTCTTAAATCTCTAACAGTTCAATATCTCTAGTAAAACTAGAATTCTAACTTGAACCACTTCTGATCATTACAAATGTTACATATTTATAGTACAAGATCGACCCTAGATTGTCTGCAATAATCAAATCCCAACGGCCCAACTAAACTGGAGGTAACTAGAAGTCTCTAACAGTTCAAGATCTTTCGAATCTACAATAGTTACTCCTTCTACAAGTCCATTGGCTATGACAAAACATATGTGGTATACATCCTCTTATAAGGAACAAACACTTGTTGGCTTCCGTGCTCTATAGAAACAATAAACCCCGCGATAGATGGTAGAGTCCGCACACACAACTTGAAACTCTTTCATTTCTTAGGAAGAAACAGGAAAGCGACACTTGGTGGCTTCCGCAGCAACTAGAAACAATATGTGTCTTTATCCGCAACTTTGATACTTAACTGTGTCTTTGTATTCGGGAGAACTCTGCCTGCGACAACTGTCATGATCCGTAGCATTGAAGCTTTAAGACACTATTAGGAATGGGACCCACAACCCTCCGCTCATTAGCTTTCAAAAGGGACCGGTGGTAACTTCCGCTACAATAACTAACTGGAACATGGCAGCTTCTGTTACACTTCTTGAAAGTTTAGAAACCTTACGTGGCAGCTTCCGCTACACTTCTTGAAAGTTTAGAAACCTTTTGAGACTCACACGGAGGTGGACACATGTCGGGCTCTGTATCATTTGAGAAACATTTAATATCATTAGAGAAAGGGACAAAACCTTTATCTTTGGAGTTGCGTCCACCACATGGCACTCTTTGTATCACTTGATACTTAAACTGTGGCCCACCACCATCCTCACTTAACATCAAAAGATATAAGAAACCATCCTGCGGAAGCTGACACTTGGCAAGCTCTGTAGCAACAACAAAAGACACATGGCACCTTTCGCATTCACACTGAAACATTTAGGGGGTGCCTCCGCTGATGACACATGGCACCTTCTGTAGGGTTGTAACTTAGAAACAATATTGAAACATCTTCCGCTACATGGCACTCTCTACGTTAAAGTTATAACTTAGGAACAAAAGTGTGGCTTGAATTGAGGCTCGACACTTGGCGGGTTCTACAGCTCTGGCAAAATGAAACCCTCACAGCCACTCTCAGAAACATTAACAGATACAAACTGTAACCCGTGGATGCACTATAGCTGGAACAACATGTAGAGTCTTATACTCTACACTAGATTAGGGTTGTGGCATAAAGACTTGCATGTTAAGGAGGTTGGTCCAAATGGTAATTTGCTCCCTATACAGATGTGGACCTGCATGATAGATATGCATTGTACAGATATAGATTATGTTGATTTTTGAGAATCTATTTCTTAGAAGGCTATTGGGATTCCTGGAGCCTGAAGGTGAAAGGATACACCCAGATGTTCTTGATTTTTTGAGACCATG
Organism: Cunninghamia lanceolata; assembly: GCA_027924645.1. Taxonomy (NCBI): domain Eukaryota; kingdom Viridiplantae; phylum Streptophyta; class Pinopsida; order Cupressales; family Cupressaceae; genus Cunninghamia; species Cunninghamia lanceolata. The sequence continues at coordinate 2,394,802 of BSBN01000978.1, forward strand.
GGACAAGACCCCAAAGTTGGGAATTTGGCACAATTGGGGAGATTGGTTCTTGCATATAGATACCACAGTATCAGAGTCTATAGAAGAAGGGTTGCCCCATATATATTACCAAAATATGTGCTGAAGAGAATTGTATTTTTGGAAACAATAAGATAATTGAATGAGTTTGATAAGGAGCATTTGAGGTTGTACAAGAAAGGATCTTTCTTTCCTACCTCCATTAAGTTTTGTGATTTTTTGGTTGCTAATAAGGATGGTCTAGATCAAATTGATTTAGTGTTGATGGTTTATAGGATGGGGTTTGAGAAGCCAAGGGTGTTTGACCTTGAAGGATTCATAAATAAGGTGAGGCTTGGCATTAAAAGACCCCAATTCATCTACCAAGTTTTATTTGATGAAGATATGGTGAGGAACTCTACTATAATGGGAGAAGTTCACTTTTTAAGGAAAAGGTGGGAAAAAAAGGGAGAGAGAGAGAATGAGAAAGAATTTGAACTCTACATATCTAGGAGCATTTGCAAAAGAGAGTGATCCAATAACAAGGATCCATAAAATTTTTGACAGTGCAGATAAATTGATTGAAAGTGCTCAAGTAAGTGAAGAAAGGCCTACACATGATCCAAGTAGTTTAGGGAGGGCATATACAAGAATAAGTGAATCACTTGATGCACCTCTAGCTAAAAAGGTGAAGATCATTGACTTGGAGCATGAAGAGGAAGTTGAACTGATAGATTTGGAAGAGGAGATAAATGAACAAGAAAAAGAAATCTCCCAATAGGTGAATTCACTTGCAAGAATAAGACCCTATACCTATCTTGGTAACAGATTAGCAAGGTCAATCCCTATTCATCAAATGGATATAGAGGATATTAGAGTACTGGCATGCTTACAATTTTTGGAAGATGATGCCTTTGTGAACACCCCTGAATTCAAGGGGTATGTATTGAAAGTCAAGAATGAGGAATTTCAGAAGAAAGTAGAGCAAGCTAAGAGATGAGTAGATCCATAAAAATATGAAGAAATAACTCAAAGGGTGCTGAATGAAGTGATTCAATATATCAACAAGATGACCCCTGATGAGGGAAGAGCTTTGGTGGAGAAAAGTGGTCTTCTATTGCTTCCACATTGGACCTTAGCAGATGCCATTGCTTTTGATACTATCAAAAGAAATGACACTAATGTATCTGATGATCAAGTGGAAAAGGCACTCTCTGGTGCAGGTTTTAATCCTAGGTTTGAGACCCTGGCAATATGGGCATTGGCCCCAAATAACAATAAGCCAAGGGTTGGTTTAGGAGAATTGACAGGGGATGTCATAATAAAGAGAGTGTTAGACACTCCAACCCCTCAAGCTGCAAGTTTGAACGTTCAAACAACCCAATTTGCTGAGGCTATTATGAATAAATTATAGAGAGACTATGATGAGCTTCTTTTAAAATATGGACAAGCCATGGTAGAATTGAGTAAATGTAAGGAGCAATTGTTGTTGGCTCCAAGTACTTCAGCTTAGAGTGTTTCTACTCTTACACAAACTACAGAAGCATTTCCAACAAACAGGGAGGCTTTTCTCTCAGAGATCAAGGAGTTGAAAGAAGTGAAGAAGCTAAAGGATGAGAAAAAAATTATGTCAGAGAAATGACCACAAATATGATTAACCACATGTTATCCAAGATCACTACCAGAGTTGATGATACATGGATGTCATATTCAAATTTGAAGACAACTTTGGATAAACATGAACATGATAAGGTAAACCTGAAGGAGATACGTAGAGTGTGGATACCAAGAACTAGAGAGATAAGGTAAGTTCATAGATGCTCTAGGTATGCCACTAATGCTCCACTAGAAATAAAGCTAACTTTGGATATGTTACTTTCGTTAGAAGTGGTGGTAGCTTTTTAGCTAAAATTGGATAAAGTTTTGAATGAGAAAAGGCAATCAATAGAGAATATAGAAAAAAGACTCATGCCAAGTATATTGGAGGATGATGGACAAATCAAAAGTCTAGATAAATGGAAGGCTGACTTTGAAGGCATAGCTAGCCAAATTATATCATCGAGTTGTGTAGATGGTGATCCGAGCATGAAAATTTTAAGCTCTACACTTGATAAGTTATATGTGTTGGAATTGAATTTTGAAATATTTTGCAAGGAAGCAAAGATTTTATTGATGCAAGGTATACAACACATAATGAAAAAATAGAAAAATTGATTATTTTTCAATGGCCATCAGAGAATTCATGTGCAGCCTGGGTAGAGAAATATGGGTAAATGTGTCTAATCATGTGATAAGTCTTCTTCATCACTAGAATCAAGGACCTCCAATGATTTTGTCATCTCCAATATAAATTGTATATTTGTATTTTCTTTCATATGTAATTTGAATTTGTTTGCCAATGCCTATGGGTGGTGGCTTGTATTGTAAGATTATGTAACCGACATATGGTAACAAGTTTTTGGGTAAATGCTCTGGGGTGTATAAAAGAGCATGTTGTACTAATTGTAGTGGTTGTTGAAATATTTGGGAAACTTTGAGAATGAAAATACAAAGCAATTCTTGAGGTTGTCCATATTTCTGAGTTGTAAGTTTAGTTTCTTGCATTGTTGAATGCATGTTTTTTATAAGCATTTTATCAGTTTTAGATTGAGCTTATATGAAAAATGCCTTTGAGCATGTGTTTCCAATAATTGTCTCCTGGTTGTTTACATTTCTATTTTGAAGGAAGATACTAAGGGTTTCTAAATTCATAAATATACATTTGCTATATTGAATGTCTGGTTTTCTGCTTCTATTCAAGGAATAGATTAAAATGCTTTAAGTCAAATATGGGGAGGTGTGTTTTGCAATTAGGATATCTGTAAGAAGAGTTATTGGGAATACCCATTCTTGGATTGTTTTCTGTAAGGCAGGAACATAGTAAATCTTGTAAGGAAAGGTAAGTGTAGAAATGCCTTCCTAATGCCAATTTGTAGAAGAGAAATGCAAAAAATACTTTCATTTTCAATTAGAATTCATTCAAGGATGCACATTAATCAGAAATATAGAATAGACAATTCAATAGACATACATAGATCAAGACCAGAGTTACATGGGAAAACCCTTATGGGAGAAAAAACCCACACACGAAGCAAAATCTCTTTGTATTATAGTAAATGAAATTTACATACAAAGTTACAGTCTTCTACTTTCAGATGTTAATTCACAGTAACCACAAAGGGTGGCACAACATTTCTTTGATCAGCCTCACACCCTACACTGAACAATTTTATGATTGTTATATAAAGTTACTATGTTAACCTTTTCACATTTAGTTACCACACAAAAACTCTTCATTTTGCATTCCAAGCCATTCCAGAAACTATCAGTTCAATTCTTGTAGCCAACGACTACTAATCAATTAACTATCACTACAGGCTTTGCCAACACTTCATCAAACATTGAAGAGATAAGAAATAGCCTCTCGCCAAACTTTTATTGTCATTTTGATATTGTTAACTAGCCAAGCTTTGACCATGGTCTTCACTACCATGTCATACATCCTCCATCCAATCCCCGTTCTCTTGCTTAGTCTGGCCAGGTCCCACCAAGGTAGCCACAGGCTGGCAGGTTACACAGTCACCAATAGAGTACTTGCACATGACATTTTGATGAAGGGGGTAAATCACAAAACACACAATAATAGATATTGAACACAGCAAATAGAACTTTCTTTTATTGAACTAGGGAACTCATTACATTACAAAAGCTCAATTACAATCAGAGGATGAATCCTCTACTGACTGCCACACATTACAGCTTTCCCAACCTCAAGACTATAGAATCTTTAGCCTTCTGTAACCCCAAATTAGCTAGGGTTTCTATTTTCCCACCTATTCTAGACTCTACACTGGACCCCTTAACTCTTCTACTACCCAGGGTTCCCAAAATAGTCATAAATAGCACTTTTTGGCGGCCTCCAGCTAAATTTCAAAATTTGCAACTCCCTCCAAAAGTAGGTCAACTTCCGAGAAGCATAACTTTTGATCCGGGTGTCCGATTGACGAACCGTTTTAAGCGCTGGAAAGATCGCGATGTGAACTATCATGCTAGAAATTCATAAATAGATTTTCATCAACTTTTCAAGATGTTATGAGAAGTTTTAGTACCTCATATCTCATTCCGTAATTTTTTAGGGGTTTTTCAGAAAACAAAAACTTTAATATCTTTCAGTTCACAAATGATCTTTGCTTGATTCCTTCACCAAAAGTCTTATATTTCTGTTATGTGACTTTCTAGAAGTTTTTGCTTCATTACATGCCCAAATGCAAACTTTCTAAAAATAGCAGGTACACTTTCCAAAACACGCAGGTCACTATTTTTAGTAGTTTTGGAAAAACTGAAAGTCCTACATTATTATTCTGGATATTATGGAACCAAAAACACTAATTATGGAAAGAAATGAAAACAAATACAATGGTTTTGAATTAACTTCTTTTTGGGTGATGCAAGATTGCCCTTACACCTCTGGATGCTCCTGCATCAGACACCCAAGGTAATTTGAGAAGTGACCCTATCACGTCTCAGGTGTTTGTGTGAGGAAAACCCAAATGGTCAACCTCTACCTTAGAAAACCAAGAAGAATCTTCAATAGGCCTTCCTTTCCATTTCACTAGATATTCTTCGTATTGCCTATTTCGAGTGCTCCTTCCCACACGGCTATCTAAAATCTCTTCTATCTCCCCTGTTGAAGTAGATGCCGAAATAATCCACTGCACTTCTATTGGTCCATCCTCTATTCCACCTTCATGATATTCTGATAAATCAGCAATGTTGAAAATAGGGGAAATATTGATCCCACTCGGCAGCTCTACCTCATATGCATTTCCTGAATTATGTTTCTTCAGGATTCTGCATGGTCCAAATTTCTTCATTTTCAACTTATTATATGTTCCAATTGGGAACCTTTCTTTTCTCAAGTGAACCATGACTTCATCTCCTACCTGGAATTCCTTATATCTCCTCTTCTGATCTACCTTAGCCTTGTACTGAATATTCATTTTATTAATGTGCTTTCTCACCTCTTCATGCAAATTCTTCATATGTTCTGCAAAGTCTTCAGCTTCGGCACTTGTCTTTTCTCCGTTGTCCAACTTCCTTAACTCTAAATCATTTCTTGGACTATTCCCATTTACAATCTGGAATGGTGATTTACCAGTACTCCTATTGACAGAATTGTTGTAAGCAAATTTTGCCTATGGTAAAATCAAATCCCATCCCTTGGGCTTATCTCCTACTAAGCATCGTAGAAGGTTACCCAAACTCCTATTCACCACTTCAGTCTGTCCATCAGTCTATGGATGGTGTGCAGAACTGAACTTCAAGTCTGTCTTCAACTTCTTCCACAATGTCCTCCAAAAATAACCAACAAACTTGGTATCTCAGTCTGAAACTATGCTCTTTGGTAGACCATGTAGTCTCACCACTTCCCTGAAAAATAACTCTGCAATATGAACAGCATCATTAGTCTTCTTACAAGGAATAAAATGTGCCATTTTTGAGAATCTATCCACCACTACAAAAATAGAATCATGTCCTCTCTGTGTCCTTGGTAAGCCAAGAACAAAATCCATACTAATATCATCGCATGGCTTCTCTGATACAGGTAATGGTTGATACAACCCTATATTCTAACTTGTTCCTTTTGCCATCTAACACACTCTACAACTCTGCACAAATTTCCTCACATCCTGTTGCAACTGTGGCCAATAATAATTTTCACTGACAATGGCAATCGTCTTATCTCAACCAAAGTGTCCAGCTAATCTCCCACTATGCTTCTCCTTAATTAGGTTCTCTCTCATGGAACTCCTTGGAATGTACAATTGGCTTCCTCTAAACAACATGCCATCTTGGATTATGAAATCCAACCATTTTGTCCTATCTAAAGTAACAGGTTCCAAACAAGCTTTCCAAGCCTCTGCAAAATTTGGATCTTCAGGATACAAACTTTGGAGCTCATCGAACCCAACAACCTCTATCTTCATTTTTGTCAACAAATTTTGCCTTCTGCTCAAGGCATCTACAACTCTATTGGACTTCCCACTCCTGTGCTTCAAAACAAAAGAATAGATCTGCAAAAACTCAACCTATTTTAAGTGCCTTTGATTTAACTTTCCTTGACTATTAAGATATTGTAAAGCCTGATGATCAGTATATAAAGCAAACTCCTTTGGCAACAAATAATGTCTTCATTTCTTCAAAGCCTAAACTATTGCATAAAACTCCTGATCATTAACAAAATACTTTTTCTTGGCATCATTAAGCTTCTCACTAAAATAGGCAATGAGCTTACCTTCTTGGCTCAAAACAACTCCTATACCACTACCACTAGAATCACAATCTACCTGGAATACCTTATTAAAATATGGAAGTGCCAAAACAGGTTGTTCTACGACTTTCTGCTTTAATGTATCAAAGCTCTTGTCTGCTCTTTTAGTCCATCTAAACTCTTTTCGATCCCCTCTCATTGTCTCAGTTAGGGGTACACAAATGCTACTAAAATTTTTGATAAACTTTCTGTAAAAACTTGCCAAACCATGAAAAGATTGTACCTCTGTTGCACTCCTTGGCGTAGGCCATTCAATGATAGCCCTTACTTTTTCTGGGTCCATCTTAAGACCTTCCTCTAAGATAACAAATTCCAAGTATACCAACTCCTTCTTTGTAAAACTACATTTCTTCAGATTAATCAACAACTTCTCCTCCCTCAACTTCTCTAGAACTCTTCTGATATCCATCAAATGCTCATCCCAAGTCTTACTAAAAATCAAAATATTACCCAAATAAACAATAACAAAAATTCCCAAAAATTCGTTCAGTACCTCGGTCATGAGCCGCATGAATGTGCTCGGTGCATTGGTTAGCCCAAATGGCATGACTAACCACTCATACAAACCTTCCTTTGTCTTGAAGGCTGTCTTCCACTCATCTCCTTCTCTGATATGGATCCGGTGATACCCACTCTTCAGGTCAATCTTCGTGAAGTCCTTGGCTCCACTCAAACAATCCATGATGTCATCCATTCTTGGCAATGGAAATCTATACTTGATCGTTATCTTGTTGATGGCGCGAGAGTCTGTACACATCCTCCATTCTCCATCCTTTTTTGGTGCTAGTACTATAGGTATCGCACATGGACTTAGGCTCTCCCTTATCAGTCCCTTCCTCAACAACTCTTGAACTTGTCTGTTTAGCTCTTCATTCTCTGCAGGGGTCATTCTATGGGCTGCCTTGTTTGTCAAACTAGCTCCTAGTATCAAATCCATTTGATGACTTATCTTCCTTACTGGTGGTAAACCTTCTGGTACATTATTAGAGATAATGTCCTAGAACTCTTCCAACATATCTAAAACTTCTGTTGGTACATCTTCACATTTCTCTTGACTAATCTTAGGAATCAATGCAAAGCAATGACACTCATGCTTCATACCCTCTAAAATTTTTCTACCATCTACCAAGCAAATTCTGGTAGTACTACATACCTTTTCTTCCACCTCCTTCAAGGGCTTCAACTTATGACGAACAACATCCTTTGTTAGGGAATATGTGTTTGCACAATCATCATGGAAAGGCTCCTATCATACTGCCACGGCCTCCCCAACAGCATATGACATGCATCCATCAGTATGATATCACACAACACCTCATCATGGTAGTCACCAATCTTGAAATTCACTAAACACTACTCAATGACCAAAGCTCTATGGTCCTTCTGCAACCATGCAATCTGATATGGATGCAGATGCTTTCTTCTTGTCAACTTCAACTTGTCAACCACTGAAACAAGATTGTTAGTGCTTCCACTGTCAATAATAATATCACAACACTTACCTTCACATTTGCACCTTGTGCGGAATAAACTCTTCCTCTGATTTGGTTCTTTCTCCTCATTCAGCAAGGTTCTTCTGACAACTAGGGTTTCTCCCCTTTCAACATCTTCAGAATGCTTAGAATGTGCATCTTCATCTACATGTGCAACTCATGCATTACCTTCAGGTCTTCTATTCATCCTTCCTTGATGTTGTGGACACTCATATGCTCGATGCCCTTCTTCTCTGCATTGGAAATAGGTTCCTTTGAAACCTCCTCTTCTAGGTCCTTGCCCAGGTCTACCTCTTCCTCTTTGCTCACCATTGTTCTGGTCACGAGGGTGGTAGGTCTTCTTGGCCCCCATAGGGTCTTCCACCAGTCCTTCTTGCCTTGACCTCTTCCCCTTTGCTTGCTGTCAAATCTTTTATTCAACTTCTCTTCCACCTTCAAGGAAAACCGGTATTCATATTCTATGGTGGTCATTCTGACCAGGCTCAGCTCCTCCTGAATACTCAGCCTCAACCTATTCATGTAACAGGCTACCTTCTCCTTGTTGGGCTCTGCATGGCCTGTCCTTATAGTAATCTTATAAAACTCTTCTGTATACTCCTTGACAGACTTGTTACCTTGCTTTAGTCCTTGCAGTTTCTTCAACAACTCCATCTCATAGTCCACAGGAATGAACTGCTTCTTCATTTTCTCCACCATCCAATCCCATATGGTGATATTTCCTTTTCCTCTTCTATTCCACTCTAATTGGACCTCCTTCCACCAAATATTGGCATGGCCCTTCAACTTTGTTTTTGCAAACTTGACCCAATCTGGGTCCTCCACATCTTCATACTCGAAATACTCCTCCATGTCATTGATCCAATCAATAAGCTATTCTAGATTCAAATCTCCAGAATATGTAGAAACTTTGATTCTGGGCCTCTTTCCGATCTTCAAAATGGCCCTCAACAACCTAACTTCTGCAGGATCTCCTACAGCTTCTTGTTCTTCCTCAGATAGCTCCTCTTCAGCTTCATCTTCGCTTTCTTCTCTTGTTCTCGGATCAAACCCTCTTTGCAGCTCCTCTTGGAATGCATCGATTTGCCTTTGTAGGGCTCTAAAACCCTCTTCTATTAAAGCATTCCTCCCAACATGATTTCTTTGTGGAGGCATCTTGAGCTCCGTAGCATACCCACAACCTCAGGTCCTGGTGCAAACTATCTCACGGTCAGCGATCTGCCTACACAATCAGGAACCCTTGCTCTGATACCACTTGATGAAGGGGGTAAATCACAAAACACACAATAACAGATATTGAACATAGCAAATAGAACTTTCTTTTATTGAACATGGCAACTCATTACATTATAGAAGCTCAATTACAATCAGAGGATGAATCCTCTACCGACTGCCACACATTACAGCTTTCCCAACCTCAAGACTTTAGAATCTTCAACCTTCTGTAACCCCAAATTAGCTAGGGTTTTTATTTTCCCACCTATTCTGGACTCTACACTGGCCCCCTTAACTCTTCTACTGCCCAGGGTTCCCAAAATAGTCATAAATAGCACTTTTTGGTGGCCTCCAGCTAAATTTCAAAATTTGCAACTCCCTCCAAAAGTAGGTCAACTTTTGAGAAGCATAGCTTTTGATCCAAGTGTCTAATTGACGAACCGTTTTAAGCACCGAAAAGATCATGATGTGAAATATCATGCCAAAAATTTGTAAACAAATTGCCATCAACTTTTCAAGACGTTATGAGAAGTTTTAGTGCCTCATATCTTGTTCCGTAAATTTTCAGGGGCTTTTCAGAAAATAAAAACTTTAATATCTTTGAGCTCAATGATCTTTGCCTGATTCCTTTGCCAAAGGTCTTATATTTCCATTATGTGACTTTTTGGAAGTTTTTGCTTCATTATGTGCCCAAATGGAAACTTTCTAAAAATAGCAGGTACACTTTCCAAAATAGGCAGGTCACTATTTTTAGTAGTTTTGGAAAAACTAAAAGTCCTACATTATTTCTCTGGATATTATGGAACCAAAAACACTAATTATGGAAATAAATGAAAACAACTACAATGGTTTTGAATTAACTTCTTTTTGGGTGATGCAAGATTGCCCTTACACCTCTGGATGCTCCTGCATCACTTTTATCGGGCCCCACCATGGAGGCTATGAGATTGCAAAACATTGACACTTGGCATCCCCCCGCACTATTGCAGAGGTAGGGATGGTGCCCACCAATGGTACCGTAGGCTAGTAGGATAGTCATTTCGGGGAACTTTATAACATCTCCCACTGATACAGGAAGATTCCCTGGAACTACTTCTCCTCTGTTGGATTCCTTTAACTGCAATCATTGATCTCACTATCAAATCATCACTTCAACAACTTCCACCATTGAGCTATCGAAGGGATTGTACATGGACTTCCACTGAAGTAAACAACTCCCACTGATAAGATCATAACTCTAAAACTAGTTGAGGTGACATCGGTCCATCGAGGGGACTAGGAATAAGGTCCCATCAAAAATGAATAGTCAGGACGATGAGGAATAAGAACACAACATTGTGAATATCAAACCAATAATTTGAGGCACATTTTCAAACATGCTCCTACTTGACGAAGAACTTACTGGCTTCTTCCAATGCTTGAAGTTATTGAATTTTATAGGCCCCAAGGCCAATAGAACTGGCACACCATCTGTACTTATCTGTGCTAATAGGCTTTGTCAATGCATCAGCAACATTCTCTAGGGTATCTACTTTTTTTTAGATTAACCTTTCCATGTTCAACCATATCACGAACGAAATGATACTAAATATCGATGTGATTTGTCCTGGCATAGAAAGTGGGATTTTTTGCTAAACAAATAGCACTCTGGCTATCACAGTAGATAGTAATCTACTCTGCATCAACCCCAATATTAGAACACAAACGTCTAAGACAAATGGCTTCCTTCTAGGCATGAGTTACTTCCATGTACTCAGCCTTGATAGTGGACAAAGCAACTACAACCTGTCGCTAGCTCATCCAACTAACTACACCATAAAACAACATGAATACATATCCACTGGTGGATCTTCTACTATTAATGTCCCCTGCCCAATTAGAATCTACATATCCACGAATGCCAATTGAACTTTTAGATCCAGTAGAGTTACCATGATAACACAAGTTATACTAAGAGTTACGCTTCAAATATCTGAGAACTCTTTTCACAGCATCCCAATGTGGTCTTCCTAGATTATCCATGAACCAACTAAGTACTCCTACTACTTGGGCAATGTATGGCCTAGTACAAACCATTGCATACATCAAACTGCCAACTACACTTGCATAAGACATTCTAGTCATGTCCTCCATCTTAGTAGGAGATTTTGGACAATCTTTAACAGATAGATTCATTCCCTACAACACTGGAACAACTAACTACTTGTAATTTATCATATTAAACCTCTCTAGGATAGAATTAACATACTTGCTCTGGCTAAGCCAAAGTTTTCTATTTGCCCTATCTCTTCTGATTTCCATCCCTAGAATCTTTCATTTCAAACTATGTTGACAACTGAGATTTTAATTCAGAAATCATGCCCTTACAATTCCCCATGAATAACATATCATCCACATATAGGGCAATAATAAGTACATGACCATTTTCAGTTTTATAATACACACAATGATCTGATTTTGATCTCACAAATCCTAATGACAACACAAAAGTATCAAACTTTTGGTACCACATTCTAGGTGACTATTTTAAACCATACAAAGATTTCGTTAACTTGCAAACCAGATGTTCTTTACCTTTTTCAATGAAGTGCTCAGGTTGGGACATATAAATTTCTTCTTCCAAATCTCTATGAAGAAATGTTGTCTTCACATCCATTTGCTCAATCTCTAAGTCATACGTTGCTTCAAGTGACAAAAGAAATCTGATAGATGTCATCTTAGCTATAGGAGAAAATTTTTCTCCATAATCAATTCCCTCTACCTAGGAATACACTTTCATGACCAACCTAGCTTTATACTTTTCAACATTGCCATCCAGAACAATTTTCTTCTTAAATACCCATTTACAACCAACAAGTTTTTGACCTTCAGGCAAAGGTACCAAATCCAAGGTTTCATTCTTTTTCAATGATGCCATTTTGTCATTCATGGCTTCCAACTAGGAATCTGAATCAGACACATTAATTGCCTCTTTTACAGTACTAGGCTCATCAGTGTTAGCAATCAAAGCATAGGCACAACTAGAATCCAACATAGAATATCCAAACCTTTCAGGTTGTTGCTTCTCTCATGTAGACCTCCTCATAGGCTAAGGCTAAGGTTGTGGTTCTTCTTCAAAACTTTCAGAACTGCTTGAGTTCTCCTCAATTTCAAGTACACTAGGAATTCATTGTTATTCCTTCTTTGGAGTAAGAGGGATTTCAACAACATCCATTTTCTTTTCTACTTCTTTCATCTCTGACTGTAGATCCTTTGAAGAAGGTTTCAGCTCATGAAAGATTACACTTTTGCTGTACAATAGCTTATCAATAACAAGATTCCAAATCTTGTATCCCTTAACACCAATACCATAGCCAATAAGGATACATTTTACAGCCTTATTTTCCAATTTAGATCTTTTCTCATTCAACACATATGCATATGCCTCACAGTCAAAGACTCTAATGTGTCTTAAAGAGGGCTTCTTACTAGACCATGCTTCCAAGGTGTTTTGTCAACAAGTGCCGAAGAGGGAGATTGATTAACCAAGTAACATGTTGTAGCCACAGCCTCAGCCTAAAACTTTTGCTCCAGGCTAGCATTGCTCAACATACTTCTCACCCTTTCCATCAGTGTTTTGTTTAACCTTTTAGCAACTCCATTCTGCTGCAGAGTATAAGGTGTAGTTTTCTACCTTTTAATCCCATGGTCTTTGTAGTACCTTTCAAAATCTGTAGAACAAAATTCACCACCATTATCTGTCCTCAAGCATTTAATTTTTATACCAGTCTAATTTTCTACCAAGGTTTTAAATTCCTTAAACCGAATGAACACTTTTGATTTACTTTTAAAAAAAACACAAATGCCCTTCTCAAATAATCATCTTTAAAAGAAACATAATATTTTGACTTTGAAAATGAAGGAACATTCACTAGACCAAAAACATCAGAGTGAACATAATCCAATATACCAGAAGATTTATGAGGACTAGAGTAAAAAGAAACATGGTGTTCCTTTCCATAAATGCAATGTTCACAAAATTTGAACTCAAGGTTACAATCATCAAGCCCTTCAACCAAGTTTTTGTTTTTCAAAGTTTTTAATCCTTTTTCCCCTATGTGGTCGAGTCTGTGATGCCACAACATAGTTTTCTCTATTGGGAGTTTCACCTCCAAAGAATTCACACCTAGAGGAACAACATTTTCCTTCCCAGCATTTGCAACTTTGTCTAATTTTGCAGAGACATTGTTACTGTTAGACTTAGGGCACACAACTGAGAGGGGGGGTGAATCAGTTGTACAAAACTTTTCTTCCAATTATACACTTAACTCCTTTTAGCAATTCAGTAGCATAATAATAATAAATCAACCATGGAAACACAATACAACAAATCAAGAGCAGAAACACATCAACACATGAGACACCAAGATTTTGACGTGGAAAACCTGGTTAAGGGAAAAACCATGGGGTGATTAACCCAAAATGTATTCTCTGTTAGAAGAATAGAAAGAACAAAATGGCACATGCCAATTAGGGCTCACTGCCTGAGCACACTGGTCACAAGAGGCTCACTACCTACAAGAGACACACTATCTACAAAGAAATAAGTATCACATACATGAACTAGAGAATAGCATCTTCACCATGCTTGAATCAATTCCATTTAAGCCCAATACTTCTACTCTGCTTTTTGCTCTCCTCCTTGCTACCACACACTCATCTCTCCAAGGATAACTTTGAAATGACTTCGTAATCCCTTATTTATACAAGACATCAACTTAGGAATGATCATTTAAGCCGGCAAACATCTACAAGAACATCCGCAAGACGTGAAACTCATCCGGTCGGCTAGTCTTAGGAAGAACACCATCATCCAAAAGTTATTCCTCAATTGCGAGCTCCAACTCCAATGCGAACCATTAATACAAACCAGAAATGATCCAAAGACCTCCACAAGCTTTCCTAAATCACCAAGATCATCCACACTTCATCTGCATATTGAAATCCTTCTCTCCTTCATCCAGACCCTCAAGAACACAATCTGTCACCACTGTCACAAAGGAATAGATGCTTGTGGACCTTCAAACAATGAACCAATCGAGTTGACACTTCACAGAGACTTTCTCAACACTCCCTCAAATCCACAAAATAGGATAATGCATTTCTGGATCTCACCGGACCTATCTGTGTCACTCTGTCACCTCTAAACACCTATCGGAACCAGTTTAACTTGAACAGCCATAACTTCTTCAGATCTTCATGCGGACCTTTGAAATCTCTACTGGGCCATCTTAAGACACATATCTACAAACCCTTTAAACTGCATCCTCTAATCTTCATCCTATATTGGACTTTTGACTTACTGTCATCACTATTCTTCACTGTTCCTGATTAAGACTAATTTTCTCAATATCCTCAGCTCGCCACTCATCCAATCCTTATCATTAATGCAATAGGAGTATGTGGACATTAATGACAACACCGATTAGGCCCATACTTGCAACAATCTCTCCCTTTGTCATTGATGGCAACATATGATGTGAAAAACTATTTTGACCATCAAGACAAGAACTTCTCCTTACTATCACAACTCCCCTTATCAGCAACAACCATTCACATGTCTTCTCTTCCTTTACTACTCTCCCTTTGATCAGCAACCACTTGTTTTTCACATGTCTTCTCTCCCCCTTTGACATCAATGGCAAAGGGCACATACTTGCAATTCCACCATTTTAGAATCATACCTATAGTTAGGGTAAAATTGCAAATCAAGGCAAATGAATAAACATTAACGATAAAAACCCTAGCAATGCACAATGAAGCACAAGACAACATGAAAATCAAAATAACAAATGTAAATGGAAACCGATCTCCACGCTATGCTTGATTTATCTCCATTGCTTTTCTCCACCTCCCATGAGCATGCAAGATTTTGAAGGATTATTATTGGAGGAATGTTGGGTGCTCACTTCTGTAGCATAACATTAAGATGAAGATGATAGAATGAATGATAGATGAATGATGCAAAGGCTCTAATGATATTTCAATAGCATGTGGATACTTGAGGATCAATGCATGCTAATGGCTTATGAGGGGGTTGATTTATAGGAAGAGCTTGGTTCCAATGGATGGCTAGGATCAATTAGGGCTTTAGATGAAATGGATGGATAGGATTAAGTTAGGTTTCTTTGCACATCAAGAAATTGAGGTCAATTGACATGTGGCAAGGGAAGATAAGGCTTAGGTGTGCTTGTGTAGATAAATACTAAAATTAGGTCCTATTAGTTGTGCATGTGAAGAATAAAAGTTGTAACACATGATTGACTGGACAAGTGTTAGAATGTGATGAAAGATGAGGACTTAATTCAAATAAAATATTTGAATTAGTTGTGATATGAGTTGGATATTAATTAAATAAATAAGATTTATTTAATTAATTAGAAAGATGATTAGGATGGGATAAGATATGATGTGGAAATTAATTAAATAAATAAAATTTATTTAATTAATTAGCTTAATGGATTAGGGAAATTAGGACAAAATGCTACAAGATGTCTAGGATAATATTTTAAGAAGGTGTTGCTAGACATGGATAAAGTTGGGACAAATTTGGGTGTCTACATTTTGCCCCTCTTTGAGATGATGTTTGAGATGATGAGCTTTGTATCGAGTAACATCATTTCAAAGAAGTTAAGGTATGGATAATTGATAGGGATGATGATGATGATGATGATGATGATGATGATGATGATAGAAAGGATAGGTTGGTGATGCCCCCTCGAGAGGATAGGTGGGTTGGACAAACACGGGTATGCTCTCGAAAAGAAATGGCTTGGCTACAAAAGAAAGATAAGGGAATGGATAGAAGAAATGGATGATGTGTTATGCTGCAAAGAAGGTGAGCAACCATGATGTTTGATATAGCACTAGACGTTATGCACCAAGGTATAAGGATCTAGGGTGACATTGTGTCTCATGCCCCAACGTAATACAACGTTGTCTAACATAGGAGGAAGTAAACTTAGAGCATTGAAGTCCTAATGCACAAAAGGTATAATATGACCTTAGATGCAAAGGATAGTGCAAAAAGTTATTCCAACATACACAAGATATGAATATTAGCTGGAATTGATAAGGATTTGATACAAATGCAAGATAAAATGATAACACACACAAGAAAGCAAGCAAGCATGCACAAATGATTCAAAAACAAACAAGGTATTGCCCCTGTCAAGTTGTAAACCAATGATTGGTTGTTGATTGATTATAGTTGAGAGTGTTGTCATTGCGGGGAAAGCTATATCCCTAGATCAACACAAGGTTGTTTGCTGAATTAGTTGGTTGGTTGGTTGATTGATTGATTGATAGAATTTGTTTTGATGGTTGGCTTGATGTGCTTTGGTTGTGATGTTTTCTATTGTTGGATTGATTGTTTTGATGATTGGATTGTTTTGAATGATGATAGTGATGGTGTGATGATTAGAGTGTCCACTCAATCTAAGCATAAGCAAGCATTCTCAGTGTGCTCAAAGGATGTAAAACAAACAAGGTATTGCCCTTGTCAAGTCATAAACCAATTATTGATTGTTTGATTGATGATTATATATAGTGTTGTCATTGCGGGGAAAGCTATATCCCTATATCAACACAAGGATGCTTGATGATTGATGATGATTGATTGAGCTCATGACAAGATTAGGATCAAAACCTGTTGATTTGATTGGATAATATTCCTTGATTAATTAGCTTGCTTGATATGGATTAGTGTGACTTGGATTTAAGATCATTGCTTAGATTGATTTGATTGATATGACTAGAAGAAGTGACTGATTGAAATGGATGAATGAATGTTATTGATAAGAAGAATTGATGATGATGATTTTGATTGAATGTTGATGGAGTGGATTGTTTTGGATGATGTGATTAGTTTTATTGTTTGGATTTTTCGTTAGATATTTAATTTTTTTTAGTTTTTTGAATATATTTTGATTTTTTTTTCTTCTTTTGCTTTTAGATGGGTTGACAATTACACATGGCACCAATTTGCCAGGTTTTCACCATGGTAATGGATAGGAGGGACTCAAGTGTTTAGTGCTATGAATGTTGGTAGTCCCATTTAGAGATGGATGTCATCGCATGGACCATGTCATTATGTTCATAGATGTTGATAAGGGATTACATGGATGGGAGAAGGAGTAGGTAGATAGTGGATGATGAAATGGATTATGAAAGGTTCATGCAAGGATAGATGGATGGGGATAGTGGATTATGATGTGGAGTATATAGGCTTAGGCAAAAGCATGGACCATAGGAAGGTGATTGTGGAGATATGTAGGATAATGGATGGAAGATGGGGAGATGTAGTTATGTGGAAGTCCTGCAGAGTGGAAGGGAACCATGACCAATGGTTGCACACACCATGATAAACATTGAAGCTTTTGATGAGATGGCGGTGTAGGAAGCAATGGAGATGTTTGCTTAGGGGATGGTTGATGAAGTGATTTTGGAACCCACATAGATTTAGTATTTTTAGTGCTTTTGCTTTGCTTGTGAGATTTTTGAAGGGAATGGAAGTTTTGGATGGAAGTAGGCTTTTGGATGGAGATAGGTGATTGGGATTCTTGAGATGTGGATGAGGATGCCTCATTTGCTTTGCTAGTTGTTTGCTTAGGAACCCAGACCATTTTTATTTTGAGCTTTGCTTTTGGAGGTATGGACTTGGATAGCTTTTTGAATGTACTTTGCTTAGAAGATGGATGATTTAGAGACTTTTCACATTGATACCCTAAGGCATGAGGGTCCTTAGGAGTTTTAGTTAAATTTTTGGCTTTATAAGTAAAGGCATCCAAATGTTTATTTTGGAATCCCATGGGATAGGTGGAGTGGATGGAATGATTGGAAGCTTTATGCTTAAACGATGTGTGCATTTGTTGGCCATGATTAGGATTGTAAGGGTGCTTATGAATGATAGGTATGTTAGGTGTTGGAAGCAATGGTGGCAAGGTGGATGGAGGGATATTTGGATTTGGTAAAAGTGGAGGCAAAGTGGATGGCGGAAGGTGTATGGTCACATACTTTTGACATTTATAAGATGATGGAGATGGAATGGCTACATATGTCTTGGGTAGATGATGGGGGGTACGATGGAAAGTGGTAGATTTAGGATGCATGAAGGGATTACCAACATCTTGGCCTTGTTTACCTTGGGGTGTGTATCCATGGCCATATGAGCATAGAGGGATCTTGACATGGTTTGGCTCTAAAATACCTTGTTCATAAAGGCCTAGACCTTTGCCTTGGTAGTTCATGTTTTGGAGTATGCAATGGACTATGGGACTATATGTGTTTCGGGAGCTAGACTTGAGCTCTTTATTGGATGGAGAAGGTGAAGTGGAGGACAAAGGTTGTTGTTGTCCTAAGGAAGAACATTCAGGGACAAAGGTTGTAAGACCACTAGGACATGATAGTGGATTTGAAGTGGAATCGATGGTGGATGCGGAAGGAGGATCATTAGGATCTTGATTAGCATTATGTTCATGCAGATCCAAGTTATTTGTTTGGTCTTTTATGCTTACTTGGGGGACAAGTGTCTCATCATGACAATTAGATGTTTGCTCATTACAGATAGGGCTAGATGGCGGATGACTAGGAGCAATTTGGATATCTTGCTCATGGATGGATATAAGATTATGGATAGGATCAAGGTGCTCATGGATAGCTTCTTCATAGGTATCATCTTGATCATAAAGAAGGTAAATGTTATGGATGGGTTGCATAAAAGTGATTTGACCTTGAGTTGGACTAGGGCTTAATGTTTCCACATGCTTAGGATTAAACCTTTGACATACCTCTTGGGTTGCTTGAATGGAAGTGGATGACTCTTGGATAGGCTCTTGGTCAACAACATAAGAACATGATGACTCTTGACTTGGATTCATAATAAGAGACTCTTGAATAGGTTTGATGTCTTATAGGTCACATGATGGGCTAAGAATGTTAATTGAGGGCTCTTGGATAGGCTCAAGGATAGGTGGACCACATGATGGGATTATGGCCTTTGAAAGTTCTTTGGTAGGCTCATGAATGGGTGTTTGACATGGAGGTAGTTTATTCCTAGCTAGTAGCTAATGGATCACATCCTTCGCAAGTGTATGAGTGGATGAGCAATATAATGGATGGATGATAATAGTAGATGGTGTTGTAGGCTTATGATTAGGATTAGGTTGAGGGCTAATTGGATTGGGTGGATTAGGATTTGGACTAGATGGGGGTGACACATGGGATTGGGATGATGTGGCATGTTTTCTTATTGTAGGTAGGTACACCTTGTAAACAATTGGGACAAATATTGGGCATTGATTTGTATTATGGCCTTTGGTCCTATGGTATGCACAATAATCATGTTCATCATATGGACTTTCTTCACATGGTTTGACTTCGGGAAGTTCAATGAGTTTTGCTTCAAGCATTCTTTGTAAAACTATCTCAGCTGCATCCTTTGGTGAAGGATTAGAATGACATGGTGATGAAGGTAATGGAGGGCTTGGTGGTTTAGAAGGTAGAAGGACCAATGGACTAGGAGTGGGATCACATGGTAGTGTTGGGATAGGACTTGTTGGCTCATGTGTTGGCATGTGATTGGATGGTGGTGGCCACTCTAGATTGGTATCTCCCTTGTCAAAGGTTATTAGATCTTGCATAGGATAACTTGGGCTCATTTGGTTTATGTACAAAGGGCCACTTGGAGTTGCATGTGCTTCTTGTTGCAAAGGTGGATTTGGGCTCATTTGTGCTCATTGTGGAGGCCATTGATAGTCTTGGAAGCTAGGTGTAATGGTAGGATATGTAGACAAAATATCTTGAGGTGGACCCAAAGATGCAGGCATTTGATCATGTTGGCAAGGTTGACTTGTACTCACTTGATTTATATACAAAAGGCCATTTGGACTTGAATGTTGTGCTTGTGAAATCAGTTGATTGCCTTGTAGATGGGCTTGGTAGTGCATTGGCATGGTGGCATGAGGGATTGGATAAGCTTGAGGTGGATATTCATAGGTTGGCGTGGCATTGACTTGGTGGATAGGTGGATTAAGTTGATAGGAAGTGGATGGATATGACATGTGGCTATGAGGTGGATTATGTTGATAGTGAATGGTTAAGGATTGCTGTACTTGTTGAGCTTGACTAGTGGCTAAAAGGTGTTGGACTTGGGTTATGAAGTATTGCAGTTGAGATGATTGGCTTGCATGGGGTTGAGCTCTTTGGATGAAGAATTGTAATATTTCAATGGCATCTTGGTTTAGGGTTTGTGATCCTTGATAAAGATTTTGGAGGAATCTTTGGAATTTGATTTTTAGGTCTTCTAGTGTAAACATGTTGTCATCAAGTGTTTGTCTTAAGTCCTTTTAGCAAGTGCTTGTTTAGGGATTTGGATGATGATGTGGACGTGATTTGGCTATGAAGGGTTGGATGATGACTAGGCTATGTTTGGGATGAAAGTGATTGGGTTTGAATGTTATTGGAAGAATGTGTAGGATGACTTGTCTTTATGTGTTTGCATGTTTAGAGCTTGATGTGGCAATATTCAAATAAATGATTATGCATATACACACATGAATCACTCACACAAGACACATAAGCAAGTTGTTAGTTTGAAAGAATGTGATGTTGGTTAAGCAAGCACATGAAGACAATTCAACAAGTCCTAGTAAAGGCAAGGCCACTATCACAAGGAGGTTCTAGTGAAAATCTGGGGGACCGGCACCCCACGAGCATCCAGCAAGCCACTTAAGACTTTAACTAACCCTACTAGGATTTTTAATATACACAAAGGTACACCTCCTTTCGAGTTAGCACTGTATGGTGAGCGCTAATACCAGTTAGACTTGGCTTTCGCCTTATCCTCTAATTTTTATAGCGGACCGGATGAAAGTACCGCTTGAGGTCATTCCCTTGGGGTGGATACCAAGGCAGGCCTCTCTATGGCTAAACAAAAGCAACACAAGTAATGTTTTTGATCTCCAAGTTCATGTTGGGACGCGAGGAGAGAGCATACACATTTACTTGGTCACACTCGCATGGGTTCATTAATCTTAGAAATTCAATGTGTGGAAGACAATGCAAGCACTTGTTTGTTTTAAAACCCAAATCCAAATGTGATGAAAGACAATGGTTTGTTTTAGCCTAATTTTTCAATGGTGTGATAGCAAACAAGTTGTTCGTTTTAAGCCCAAAATCCAAATGTGTTTGCAAACAAGATTAGAAGATAAGAGATGAAATGATTGCACCTGGTTAATTCGCTATCCAATTTGCTGTAGATGTTGATGCCAATGCTGCTCCAGCTCCTTATGATCACCTACAACATAAAAAAAAATGATATTATAATCCAAGCATAAAAAATAAGCTCATTAGGCAAGGAAAATTGTAATTTTAGATGCATAGCTAAATTAGATTTGATTATTTCGATACATTTTTGGTTCAAAAACTAAAAAATCATAGATGAGACCCCTATTAATTTTTAGAGAGCTTTCCAAAAATGTAAAGAAATTAGAGAAATTCCTTGATTTACACCTAGAAATACAGATTTATGAAAAAAGTATAGTCAGCAAAGATCTAATTTTTTTGCACTGTAAATGAGCTCCAAATTAAATCTGTAAAACATAGATCCCCATTAGAATTTCAAGAGCTTTCCAGAAATGTAAAAATTTCTAAAAAATTTGCTGATTTGCATCCAAAATTGTGATTTTATGAAAAAACATAAAAACATGATAAATCCCACAAAAATCATGATAATACCGAAATGTTTTGGCTATAGCTTCCTTATGTCATGGACAAACTTTTGCTAAAATCTTGTAGAAAAATTCGTAGTTGTTTGGAAGATATGATGAAATCTTTAAAACCTAGGGTTTTGTCCAAAAAGTAGCAGATCTGCAACAAAAAGTTAATTAAACCTACAAAACTCAACAATGGGGGTTATATGAATACAAATTTTTACTACAAAAACCTGCAAAAAAAAAGATCAAGTGAAGTGAGTCCCACCGGGCGTGCCAAATGTAGTTAGGGTAAAATTGCAAATCAGGGCAAATGAATAAACAACAATGATAAAAACCCTAGCAATGCACAATGAAGCACAAGACAACATGAAAATCAAAATAACAAATGTAAATGCAAACCGATCTCCACGCTATGCTTGATTTATCTCCATTGCTCTTCTCCACCTCACATGAGCATGCAAGATTTTGAAGGATTATTGTTGGAGGAATGTTGGTGCTCACTTCTGCAGCATAACATTAAGATGAAGATGATAGAATGAATGATAGATGAATGATGCAAAGGCTCTAATGATATTTCGATAGCATGTGGATACTTGAGGATCAATGCATGCTAATGGCTTATGAGGGGGTTGATTTATAGGAAAAGCTTGGTTCCAATGGATGGCTAGGATCAATCAGAGCTTTAGATGAAATGGATGGATAGGATTAAGTTAGGTTTCTTTGCACATCAAGAAATTGTAGTCAATTGACATGTGGCAAGGGAAGATAAGGCTTAGGTGTGCTTGTGTAGATAAATACTAAAATTAGGTCCTAGTAGTTGTGCATGTGAAGAATAAAAGTTGTAACACATGATTGACTAGACAAGTGTTGGAATGTGATGAAAGATGAGGACTTAATTCAAATAAAATATTTGAATTAGTTGTGATATGAGTTGGATATTAATTAAATAAATAAGATTTATTTAATTAATTAGAAAGATGATTAGGATGGGATAAGATATGATGTAGAAATTAATTAAATAAATAAAATTTATTTAATTAATTGGGATGGGGATAAGATAAATGAGATTATGCATATGAAATTAATTAAATAAAAATTTATTTAATTAATTAGCTTAATGGATTAGGGAAATTAGGACAAAATGCTACAAGATGTCTAAGATAATATTTTAAGAAGGTGTTGCTAGACATGGACAAAGTTGGGACAAATTTGGGTGTCTACAATACCTGCTGCTCCCCCTAAGTAGCAGCTCTCCAACATCAATCCAGATCACAAGATGTGACTATGATACCCACCGGACTGATGCACATCAGTGCACCTTAGCTCATCACCGGAGGGGAAATAACCCCTAACTTCTCCCTGAGATACTCAAAGGAGTCCTTAGGTAGAGGTTTAGTAAAGATATCTACAATATGATCCTTGGAAGGCACAAACTCCAATCTGACTTCATTCTTGTTCACTTGCTCTCTCAAAAAGTGAAACTTGATGGATATATGTTTAGTATTTGAATGCAACACTGGATTCTTAGATATTTTTATTGCACTTGAATTATCACAGAAGATTGTGATAGGTTCCTCATACTCCACTTTGATATCTCTTAGCATCTGCTTCATCCACAAAACTTGAGTGCAACTACCTAGTGCTGCAATTATTCTGCTTCAGTTGCAGACAGAGATATTGCCTCTTGTTTCTTGCTTGGCCAAGAAACCAATCTCTTCCCCAAAAGGAATGCTCCACCACTGGTACTCTTTTGGTCATCCACATCTCTTGCCCAGTCTGCATCTGTATATGCATGAAGAGAGAAATCATGATCTCTAGGATACCACAGACCATACTCTACTATCCCTTTTAGATATCTAAAAATTCTCTTGATTGCCATGACATGAGATTCTCTAGGATCAGCCTGGAATCTAGCAACAAGACCAAAAACCTACATAATGTCTAGTCTAGTTTGAGTGAGATACAACAATCCTCCAATCATTGACCTATACTTTGTTTGATTAGCCTTAGGAGAGTCATCATCTTTACTCAAATGACATCCAGTTGCCATGGGAGTATTCATTGGTTTTGAATCTTCCATCCTAAATTTCTTCAACAATTCTTTCACACATTTGGTCTGAGAAATGAAGATTCCTTTCTTTGTTTGAGTAATTTGTAGACCCAAGAAGAAATTCATTTCACCAAGCATGGACATCTCAAACTCACTTTTCATTTGATTTGCAAAAGGTTTACACATACTATCTCTTCCTCTAAAAATGATATCATCAACAAACACTTCAACAATTAAGATGTTTTCATGATCAATTTTGAAATACAAATTACTGTCAACAGTACCTTTGTTGAAACCAATCTTTAAAAGATATTTGTCCAGTCTTTCATGCCAAACTCTTGGGGCTTGCTTCAGTCCATATAGTGCCTTCTTCAACTTGCAGACCATATCACCATGATCAGACAATTGAAATCCATCTGGTTGCTCAATATACACTTCTTCTTCCAAGTCACCATTCAGGAAGGCAGACTTGACATCCATCTGATACACCTTGAAATCCTTGAAGGCAGCAAATGCAAGAAATAATCTGACTACTTCAATTCTTGCCACCAGAGCAAAAGTTTCTTCAAAATCAACTCCTATTTGAGAGTAACCCTTGTAGACCAATCTGGCTTTATTTCTGATTACTTCACCAACTTCATTCAGTTTGTTCTGGAAGACCCATTTGGTTCCAATCACATTCTTGTTTCTAGGTCTGGGAACAAGATCCCAAGTGTGATTTTTCTCAATTTGTATCAGCTCATCCTCCATTTCTTTAGTCCAGTTTTCATCATTGCAAGCTTCATTCACTATCTTAGGTTCAATCTTTGAAATCAGACAATACTCTTCTGAATCTTGAGCAATTCTCCTTCTTGTTTGTACTCCTTTGCTTTTATCACCTATGATTTGATCTTCAGAGTGGTTCAGTCTTACATACCTAGGAACTTTGGGAATTTCTTGCACTTTTGATTCTTGATCAGGCTCATTGAAACTCATCTCTTCTTCCTAGTTTACTGAATTAGTTTGAATCTGACTTACAGCGGAGGCTTGGGCTCCTTGAGTCAAAACACTATTCTCATCATCTTCATCATATTCATAAAACCTTGAGGGTTTTTCAATTCCCTTATCAACCTTCACATTTGTACTTTCTATCATCTTTCTTAGTCTCTTGTTATAACATTGGTATGCTTTGCTTTGAGTAGAGTAACCCAAGAATATTCCTTCATCACTTCTAGCATCAAACTTTCCAAGATCTTCATCTCTTTTAATGTAACATTTGCTACCAAAAACTCTAAAATACCTCACAGTAGGAGTGATGCCAAACCAAAGTTCATAAGGAGTCTTACAGGTATTGCTTCTGATTTGAACTTGATTGAGAGTATAGACTGCAGTGCTGACAACTTCTCTCCAATAGATCTGAGGAACATTTGCTTCCAACATCATGGTCCTAGATGCTTCCTAGATGGTCTGGTTATTTCTCTCCACTACTCCATTCTGTTGTGGAGTCCTAGGAGCAGACAACTGTCTCTTTATTCCATGTTTCTCACAAAACTCTATGAACTCACTGGATGTGAATTCTCCACCTTTATCAGACCTTAGACATTTCAATTTTAATCTGGTTTCATTCTCTACCATAGCCTTGAATAGTTTGAATTTCTAAAGAGCTTCTGATTTATCTTTTAGAAAGGTTACCCACATCATCTGGGAATAGTCATCAATTAGTAACATGAAGTATCTATCACCTTGCATACTCCTGGTTCTTGCTAGACCACAAAGATCAGTATGAACTAAGTCCAATAATCTAGTAGAAGACAGTTCCTTACTTTTGAATGAGATTCTTCTTATCTTACCCAACTGACATTCTTTGCACAAGCTATTAGTAGGTTTCACCAATTTTGGAAGATCTCTTACAGTTTGAGTATTGCTTATCTTGATGATATTATCAAAATTCACATGACACATCCTCCTATGCCGTAACCAACTCTGATCAATTTGAACAAATAACCAACTCTTACTAGTACCAACCAAGTGGAAGATATTACCTTTAGTTTGAGTACCAGATGTAATCTCTGTTCCAGAACTTTCAAAGATCTTGCATTTTCTATTCTTGAATCAGGGATCATAGCCTTTGTCCACCAATTGTCCAACACTGAGAAGATTGTGCTTCAAACCTTCAACATACAGTACATTACTGGTTTTGTTTCTTCCATCAAAAGAAATAGTTCCTCTACCTCTGATTCTACCAGTGGAATTATCACCAAACTTTACCACTCCTCTTTCATACCTTTCCAAATCTATGAATTTGTTTTTGTCACCTGTCATATGGTGAGAGCAACCACTATCAATGACCCAATCATCCTTCTCTTCAACTTGGGCAGCCAGAGCTCTTTCCACAGTCTTATGATTGACAGATACAAAGGACATTGGATCTTCTTCCTTGATGGAAATGAACACCCATTCATTTCTAGATTTGTTTCCTTTCTCTGATTCATCATCTATTACTCCATTATCATCATCTTCATGTACATAGTAACAGTTCTTTTGGAACCTTGGCTTGTTAGGGTTTTGCCTTGAAAACCTTTCCGAACACCTTGAGGCAAAATGACCAATCTTATTGAAGTTAAAACATTTAAAAGGTAATTTTCCTTCATACTTACTGGATCCTCTTGGCAGCCTCTTTGCAATAAGGGATTCAAGTTGAGCAGTTTCTACTTCTTCTTCTAGATCTTTTCTTGCTTTTTCATACCATGACAGCTTCCTTGATGAATTCTCTCTCGGATCAAACCTTTGTTTACCTTTAACAGAGGCACTGGCTTTGAATGCATATTTAGTCTTGGGGGGGTCATCTCCAAACTCTGTCATTTCAAATGTAGCTAATTTTTCAGCCAATTGATCTCTTGTGACAGTTGTATGGGCTCTGAATTCTTCAATGGTAGCAACATTGATTTTGTAAGAAGCAGGTAGGGATATGAGAATTTTTCCAACAATCTCATTTTCATCTAGGACTCCACTAGCATTTCTAATTCCACAAATAATCTCATTTACTCTTGGCATAAAAGTAGGAATATTTTCATCATCTCTCATCTTCAGATTTTCAAATTTCCCTTTCAAACTCTGTAACCTTGCACATTTAACATACTTGTCTCCTTCATGCAAAAGTTCTAGTTTTTGCCAAATCTCAAAAGCAGTTGGTAGGTCAATAACATTTGAGAGCTCTGAATTAGATAATGTGCTTAGAAGAGCCTCTATAGTCCATAGATTGTTTTCAGCATCTGTGATTTCATTTTGGGTTTTCAGACCACCCTGTGGAGGTACATTCTGTGTTGTAGCCATGGTCCAGTACACCATTCCCATACATTGCAAGTGACATTTCATTTGACCTTTCTAGAGATTGAAATTGGTTCCATCAAACTTTGGACTATCCTTCTTGTATGATGAAATCCTGGATCTCCTCAAGCGATTAAGCTCCTTTTAGAGGAACCTAGCTTTGATACCAATTGTTAGACTTAGGGCACACAACTGAGAGGTGGGGGGGTGAATCAATTGTACAAAACTTTTCTTCCAATTATACACTTAACTCCTTTTAGCAATTCAGTAGCATAATAATAATAAATCAACCATGGAAACACAATGCAACAAATCAAGAGCGGAGACACATCAACACATGAGATACCAAGATTTTGACGTGGAAAACCTGGTTAAGGGAAAAACCACATGGTGATTAACCCAAAATGTATTCTCTGTTAGAAGGATAGAAAGAACAAAATGGCACATGCCAATTAGGGCTCACTGCTCACAAGAGGCTCACTGCCTACAAGAGACACATTGTCTACAAAGAAATAAGTATCACATACATGAACTAGAGAATAGCATCTTCACCATGCTTGAATTAGTTCCATTTAAGCCCAATATTTCTACTCTACTTTTCTCTCTCCTCCTTGCTACCACACACTCATCTCTCCAAGGACAACTTTGAAATGACTTCGCAATCCCTTATTTATACAAGACATCAACTTAGGAATGATCATCTAAGTCAGAAAACATCTACAAGAACATTTGCAAGATGTAAAACTCATCTGGTCGGCCAGTCTTAGGAAGAACACCATCATCCAGAAGTTATTTCTCAATTGCGAGCTCCAACTCCAATGCAGACCATCAACAAGAATTGGACATGATCCAAAGACCTCCACAAGCTTGCCTGAATCACCAAGATCATCCATACTTCATCTGCATACTAAAATCCTTCTCTCCTTCATCTAGACCCTCAAGAACACAGTCTGTCACCACTGTCACAAAGGAATAGATGCTTGCGGACCTTCAAACAATGAACCAATCGAGTTGATACTTCACAGAGACTTTCTCAACACTCCCTCAAATCCGTAGAATAGGATAATGCATTTCTGGATCTCACCAGACCTATCTGTGTCACTTTGTCACCTTTGAACACATGCCAGAACTGGTTTAACTTAAACAACCATAACTTCTTCAGATCTTCATGCGGACCTCTGAAATCTCTATTGTACCATCTTAAGACACATATCTACAAACCCTTTAAACTGCATCCTCTGATCCACATCCTAGATTGGACTTTTGCCTTACTGTCATCACTGTTCTTCACTGTTCCTGATTGAGACTAATTTTCTCAATATCCTCAGCTCACCACTCATCCAATCCTTATCATTAATGTAACAGGAGTATGTTGACATCAATGACAACACTGATTAGGGCCATACTTGCAACTGTTACAATGAACATGTGTGTCCATCCTAGACAAAGTGTTTATGTGTGCAGCCTTGGCCAGCACCATTGAGACTCTTGTCATTTTATAGCCACCATTCACGAAAGAAACTTGCATGCCAACATCATTCAACTTACTAATAGAAAGCAAGTTTCGAGCCAGACCTGGTATGTGCATTACATCATTGATTCCTTTTATTCTTCCATCAGGAAACTTGATTCTGACTGTTCCACTGCCAATAATTTCTAGGTGATAATCATCACCCAGATACACCCTTCCACCTTGGTATTCTTCATACTTCGAGAACCATTCTCTATGAGATGTCATGTTAAAGGACGCACCTAAATCAATCATCCAAACATCATCTGATTCCTATGTTGCTAAGGTTGCAATGAAGGCATCTGCTTCACTCTGAGAAGATTCATCATCAGAAGACTTATTCTTCTTCTTCTTTTTCTCCTCTTTGTAGTCTTTCTAGATATGACCGTTCTGCCCATAGTTCCAGTATTTCACCTTGGACTTTTTACCAGGAGACTTTGATCTTCCTTCTAAATTAGATCTAGACTTCTTGTCTTTCTTCTTGCCTTTTTCCTTTGATCTGCCCCAAATAGCAAGGGCCTCCTTGGCCATCTCAGATGATTTCCTTTGCATTTCCTTTGAAAGTAGCAAAGCAACCACCTCTTCCATCTAGAAAGTAGTTGTTGTACTCCTAATAGCCATTACCAGGTGATCCCATGTGTTAGGCAATGAACACAACAGGAGCATGCAATGATCCTTGTCTTCAATCTTCACACCCATAGATGTCAACTAAGTAATGAGCATATTAAATGCATTCTAGTGATCTGCAATAGACACTCCTTCCTCCATCTTCAAAGACTACAACTTCTTCCTTAGGAATAACTTATTTACCAGAGATTTCCCCTAATAAATGTCACCAAGCTTCTTCCACAAAGATTTCATAGTCTTCTCTTCATGGACATTCAAGAGTACTGAATCAGCTAAGCATAGTCTGATTAGACCCTTGGCTTTCTGGTCCATTGTATCCAAATCATCTTATGAGGTTGCTACAGGTTTGGTTGAGGACACCACAACCTGTAATTCACAATCCACGAGAAAATGTTCCATTTTGAGTTTCTGCAACTTAAAATTGCTACCATTGAATTTCTCAATTTCTATTCTTCCAGATGTGCTTGCCATCTCAGATCTACAATCAAGACAAATTGATTTCTCTACAAAACTTCCACTTAACCAAATTAGCACAAAAAACTCAACTCACGCACAAGGATAACACAACTGGCCAGGATTTAATACCACTTGTAAGGAAAGCTAAGTGCAGAAATGCCTTCCTAATGCCAATTTGCAAAAGAGAAATGCAAAAAATACTTTCAATTTCAATTACAGTTCATTCAAGGATGCATATTAATCAAAAATATAGAATAGACAATTCAAGAGACATACATAGATCAACACTAGAGTTATGTGGGAAAACTCTTATGGGAGAAAAAACCCACACACCAAGCAAAATCTCTTTGTATTATAGTAAATGAAATTTGCATACAAAGTTATAGTCTTCTTCTTTCAGATGTTAATTTACAATAACCACAAAGGGTAGCACAACATTTCTCTGATTAGCCTCTCACACCCTACACTAAATAATTTGATGATTGTTATATATAGTTACTATGTTAACCTCTTCACATTTAGTTACCACATTGAAACTCTTTGTTCTACATTCACATTGAGACTTCCACTATGAAGCTATCAAAGGGACTGTACATGGACTTCCACTGAAGTAAACAACTCTCGCCGATAAGATCATAACTCTAAAACTAGTAGAGGTGACATTGGTCCATCGAGGGGACTAGGAATAAGGTCCCACCAAAAATGAACAGTCAGGCCAATGAGGAATAAGAACACAGTACTACAAACATCAATCCAGTAATTTGAGGCACATTTTCCAATAAATCCTCTAAATTTACATGTTTGTGATGCTTATAAGAAGTACTCTACATTTGTAAGGAATTGACTCCAAACCCTAGGATTGGCATCGATCAAAGTTACGCTTATTTTCACAAAATGCCCATAATCAGACAATCACATACATTAAAAAGAAAAACAAATCAACTTCTTAGTTTTTAGGAGTAGGATTTAGTTTCATGTTCTCTGAGCCATCTAATGAATTAATTTCCAAAGCTAGCCACTTTGAAGCGATTGTACAGTTTTGGTCTACATATAGGAGAACATATCTACTTTAATTGTCAATATTTTGTGAAATAAGGAATTGACAGATAGATATTGAAGAAAGGGAACACCCCCTAGGTCTAGCAGAGCCTAAAGTGCAGAGGAGAACAAATAATTGTCTCCTATTCATTGGCCATTGACCCGAGAATCCTGAGCATAAAAGATGGTAACTTTTTAGGGAAACTCAGACCATTAGTTGGGAACACTAATAGATTGGTGACTTTATTAGGGAGTTGATTATAAAGAACCCAGGATTCAACCTGAAATCCCATTTATGGGTGGCGACCTTGAATTTATCTCCCAGTCAATAGTATTATAATTTTCATGCAAGGAAGAAGATCCTTTAAAAAATCATTGTTTCAAGAACTACCAAAAATGATGTACAGAAAGAAAGGGGGTAGTCTGTCCAACCAAGGAGTGTCTCCAAAACCTCAAAATAATGATAATGTATAGAATGAATTCAGGTCTTCTGAGCAACAACATTTCTCAGCCATAGAGGCCAATATCCAGGAGATGTATGAGAAACAACAAGGTGATGGGTTGAGGTTAGGATCTAACATCTTTCAAGAAAGTCCTTTTTTGGATCCATCTGATAGGTTTGAAGATATAGAATCACCAAGGGATACAGATAACCTCAATATGATTAGATCATCTTCCTCAATGCCAAAATAAGAGGAGTTATCAGAAGAAGTTAGGAATCTCAAGGTTGAGATTGAGTACTTGCAAGCTATGAAAATAAGGGATGAGATGAGGCTTAGAGTTGAGGCTCTAAGGACTGCTCACCAGGATGCAATTAATGCAAATGTAGTTGGGAACCAATAGGTCAATAATATTTAAAACCAGCAAAATAATCAGAATATATTGGGAAATAATCAAGGGCTTGATCAACATGCAAGTCAAAATCTACAAAACAATCAAAGGCAAAATGCTAATAATAATAGACTACCACAGAACAATGTAAGAAATCAAAATGAACATGCCCATGGTAATGTAAATCAAAATGCTAATGCAAACTAGAACCAGAACGCAAATCAAAATCAGAATGCATTTGGTAGGAGGCCCATGTAGGTGGAAAGATATAGACAATTGGATTTTACTAGTATCCCTAGGTATCCTAACCCAATTGATAATGATATCAAGACTGAATTGCCTAAATTTTGAGGTAACAATGCAATGTCAGGTGATGATCATTTGAAAGCTTTCCTTCATTTAATGGATAATTTTGAAGTTGAACATGAGGATGTTTTTATGAAGTTGTTCATGCAATCTTTGGTAGACACTAGTCAAATTTTGGCAAATAAATGACTACGTGACTAACTTTTAGTCACGATAATTAGAAATGACTAGATTCTACTATTTTTTTGCAACACAGTTATAAATGACTAAATAAATGATTAATTTGATTGTTAGGTAAAAAACACATCTAAATAGTTAGTCACACAAATAAAAATGACTAAATAATTAGTCACACAAATAAAAAAGAAAATATGGGTGCCAAAAGTGAAGTGGAGGAGGGTTTAAATTTTGATTTCGTGAGAGTCATGCATCACAGATTGACTCCCTCTTGCTCTTTTTGGAGTTCACGGCCTCAATGTTTTCTCTACCACACCATTCCATGCCATTTCTCCTTCCACGATCTGCTTCACTTCCATGTGGAGACTTAGTTAAAGGAGACTATTTGGGCAAGGAAACTAACAAATCTCGAGGCTTGAAGAGGGAAGACAAGGTAGCTCAATCTATGTAGATGAAAATAACAAGAGGTGTGACTTTTGTGATTTTTTTTGAGATCTTCTATAGCGAGGTATGTAAATCATATTGTTCTACAACTTATACTCTTATTCCTTGAGATGAATGAGTTTATGTGATGTTATATAAGGATTTCATATCTGATTTTATGCAAAATGTAAGAATGTATAAAATTCTTGCGTGAACTCTAATAACATATTTTGGAATGCAATATTTATTGTTGTTTTTTCTTTTTTAGTAAATCAATGAAATAGGAGATACTTTGTCCCTTATTCAAGCATTAATAGTAGTTGGTTTTATATTTTACAGGTTGTATTTATCTTTTATTCAAATGGTGTTTCACACAACCGTCTCTCCATTCCATTTTTTCCCTTCAAATTTCTCTAGATTTGAAGCTACTGCTTTCACAAAAGCCATTTAAATGATATATCCTAGAGATAGAAAAACAAATGTGAGCATAGATTAGACTAGGACTAAGGATTATTACTTTTAACATGACTGCACTTCCCTACAACATGAATGCACTTCTTTGCCTTACACCATGAAAAATGCATTGCCTCTTACACTGAATATCATTCTTTGAAAACCCTTGGTTGACCACTTTGTTTGACACTGTTCTTTACCTTGCACTTTAACATAAGATCGTTAATTCTAGCCCAAAGTCTTTGAACTGACAAAATGATGATAATATTTCAACTTAGCAATATATAATTCCATTTTATCCCTTATAAGAGTTGGTTTGGACTCTTTCAATATATGAACCCATTTATGCAGAAAAAAATTATTAATAAAAACATTTTTTTGTGTGAAAGGGTACAGCCTTCTAAACCTCTTGGTACACATAAATGCAGAAACACTTAAAACATGAGAAATGTGGCAGACCAATCTCCATGATGAATTAGGGCAATATTTTTGAAATATCCTCTAAAATCCTAGAGAGGAGGTACATATACTGTCACCCTAGGTGTCTTTTCATGCAGGAGCTATAGCGCTATGTGTGAGAAGAAATATAATTCAACACATTGGACACTTAATATCTAAGACATGAAATTGTGGAGTGAGAGAAAACCTAGTTCAAAAAGTAGTTTTGAAATCCGTGTCAATCTAGAAAACATTTACCTAGTTTAGTAAATAGCTTCTGTACACAGCTTAAACCTCTTGGACTAATATTCTATAGGAGGAACTTATGAAAATGGTCCTACAACTAGATATTTACCAGGAAATCAACTAACATAACATCACTTAAGATTAAGGTGAATAATGATACCTATTGTGACATGTTCAGATTTAAAGAGAAAATGAAAAGTGACCATAGTTTCACTCATTATCACACCAATGCTTGACCCAAAATCATTGCAACATAGAAACAACTTAGATGAAGGGAAGCTTAGAGAACAATGTAAGAGGGAAAAACACAGCATCTATGAAACCTGCAACAATTGTGATGTAGTAAGGTGCATAATAAGTTGTTTTTCTTCTCCTCTTCTATTATTTATCCTACATTCTGTATCTGTGGGTGAAAAAATACATGGAACTCTAGGTTAACCTTGGGGATTGTAGTGAGTTTCCATCTCAAACTCTAGACACAGCCTATGAGACCTCTTTTCTTTTCTAGTGCAGTGAACTTTTAATTTTGAAATGGATGCAGAATCAACAACTTGATCAAGTTCAATACTGCAGAGGACATCAAGTAATGTTGGGGAAGGAAAAGGTTTATCCACCACATACCCTGTGTATGAGTCGATGCATCTGGGTTTCTCTTACATGGGGACATCACTCACCTCCTAGAGACGAGTCTACCAAAAACATACATTGACACAACTTTCAATTAATTCTTTATGCATCCTCAAAAGCTTATGTTCACCATTTCATTAGCAAAAATACTAACAATTTCCATATAAGTAGATATAGGTAATGGAATTTTTCACATGTTAGTATCCTACTACCAAACTTTTCTTAGCTAACAATTCCTAAGATTCATTGAAATGTGTGCATTTTTTCACCATCAGCAATAGGAGTTTGACCACATAACTTAATGGCTTTTCTTTTGTTTAAGATTCATAAGCACTACTAGAAAGAGTGCATAAGTGATTGTTGATAGTTTCATATGGACTATTTTATGTTATTCACGTTAAGAAATATATACATGTTTGAGACCTAAGATTGAGCCTTTCTCTTGGAACTGGACAAAAAAAAGAGAATGTCATGTTATATAGAGAATTGTCTTCAGCATGAGGGGATGAACCAGTGGTGCCATTCCCAATTTCTTATTCAGCTGGTCATTTGATGCATACTTGAAATAAGACATCAAAGAAAAAGCATTTTTTCTCCAAAGCATTTATGGAAGGATTTATCATTAAATCTTCTTGTTTTGATACACAAACATAGAGTTACATCCACTTTGGCCAATCACAAAAGTTGAATAAATTTGGACTCACTCTAAAACAAATATCCATTAACCTCACATGTTTAGAATTTTAAATCTTCAATATGCATGTATCGTTAATAGATCCAAATCTCACTTTAAGTGGAAAACTTCACAAGATGTTTTAGATCAAAGTTGAAGATGTTTCAGACTTTCTTGTAACAATGCATGAATGCAAAGTCAACTACATTGACCCAACTCTGCTTACTTATTTGTATTAAAAATTTTGGAGGCAATGTTGGGACAACTTCTAAAGGATTAATAGAGTACACCCATGATGGCTTGGGAGGCCTCTTCTAGGATAGGGCTTCATGTTGGGATCCAAGAATGTACAACTTTTGGGAAGCTCAAAAAATAGAAATTTAATTCAAATACTTTATCATTTTGTTAGTTCAAAGACTTTGGGCTGGCATTGATGATCTTATGTTAATTTGCTTTTAAGTAGTATTGAATCTTGAGTAAGATGTTTCTAACTTTTGAAGTGTAATTTGCACTTTCTAATTGGAATTTAATCTTGTAGAATGGAAAGTAAAAATTTTGAGCACTAATAATGTCTGAGTTTCTGCAGTGAAGCCTGCAATTGTTAGTGAAATGCTACCTTGGTAGGACAAGGACTAAGTTTTCTTATGGAAAGTGTATTTTCTTAATACTATTTTCTCAAATTTTATTCTACACCCTGTGTTTTATTGTTGAAATATGAAGAGATCATATCATTCATATTATTGATTAAGTTTTCTTTGAAGATCAATAAATTCGTCTTTTGTTTGGAACACATGACTACAAACAAGTATATTCAAGTTTCCTACTTTTAGACATGTAGGTTTTCTTTCTGATGTTAGTTTCATAGCTCTTTGTAGATACTAGATTGAAAATTTCAAGATTTGTCTGGGTAGGCATGCAGTATAATAAAAGATAAGATCAAGCAATTTTAAATGTAAAATTGGCATAACAAAATTTGCTTATTTCTTATAAAACACCCATATCATTTCATCTTGTCTCCACATCCAATGGTAATGTGTTAGATATATAGGTCTTTTAGACTCCAATGGTTGTGAAGGCTTTAATGTTTTCATGTTCTTGGTTGAAAATTGGTGTATTCTTGATATGAGAGCATCACACACACTCTCTTTCAATATTTAGTTTGTTCTATTTTCTATTTAGCAATTTTTGTTTTCTTTGCTTTGGTGACTATCTTTACATCTTCGATGCACTTCCTGTCACCATAGGGACATGAACAACTACAGATTTCTCTTCACTGTGGGGTAGTTTGTTTAAAAGTCATCATGGATCATGGATAGTTGTCAAAATGGTTGTTGTAAACCATTCCAGATAGTTGAACTGAAAGG
The DNA here is from genome assembly GCA_027924645.1 of Cunninghamia lanceolata. NCBI lineage: Eukaryota > Viridiplantae > Streptophyta > Pinopsida > Cupressales > Cupressaceae > Cunninghamia > Cunninghamia lanceolata. The sequence continues at coordinate 2,431,151 of BSBN01000978.1, forward strand.
GGAAGTGTTCGTTATTCTTGGATGCTCATTGTCTTATGTATGAAAGAAAAGGCAATGCTGGGAAGTAGGAGTCCCAACGAGGAATGAGAATGTAATGTAGGAGAATGCAATGTAACAGATCACTGGAGAAATCAATAAAAGAAGTTCTTTTCTGATAATTGCAAATGGTTGCTCTATAATCCCTAACTATCTGTTGTCAATTCCCTTATTATTGCATTGTTTCCAATTTGATTTTAGCTTCATCATATATGTCTAAATATTGGGAGAATAGACAAAACTATATAAACTACCTTTGTTTTCTGGCATAGTTGACCATTAGAATTTCCTATCTAAAACTTACCAGGGAGTTGTTGAATTAGACTCATGTCTGTAGTTTTGCAACAAGGTTGCTATCAATTCTAGTGGAGTTATATTTGTCAATGATCTATATTCAATGATTATTTCTTGTTGGAATCTTAATTTGGTGTTTCAAGTGTAATATTGTCTTCTGTAAGAGTTCAGGAGGATGGAGAACACAATGAATGTCATATCTTTCTAGTGCCAGTTCTGTTGAAAACTAGGTATGTTTAACTGTATATTTCCCTTATTATGTTATGTACAGCTTTTCTTATAAACATACATTAATATGAGGCAGCTTTTTGATACGTTTAGTTAAGTAAAACATCTTAATGAAGTGTTTCTCTTTAGTTGACATGTTCAATCATCTATTTTTCTTTGTCTTGCATGGATTATTCTTTTCTTCTTTTGTACAACTACTTATCTAATGACTTTCCATGGGAAGTATGGTTAAATTATTTGAGCTAGAATGCAAGGACTCAACAGTATGAGGATGAGGCAACTATCATAATCATTAGAGTTTTAATTTTAGTCCTTTTCTAAACTTGGCATACAATTAGGTGCCTGTTGTTGGTAATCATTATGCCAGGTTTTGTTTTCAAATTATCACCACTATAAAGTTTGTAGTGCAATATATCAACTAAAACCACACTTCCACTTGGATTCTTGAATTCTCCATTATAGTTCATGATGCCCAAAATTTGAATAAGAAGGTTTATTGTTAGCTTGAATGCCAACTTGGTACAAAGAGGCACATATTTTTCATTTTCTTGTTATATCCAAATCCTTTTACAATTATTACCACATATCTTCCATTTTCTTGTTGTGCTGTAGGATATGTTTTTTAATTATTGTGTCTTGTTTTTGTTTTCTGCAATTATTATGCATACATCTTTAATTTTCTTGATATATCCAATGCCATCTTCCAGGCATTCAAGTCACAAACGTGGACTTCATTATAACCAAAAATGCCTTGATGGCTAGATGTTGGGTAAAGGCGTTAGAATATTACAATTTACAACCAAAAAATTATGTTTGGTGCCAAACAACTGTTGTCACCCAGATTTGCACCCTTGCTGCAGTTGTGACCTTAGCAATCCAGGGCAACATGGGAATGATCTCGAAGTGTGGGACCTTGCGATTTGAGATCAAACCTCTAGAAAAGGCTAGTTCCTCTCTCTAAGTCTAATACTCAGAGAAGTGCAACTAAACCTAGTGCTAATAATTTTCAGGGAAAAAGGGGGGTAGAAGGAAAACTGAAAGGGAAACAGGGTGATACACCAGATTTAGTGAGCAATGGTAGTCATGGTGTGGACACAACAATGATTCTTTCAATGCCGAGGGAGATTCACATAGACTTATGCCTGGTTGAGGCTTTGGTATGAAAATTAAATCTGTAGAGGAACCGTTTTACCCACAGGATAGGTTACAACTTCAATTAAAACACAGAAATCCAGACATAAGTGAGGTGAGAAGTCAGCATCTATTAATCATGAAGGCCCCAAAAACCATTACAATGCAAAACATTCAGAAACAGAAGGGACCTATCTATAGAAAATTTGGCAACATAACAGCCCCAATAAAACCATCCCCCTTTAACAAGAGAGTTTACATTACATTTATAGGTTAGATTCCTGCCAGAAGAGCATGGAGTCTTTGAATCATAGAACCGAGGCCTTAAATACCAAAAGCAGGAAAGTATGGGCAGAGGCATGGTGAAGGGACATGGGCCATGTCGCTGCCAGGCCAAAATGCAAAAAAACCACAGCTAGGACGCAAAAAAGGATAGGACATGGAGAAGGAACCTCCAAAGTCACCGTTCAATGTGCAAGAAATGGTCCTGAAGGACAAAAACCCATATGCCATGAATGCACCTACAGAACTCACCAACCAGAGCCACTGTGAGGAGAAAAAACCCCTCAACACTTCAAGACGGCCGCTGAAACGTCCAATCGGCCAAAATATGCAAAGCTAGATCCAGAAAATGAAGACCAGAAAAACCTCCCCAAAACCTTGTCAAATGAAAGAGGAGGCAAAAATATGCACTTTTGCCTCTTGCAGCATGTTGAAATTCACCAGGATGGAGGAGATACAGGCAGTCAAAGTTTTGGTCAACCACCTGTATATATTGCTTTACATCTGTGTATATATCAGCCTCTAAAAATACCTCTGAGTCTGCCTTTGCATGCACAAAATACCTTGTATGTCCACCTTTTTTTGGTGCCAAAAGGCCTTTGCAAACACCTTCAGAAAAATGCATTTGAAACTATCCTCATATGTGCAAGAGTCGTTGTATATCCATTCGCCGCTGCCACGTGGCACCCTCTGATTCACTGTTGAGTTGGGCTGAGAAGCAGCGCTAAAACTATATCTCCTCTTGTATATCACATTGTATATACAAGCATACAATCACATGCACACATGCAAGCCGTGGACCTGAAAGATCATTAACCATTTTGTATTCTGCAACAGGTCTAGCTTGTATCACCTTTCTATATGTTTCCTTGTATATCGCTATATACAAGCTGCACATGTACAAGCTGCGAACTTGAACTGCATCAGCTGCATTTGATCTTTTCATGAAATCTAGATTGTATATAGATATGCATATTTGGTTGTATGTGCAAACATGCAACCGTGAATATACAAGCGGTGGGCCTCGGCCTTGTCTTTCTCCTTGTATCTTCCGCTTGTATATCGGCACATACAACACTGATATACAAGCCGTTGACTTGATCTTTTATGAAACCAATTGAAAAGGCAAATAGGTCCAGGCTTGTATGTTAACCTTTGTATATTTGGTTGTATATGTGAATATACAACCGCATGTACAAGCCACTGTAGCATCTTGCTAATAAACATTACACTGCATTTACCTTTGCACCTTGGTTTGCATGTTTTCCCCCTTGTATATTACCTTGTATGTGCAAAATATACAAGCCGCATATATACAATGCACTATTCATGACATACATTGGCCTTTGTATATGCGCTCCTACAACGACTTTGTATATTCCCCCACTACACTGTAGCAAATGTATATTGACACCTTTTTGAGCCCGATATGCAAACTGGGAATATCCTCGAGAATCTGCAATAGATTCCCTAAATGTACATGCACCTTTTTGAGCTTGATATGCAAACCAAAATGCATACAACTTACTTTTTTCATCATCTTCTAAGGCTGATAGAGATTTGCAAGCCCGCCAAATGTACATTTGAACTGTATGTTGACCAAAACTTTGACCATGAATAACTTCTTTATTTGGCCAAATTTCAGGGTGGTGTAAAAAGTAAACTTGCCTATTTTTTCAAGCTCTTCTCAATGGTAAGGTTCCTTAGGCAAGGTTTTTTGGGAAATTTGGCACTTTAAGCTTTATAGGAATATTTCCAAAGGATTTTCAAGGAAATACTAGGTTAACCATTTGACTCTGGGCAGAGGAAAATGGGATAACATTCTTGGCAACCTCTATGGGGTGTTTACCTGTTAAACATAAGATCAATGGCCTGGTATTCATTGGGCATGGAGTCAAAAGAAACTGGGAGTGTCTTGACAAACATCTTGACCATCGAAACCCAACATGGCAGCAATGGACATAGGAAGAAAAGGGGCCAAACAAAATGCTGATAGCAACCTGCAAACTGTGCTAGACAACACTTAGGGAAAATAAAGAGGCATCTAAACTATTGTGCCGCAACACTTATTGAAAGCATAGAGACCTAATCTATCGATTTACAAGGCACTCATACCTCAAAACACCTCTTCAGGTGTATCCCATTGACTGGGATAGGCAAATTTTGTCCATCCATATTTGATAACTGAAATGCATTATGCTCCTTGCATTCAGTGATGAGAAATGGGCCGCTCCACATGCAATCAAATTTGGAGTGCTTCCTTGGCCTGCTCTTCAATTCATCCCATTTAAGCACCATATCACCCTCCTTAAAAGTTCTAGGAGTGGCCATCAGATCAAAACTTCTTTTGGTCTGAAGCTGATGATACTCCATTGTCTTCATAGCCTTGTCCCTGATTACTTCAAGCTCCATGAGCTGAGCATATCTAACAGCCATGGGGAACTCTTCTTCAAACATCTCCAGCTGGTTCATGATGTCAAGAGCTGGCAGCTCTATAGATACAGGAAATCTTGCCTCCTTTCCATAAACTAGCATATATGGAGAGTTCCCAATGGACCTCTTGGGAGTGATTCTATCTACCCATAAAGCAGATCTTAAATTAGTATGCCAGGTCCTCTGGTTGTCTTCCATTGTTCTCTTGATGATCCTTATGAGGTTTTTATTTGTGGACTCATCCAGGCCATTACCCTAAGGGTAATAATTTGATGAAGTGCCCAAAAAGATCCCATTCTTCACAACCCAGTCAGTTATCTTTAATCCAACAAAAGCCAAGGCATTGTCTGAGATGATAGATTCAGGAACCCCAAATCTATCTACCAAATCACTATAAAAGTTCAAAACAACACTCTCATTGGATTCTTTTAGGGCCACTGCCTCAGTCCACCTTGTGAAGTAGTTAGTTGCAGTAAGCACCCACCTATGGCCTGCACTGGACAGTGGATTGATGGGGCCTATGAAATCAATATCCCATTTCATGAAGGGTTGTTCTACTTGAATTGGCTGCAGGGGTAGAGCTGGCAGTCTTTCCTTGCCTGCAAAAATGGCACACTTCACACACTTTCTAGCCCAGGTGTGAGCATCCTTAAATAAGTTGGGCCAGTAATATCTAGCTCTCATTATCTTCCAAGAAGTAGTCCTTGGGGCAAAATGTCCCCCTGCTGTTCCATCATGAAACTCACGAAACACCCTGTCAGTTTGAGTTTCGTCAATGCATCTTAATAATACACCATTAAAATCTTTCCTGAATAGGATGCCATTGATCAAAACGTATGGAATGGACTGCATTCTAAAGTATATCCTTTTGTCTCTATCTAACCTTGCCGGGCATTCACCAGTTTGCAAAAATTGAGTCATATCATGAACCCAACCTGTGCCTACTACTGTTGTATCATTCTAATGCTCCTCCTCAATATTCAGAAGCACCTCTTCTTCTTTTTCTATTTCATTCTCTAAACTAGTAGCGAGTTGTTCACTAAGTCCTCTGCCTCTGACAAGCTTGGTTATCTTGATCTCCACATCATATTCCATGACTTTGGTGATCCAACTAGCTCTTTTCTCATTGACGTCCTTGCCTAACATGAACTCCTTCATGCTAGGATGAGCAACCATCAAATGTATCTTATTATTAGAAATAAGATGCCTAAATTTCTTGAGGCTCCTCACCAAGGATGTGCTTCTCAATAAAGCTATACTTCTGTTCATACTCTTCTAACCCCTGGCTGAAAAAAGCAATTGGCTGCTCAAAACCCTCACTCTACTACTATACTAGAATAACAGAAATGGTATCCAGGCTGCCATAAACATACAAAATAAAATCCTTTGAGAAATCAGGATTTACCAGAGTTGGCGTAGCTGACAACACTTCTTTTATGGAATCAAAACTAAGTCTGGCCTCTTTTGTCCAACTGAAAACTGTATTCTTTCTTAACATGGATGTCAAAGGCTTCAAAAGATTTGCAATATCTGATATAAACCTTCGCAGAAAATTAATTCTACCAATAAATGTTTGAAGTCCTTTCTTGTGGCTAGGTAAGGGCAATTCTAGAATAGCTCTTACCCTTTTTGCTTCAATGGTAATGCCCTCCTTTGACATGATGTGCCCTAACAGCTTGCCCTCATGGACAGTGAAAATGCATTTTTGGGGATTGAGAGATATCCTAAACTCTCTGCATTTCTCAAATACTTGCCTTATATGGAATAAATGCTCAGATGCATTCTTGGAAAAGACTATGATGTCATCTAGGTATACCAACACCAATTTATAAAGCAAACCTTTGAAATCCATGTCCATAGCCCTCTGAAAAGTTGAGCCAGCATTTGATAGACCAAAATGCATTCTTTTGTATGCCATGGTGCCCCATTTGGTAGTAAAAGTAGTTTTATACCGATCCTCCTCCTTGACTAACACTTGGTTATAACCTGAAAAACTGTCAAGTAAGGAGAATCTCTCTGAGCCAGCCACTACCTATAGAATTTGCTCCATTGAGGGCAGCGGGTAGTGGTCCTTCAGGGATGCTCTATTTAGGTCTCTAAAATTGACACACAGTCTGATTTCTCCATTCTTTTTTCTTACAGGGATGAGGTTGGATACCCAAGAAATATGCTTGATCAGGAAAATGATCTTTCCCTCGATCAACTTGGTAAATTCTTTAATCATCAGGGGCTCAAGTTTTGGGTTTAAGGGCCTTTGCTTCTGTCTTACAAGTTTTGCACCTGGCTCCAATTCTATGGTATGTTGGGCAATGTGAGGGTCAAATCCTTTTAGGTCTGAATAATCCCAGGCAAACACATCTTCAAATTCATGGCACAGAGCAATAAAAGCCTTTTTATCCTTAGGCAAACAGATTTTACCAATCTTGAGGAGCTTACCCTTAAAGATTTCCAGCTCTTCATAGTGCTCCTCTTTTATTTGCATGCCGGTTTTGGTCCTCTTCATCTGATCATCAGTGCCAAAAATAGACTCCAATGTTACCAGTCCCTTGGGTAGCTTGTTTGTTCTTAACTGAACAATTTGATCATTGCCATATTGTTGTTGGAGCTTATCTTGGTTCACCATAGAGAACTCATCCTCTTCTAACAAAAAATGCAGGACTTGCTCATCACTTTCAAAAACCTGCCAATGGATGTCATTGTCAGGGATAGAGGGTCTATCAACTACTTTTACATGAGGCTGCACCTTCTTCCTTTGAATATCACTGGGTATGTCAAACTGAGCCCCAATTGTAGCTAACTTATCTACGTGGTAATTCTGATTTCTTGGGATAGAGGTCAGATTGAAAGCATTGAACTCTTCAATCATGTCCCACACCCTATGCTTATAGCATTTCAAAGTATCATTCTTTGTAGCATGCAATCCTCTCACCTGTTTTACAATTAGTTCATTGTCCCCAAACACCTGTAAACAACCAATCTTCCTCTTCCTTGCCCACTGCAGTCCTTGGATTAATCCCTCATATTCGGTAGTGTTATTGGTGCATGAAAAGGGAAAACGGAAAGCAGAATAATATTTCCACCCTGAGGAGACACAAGCATTGCACCGCCACCAGACCCATTCCTACTTCTAGATCCATCAAAGTACATTTTCCATACCTGATCTTGCTCTTCCATCTGCAGCTCTGAACTCTTTACAAGGCTTGGAATTTCTGATTCAGGCTCATGCAGCATGTACACTCCCATACTAGTCTCTTGAATGTGCTCCTCTGGACCATCAACGGTATTTTCCAAGGCCCATTCCTTTAACAGTGCCTCTGATATACTTTCAGCTTGCAGTTGCTGAGAAGTAACAAGCTTAGGGTCATCAGAGATAATGCAATTTGCATTAACGACACTTGGAGTGTAGGGCTCTAAGTGATGATTCGAAATGAACTCAGATTTTAGGGTTACTTTGGTGCCATATCTAGTCCTGAAAAACATATGGGACCAGTCCGAGGATAAATATCCTCCTATCTTTGCTGTGAACTCCCTGGACAAACACATGGCAAAATGAGGAGGTAGGTCTATGATGAACACTTCCTGAGTGATAGAAACATTAGGACAAGCATGCAAGGTAAGGCTCAAGTCCTTTATCACACCTATGGTGTTAACAGTTGTTCCATCTAGTTGGAGCACACATTTTGTTAGGGGCTGGTAGTTTAGTCCTAATTGGTTTGCAATCTTCTTAGGCATCACAGAACTACTTGCGCCACTATCCACCATGCAATTGTGCACTAACTTATCTCCTATTATTAATGACACATAGAATGGAAGTGGTTTGACATTCTTGCTTGACTGTTTGCTGCTATCCTGAGTTGAGTTGGTAAGGACAATTCTAGTTGGGTCAACAGTTGTATCGTCTGACATCTTTAAACCAGACAAAGCAGACTGTAGCATGTTCTTTTGACCCAGGATTGCTAAGGAATCCCACATGGACATTGTCACATTTACCTTTTTCATATTCTCAATAATATTGAAAGGTACAACAACACTTACCTTCTGATGTGGCTTTGCAGCAGCAATATCAGTCTGCAACTGAGGCTACTCCTTGGTGGCTGCATGAGTATTCCTTTGTAACACATGGGGAAACTGGGATGTAGATGGATCATCAGGTCCTCTTCCTTTGCTTGCCCCCTGATCCATTTCATAACTCCTTCTTTTGGCTCTCGTGTTCGCTGCAACTGGAGTGTCATCTCTATTCATGCCATAAAACTCATTTTCCTGCCAATTTATGAAGGCAGTATCATGCTGGGGTTGTTCTATCTGCTGCATAGCCCCCTCATTAGATGTGCTTGGCTGCAAAACTGCAACACTTTGCACCATCAGAGCTTGATTTATGGCTCCGTTTGGGCATACTACCTAACTGTGCGACTGATTGCTTGGAGAGCACCATTCATACTTAGATGCTAGGTTGTTCTGAACAAGGATGATGTCACTAACGGCATTGGCAGGCATAGGATTGTAAGGCTGGAAAGGCCTTTGGTTCATATTCTGCATAGCCCCTTGATAATTGCTCTAATAGGATGGCCTATTAGCTTGGTAGGGTTGGTTCTATCCCTGATAAGGCTGGGCTTACCCTTGGCTATGTGGCTGATAATGTTGTCTATTCTGGAACTATTACTTTTTCATATTAATCAATTCATTACCAAAAGATTGCAACAATCCCTTGATCTCTTGTAACTCGAAAGACTGATTTGGAGCAGCACTTTCTGACCTATTTTGTTGCACATTAGCTGTTGGTAAAGCTGGTGCAGCAGGTATAATAGCTATGGGAGGTACATATGTTAGGAATGGTGGCTGAATAGTGGGGAAAATCAGCAAAGGAGGCCTACGAGCAATCTTACCAGCCTGAATGAGGCTATTTTCAGCCCTAATGGCTATGGCATAGGCCTAAGGTAAGGAAAATCCTCCCATGGATTGAATCATTACAAAGATGTCTCTATTCAAAGCTCTCAAAAAATATAGGAATGCATGGTCAGCTGTAGGCCTTGCCGTTGGTGGGATTTTATCCCACGCCTTTTGGAAACAGTGGTTGAAGTCTGACATTACTTTGGGAGGGGCTCTTTTGATTGTAGACAGCTACTCCACCAGTGATAGATGGTCTGATTTGTCCTTGAAAAAGCTGCACAGTTCTTCCCCCAATCGATCCCACGAATCTATGGAATTTACTGGCAGACTTCTAAACCACTGTAGAGCCTTCCCTTTCAGGGAAGCTGCTAACAGCCTAATTGCTACATTTTCTCTGTCACATGATGGACAGCACATAGGTTTGCAATGTCTTTGATATATTCAGCTAGAGTGGTCTGATCTTCACCATGAAAGAATGGTAAACTCTTTAGGGCAGCGACAGGGATATCATCATGCTGAGCTAGATTCAACGAGCTACCTTGGTTGAAAGTGACAAAGGGCTGATTTCTGGCTGCAGGGATCATTGTGACTGAGGCCCTTGAGGTAGAGTGAGCTCCAATGGTAGGGGGGTTGACTTGGCTCTCCTAGACTAGACACAAGTCTTCTTGTGCTTCTCAGCTGCTACCCCTCTTCTCCTAGGTGGGGATAATTGCAGGTATTCGAAAGGTGAGGAGCTGCTTCTGGTAGGTATTCTTCTCATAAGTAGAAATATACTGATTCTGCTAGACCAAAGTTTGGAGTTGCCAGATGTGCAAGTTCCAACCTCTTACAGGTCCAGATATCACTGGCTGCACATCAAAACTAGTAATCAAAGGTAGTACTTGAACTTGTTATTCTTAATTATTAGTCCCATCGGGCATGCCAGAAACTATTGTCACCCAGATTTGTACCCTTGCTGCAGTTGTGACCTTAGCAATCTAGGGCAACATGGGAATGATCTCAAAGTGTGGGACCTTGCGATTTGAGATCAAACCTCCAGAGAAGGCGGGTTCCTCTCTCTAAGTCTAATACTCAGAGAAGTGCAACTAAACCTAGTGCTAATAATTTTCAGGGAAAAAGGGGGGTAGAAGGAAAACTGAAAGGGAAAGAGGGTGATACACCATATTTAGTGAGGGATGGTAGTCATGGTGTGGACACAACAATGATTCTTTCAATGCTGAGGGAGATTCACATAGACTTATGATTGGTTGAGGCTTTGATATGAAAATTAAACCTGCAGAGGAGCCATTTTACCCACAGAATAGGTTACAACTTCAATTAAAACATAGAAATCTAGACATAAGTGAGGTGAGAAGTCAGCATCTATTAATCATGAAGGCCCCAAAAACCATTACAATGCAAAACGTTTAGAAACAAAAGGGACCTGTCTATAGAAAATTCGATAGCATAACAGCCCCAATAAAACCATCCCCCTTTAACAAGAGAGTTTACATTACATTTATAGGTTAGACTCCTACCAAAAGAGCATGAAGTCTCTGAATAACAGAACCAAGGCCATAAATGCCAGAAGCAGGAAAGTATGGGTAGAGGCATGGTGAAGGGACATGGGCCATGTTGCTACTAAGCCAAAACGCAAAAAAAACCGCAGCCAGGATGGAAAAAAGGACAGGACATGGAGAAGGAACCTCTAAAGTTGTCATTCAACGCATAAGAAATGGTCCTAAAGGACAAAAACCCATACGCCATGAATGCACCTGCAGAACTCACCAACTGGAGCCACTGTGAGGAGAAAAAAGTCCCCAACACTTCAAGACAGCCGTTGAAACGTCCAATCGGACAAAATATGCAAAGCCAGATCCAGAAAATGAAGACCAGAAAAACCTCCCCAAAACCTTGTCAAATGAAAGAGGAGGCAAAAATATGTACTTTTGCCTTTTGTAGCATGTCAAAATTCACCAGGATGGAGGAGATGCGGGCGGTCAAAGTTTTGGTCTACCACCTGTATATTGTTGATAACTGAGAGGGGGGGTGAATCAGTTAGCCTAATTATTTCTTCTTTTGAACTTTCTTATTAATCAAAGCAGCATTGAATCAAACAAACAAACATTACCATGAAATGAGAAACACATGACATAGTATTTTTGATGTGGAAACTCAGTTAAGGGAGAAAACCACGGGGTGACTAACCCAAAGATTATTCTCTGTTAGAAGAATAAGGAATTACAAAATGGCACTTGCCAATTAGGGCTCACTGCCCGAGCACACTACTCACAAAGAGGCACACTGCCTACAAGGAGACACACTGTCTACAAAAGAATGTTATACAATACTTGAACTGATTGGAAGCATCTACATATGCTAGAGTTCAGTTCCGGTTAGGCTCAGTATACTGATCCGTTGCACTTCATCTTTCCTCTACTCTTTATTCTGCTTTCCTTTCACATACCGGATCTTTCTTACTGCTTCTGCACTGCTCTACACTTATTCACATACACCATACCACAACTACACTTTTCACAACAAAATCCATCCTCTATTTATATCCACACTAGTGATTTCATTATCTTTCTAGTCGGCACCTGGAATAGTCTATCTTCTCACAAACTCTGTTCTGTCAGCTGAATCCTTGCATATAAAGTAATGCGGATCAAGCATATACTTGTAGATGTCATTAATCATGTCAGCCAAACATGATTCATGCCTTCACAACCTTTACCATCAACAGTAACACATCTGGAAAATAATTTGATACTCTGTTAGTCAGTTCTTCCTCTGTTCTCACTATCTCTCAGGAATCCGGTACTCAACTATTCATATCTTTTTCTTTGTCCATCACCGGAGGCTAAATCCTTGGAATATACTACTCAAGGTAGTCCTCTTGACTTCCCCAAATCTGCACTGCACCAAGACACTTCCTCTGAGAGATCCAGACCAATCTGTCGGACCTTTCCACATGCTCTGTTCTTGTTCACCGGACCACAACAATCTTCATTCAGACTTCCGGTAGAGACACACCATGACTTGCGGATATGTGGGATGACCTTTGTTCCATCAATGACAACAACCATGAATCCATATAGTGTCTCTTGCCAACAATCTCCCCCTTTGGCATTGATGGCAACACTTAGTGAAAAATGACTAAGTGTTTACACTATGCTCTCCCTTGGCTGATTCTCTATCTTTATATACAATTTCCAGAACTCCCCCTTAGTTGGATTCCTCATTTTTCACTGCTCCTCACTCCCCCTTTGACATCAATGGCAAAGGGTAGGGTCCGCACACCAAAATTTTCAAAAATTTACTATACTTAGCCGCATATTACATACATAAACTGAAGAATGTCTGCAAAGGATGTCTTCAATTGGACCAATTCTGTAGCCCAACTTTGCTTCATTCTATCCAAAACTAAAATGTGACCACTCAACAAAAATGCAAAAGCTTCTGCCCTCTTGAGATCTATCAGATCATTTGTTTGGGTGGTAGTCTGAGCATCACTGATGGCCTCATGCATAGTTTCTAACTTAGGGATTATAATCCTTCTAAGTTCTCCCATCCGATTAGTTATATTCTTCCTTTCCTTCTCAAAGTTTTTTATTGCATTTGTGATTGCAATAGTTTGACATTCTTGATTTACTATGGAGGAAGAGAGAGGATCAAAACTTTGAGACAAACTTTGTAGTTTGTCCTGTTCCTCTTTTATTTTCTTATCAATTTCTACTGTTGCCTTTGACCAGGAGATACAAAATTTGTAAATGTCAGCGCCATCCTTAAGAGCATTTTATAAGCTCTTTATTCCAATACTCATATTTCTCCTATCATTAGAGATTAATCCTAGTACTTCTAAAAATCTTTTATCCAAAAATTCCTTTCGGACCTTTTCTTCAGCTGATTTTTCTAGAGAATCAAAATGTGTACCAACACTGCTGACTAAGGTTTTGAGATTACCGGAAGAGGAGGCTGTCGGATCTATCTGGACTGATGGCATAATCTTTTCAAGCACTCTGGAAGCAGCCTCTATCAACTCACAGTCTTCCATATGAGACTTTAGGAGTTTTTCATTTGCCTTAGCATTTGCAAATGAAGCTATCTTCATTGTTTGTACCGGAGAGAGGGAGTCAAAGTTGAATGGACCTTTTAGAAGCTCCGGTTCATCAATCTCTATTATTTCTTGGCTCAGAAATTTTTGAACAGTTTGTGCAGTGTCTCTTGCTGGAGACAGATGTTTCTTTTCTTCTGCAGTTCTGTCCTTTGGAATCTTTTCTCCTTCCACATTCTTACCACTTTCAGTTGTGGTTTTCTCTGTTGGAATCTTCTCTTTCCCTACATCCTTGGTGTTGTCAACCTCTTTTTCTTTTACTATTGCTTCTTTCTCCTGTAATTTCTCTTCTTCTTGGGATCTGGAGACTGTAGGGGAAGCCGGAGGAGAGATGTTAGTCTGTTCAAGGACCACTTCTTCCACAGCAGATGATTCCAAGTCCACAGCTGTTTCTGCACCTAAGTCCTCTACAACAGGAAGATTAAACCTTTTGAAGGCCTTTCGGAGGATCTCTTCTGTCTCTATGGCCACCTTGTCAGTCTCACCAAGCATGAGTTGATTCATTCTTGCTTTACTCTTGAACTCATCTTTGCAGTCTTTGAATATTATGTTCATTGTCTTGGGATCAATTTGAGGATATAGCTGAATAGCTATCTGCTCCCGGATCTCAAGATCTTTTGCCTGAGCATTATTCTTTCTTATTTCTAATTTCTTTTCTAGGCTTTTAGGAATTAGAGATATGATCTCAATGAAAGCCTTATTGTATATGTTCAGATACTTGACTGTGGCTTCCTGCAGAATCTTTTGGTCAGCCTCATTGTAGTCATCATAGAATTCATTCATTGGGTGAAGGTTTCCATCCACCGTGACTGACTTGATTACACTTTCTAGAGACAGGGTGGGCTTTTCAACAAATACCTCTGCCATTTCTTCCTTGTCTTGGCCTGTGGAGGGTTTACCGGATCCTTTCTTCTTCTGTTTCTTTATTTCTTTTACCCCCTCATCTGATTCCGTTTCCTCTTCATCTTTCTGACTTTCATAAGCCCTTGTGGCTTTTGTCTTAGATCTTTTCTCTCCTTTACTAGATGTCTGACCTTCCGGTTTTGACATTTTTGAGCCTTTGGTTGTGACAGGTATAGATCCCTTTGATGATCTAGTCCGGGTTGAGGTTTCCACCAGAGTACTTTTCTTGCTTTTCTTTTCTGCCTCTTTCTTCTCTTTCTCAGCCTTTCACCTCTTTTCCCGGTTGACATCAAGTGCCTCCTTTGGGATGCCTAGGCCTTGAGCAATATGCTCTACTTCTTTTCTCACCTTTCTCTTGATCTCCGGTTCTCTGAGTTCAACATGGATTTTTATGCTTAGTTCCTCAAATGTTCCAAACCTTTCTGCCTTTGGATCTTTAGGCTGACTAAGCATGTGTTGAACATGCAGCTCCACTATCTGTTCATCCACTTCATACCCCATGGGCATGATCCACACAGTTCTTGGTTCAACTACCTCCATTAGACACTGATCTATTTCTACCATAAAACATATTGTGTCTTTGTACTTTTCAACAAAAGATTGGGGTATTCTTTCTCTTGCATGCATCATGCTCTGGAAGTTCTTGAAATATCCCCATAGAGCTGTTTTTCTTGCTTTGGCATCCCCAAGTCCATGCAAATAATCTCTAATTTGGATGGCAACTGGTCTGTCATTCTGCCATATCCATCCACTGGATCCAGGAAGCTCATTCATGTAATAAAAGAAGAGACAAAGGATCAAACTACCATACTTGAAGGAGTTTTTCTTGTCCTTCTTGATCTTCTGCAGATTTTCAAAAAGTTGGTTTACAAGAAGCTCACACAAGTCATAGTCTGCATTCTCCTTTAGCATTTGATAAGATGTGTAAATTGCAGTTCCCGGTACTGAATTTTCCCTACTAGAGTGATAGATCTTGTAACCAATTATCATAGATGCAAATTTGACATCCGGTTCAGTGATGTCTTCAACTATCATAGCTCTCTTATCAAACTTAGATCTGGTTGCATCACTAACTATCTGATTTTTGACAGACTTGAGAACAAGTAATCCACCAGATGAGTGCAGACTGGTTATAGCCCTAATTGCATCTTTGGTGATCTTGAAGGGCTTGTTCAACCATAGGAAGTTGTCATACACTCTACTTAGTACATACCGGACCCATTCATCTTCTTCAAAATAGGGGAAATGGATGCATTGTGCAAAGTGTTTATCCCGGATGGCTTTGTACTGAGGTTTAATCTCAAAGGAGTCATCTATCAACTGTTTGTGATAGATATCCATCAATTTTGATTCTCCAAAGTCTTCAAAATTCGTATGAATGTAAACCCTAATGTCCTCCGTATGCAATACACCATGCGGAACACTAGAGAAGGCTCCTAGTGGATCTACCTCCAAAGATTTGTATGGATGTTTCTTGAATATGGGGCAAGGTCTATCAGAGATTTTAACTATATTTAGAGTAGCCATATTTTTTAAAGATTTGTAGTGAGCTATTGAAAACAGAAAATACCTTATGCACCTTCGGTTACACGAAGTGGTTGAATTGATTTCTATATGTAATGACTTCTACAGGAGATCTTTGGTGAGTTTGATGAATCTTGTTGCAGAGCTCCACTTTTCACTTCTTCTTGAGTGCAGAATGAGCAAGTGATTTATGAGAAATCCCTTATATTGCTCTGCAAACCCTAATAACTGATGGCAATAAATGCTCAACCTACATTATTCCAGTTTGCCTTATTCAGATAGCTTAGAGTACCGGATCAGTCTTGATCTATGAACATCATGCGGATCTTCCAATCATGAACAAATCAAGATGACACATTACAAGAACATCCCAAACACTCTGTCCAATCCGTAGAATAAGACAATGCACTTCCGGATCTCTCCGGACCCTTTTGTAATCCTCTGTCATTCCGGAGCATCTCCTGGAATAGGTCTTACTTGATTGATCACAACTTCTTTACATCTTCATGCGGACCTCTGAAATCTTATTTGGATCATCTCAAGACTTATATCTTTAAACCCTTTACTCTACATCTTGTGCTACATTCGGTACCACTTGATTGGCTGGGGGAACAGGATTTTCTTTGAGTCTCCCCCTGAGCCAGAGCTCACTTTTTAATTTTCGGAAGGAATATCAGCACCAGAGTCTGGTGCGGATCCAACTTCTATATTCTCTGAACTTTTCTTCACCCAAATCTTGTTCATCTGATTCCTAACTTTATCCGCATTATTTTTTGTTTACCCTTGTCTTGATTCTGATTATACACCAGACCTCTTTTGTCCTGATTCTTGCTTCTGCAGACTTTAGCATTATGACCGGACCTATTACAGATTTGGCAAATAACATTTCTTTGCATATTTGACTGATAGCCTCTTGATCTGCATTGATTAGCCATATGACCTACTCTATTGCATGCAAAGCATCTACCATTGAATGATTTGTTTACTTGCATATTTCTGCATTCATGAGACTTGTGTCCATACCTTTTGTAGTTAAATCACTGTCCGGAGAAGGATGAATTAGTCTGATTCATTCTCTTTCTGCACTGATTAGCTTTGTGACCAAAGTTATTGTAGCTGTGGCAGTTTCCATTGAAGGATGGATATCTTTGAGCATTGGGCTGTCTTACCGGAGGTCTTCTAGGCCTATTCCTTGGATTTTCTGATCCAAAATTCTTTTGACCAGATCCGGAGCTTTCTCCTTTCTCATATCCCAAACCATACTTGTCATCTGTCCTCTTTTGACTTCCAAGAAGTACTTCAAGTTGGGCAGAACTTATCTTGAATTTTTCTTTATATTCATTTGCTGTTTGAAGATCTCTTTTGAGAGAGACAATTTGATCCTCAAGTTTTTCTTCATTATCTTTGGCATCTTCAAGATCAGATTCAAGATGTCTGATAATCCTGTCCATTTGGTGGCATTCATCTGATTTCTCTTTAAGAGATTGTCTTAGATTGTCTTCAGCTTTTCTTTTTTCTTCAATCTCTTGAGTAAACTTTATAGTTCCTGATTCCATTTCATGTCTTAACATAATGACTTCTTTTGATAACTTTTCACATAACTTAGTTTTCTCAGTCAATTCTTCATTTGTATTGCTTTCTTCACTTTGTCTTGCCAATTGTTGGAGCAGCTTCTTTCTCTTTTTCATAGAGAGACTTAATTTGTCCTTTAGTTCTCTCATGAATTCATCAGCCTATTTGAGTCTTTCCTTTAATTCATTGACTTCAGAGTTTGACTGTTCAAGATCCTCAAGGGCAGTCTTGAGTTGCTCCCTTAAACCATATGCATCCATTTGAACTCCCAGATCTTCCTCAAGTTGTTAGGCTCTATTAGGAGGAACTTAGCTCTGATACCAATTGTTGATAACTGAGAGGGGGGGTGAATCAATTATCCTAATTATTTCTTCTTTTGAACTTTCTTATTAATCAAAGCAGCATTGAATCAAACAAACAAACATTACCATGAAATGAGAAACACATGACACAGTATTTTTGACGTGGAAACCCAGTTAAGGGAGAAAACCATGGGGTGATTAACCCAAAGATTATTCTCTGTTAGAAGAATAAGGAATTACAAAATGGCACTTGCCAATTAGGGCTCACTACCCGAGCACACTGCTCACAAAGAGGCACACTGCCTACAAGGAGACACACTGTCTACAAAAGAATGTTATACAATACTTGAACTGATTGGAAGCATCTACATATGCTGGAGTTCAGTTCTAGTTAGGCTCAGTATACTGATCTACTGCACTTCATCTTTCCTCTACTCTTTATTCTGCTTTCCTTTCACATACCGGATCTTTCTTACTGCTTCTGCACTGCTCTACACTTATTCGCATACACCATATCACAACTACACTTTTCACAACAAAATCTATCCTCTATTTATATCCGCACTAGTGATTTCATTATCTTTCTAGTCGGCACCCGGAATAGTCTATCTTCTCACAAACTCTGTTCTGTCGGCTGAATCCTTGCATATCAAGTAATGCGGATCAAGCATATACTTGTAGATGTCATTAATCATGTCGGCCAAACATGATTCATGCCTTCACAACCTTTACCATCAACAGTAACACATCTGGAAAATAGTCTGATACTCTGTCAGTCAGTTCTTCCTCTGTTCTCACTATCTCTCAGGAATCCAGTACTCAACTATTCATATCTTTTTCTTTGTCCATCACCAGAGGCTAAATCCTTGGAATATACTACTCAAGGTAGTCCTCTTGACTTCCCCAAATCTGTACTGCACCAAGACACTTCCTTTGAGAGATCCGGACCAATCTGTCGGACCTTGCCACATGCTATGTTCTTGTTCACCGGACCACAACAATCTTCATTCAGACTTCCGGTAGAGACACACCATGACTTGCGGATATGTGGGATGACCTTTGTTGCCATCAATGACAACAACCATGAATCCATATAGTGTCTCTTGCCAACATATATATCGCTTTGCATCTGTGTATATATCGGCCTCTAAAAGTACCTCTGAGTCTGCCTTTGCATGCATAAAATGCCTTGTATGTCTGCCTATTTTTTGGCGTCAAAAGGCCTTTGCAAACACCTTCAAAAAAATGCATTTGAAACTATCCTCATATGTGCAAGAGCCATTATATATCCATTTGCCACTACCACATGGAACCCTCTGATTCGCCATTGAGTTGGGCTGAGAAGCGGTGCTAAAACTGCATCTCCTCTAGTATATCGCATTGTATATACAAGCATACAATTGCATGCACACATGCAAGCTGTGGACTTGAAAGATCATTAACCATTTTGTATTCTGTGACAGGTCTAGCTTGTATCACCTTTCTGTATGTTTCCTTGTATATCACTATATACAAGCCGCACATGTACAAGCCACGGACTTGAACTGCATCAGCTGCATTTGATCTTTTCATGAAATCTGGCTTGTATATAGATATGCATATTTGGTTGTATGTACAAACATGCAACCGTGAATATACAAGCGGTGGGCCCTAGCCTTGTCTTTCTCCTTGTATCTTCTGCTTGTATATTGGCACGTACAATACCGATATACAAGCTGCGGACTTGATCTTTTATGAAACCAACTGAAAAGGCAAACGGGTCCAGGCTTGTATGTTAACCTTTGTATATTTGGTTGTATATGCGAATATACAACCACATGTACAAGCCACTGTAGCATCTTGCTAATAAACATTACACTGCATTTACCTTTGCACCTTGGCTTGCATGCTTTCCCCGTTGTATAGTACCTTGTATGTGCAAAATATACAAGCTGCATATATATAATGCACTGTTCATGACATACATTGGCCTTTGTATATGCGCTCCTGCAGCGACTTTGTATATTCCCCCACTGCACTGTAGCAAATGTATATTGGCACCTTTTTGAGCCTGATATGCAAACCAAAATGTATACAACTTACTTTTTTCATCATCTTCTAAGGCCGATAGAGATTTACAAGCCCGCCAAATGTACATTTGAACTGTATGTTGACCAAAACTTTGACCATGAATAACTTCTTTATTTGGCCGAATTTCAGGGTGGTGTAAAAAGCAAACCTGCCTATATTTTCAAGCTCTTCTCAATGGTAAGGTTCCTTAGGCAAGGTTTTTTGGGAAATTTGGCACTTTAAGCTTTATAGGAACATTTCCAAAGGATTTTCAAGGATATACTAGGTTAACCATTTGACTCTGGGCAGAGGAAAATGGGATAACAACATTGCTATCTATTCATAATTTTTCCTGTTGTTGATGGAAGTTGACACCTTTGGTGCTTACAATTCTATGACCAACAAACTGTATGTGGAATTCATATGCTTCTAGCAAGTCTTGGGTAGAAGTAATGGGCCAGACTTAGCAGATTCAAGGTTTTGAATCTATTTTGGAGCCTTTAATACATAGATACCTATAGAGATCAGGGCATGTGTACTAGTAGAAGATGTGTCTGCCATTAAAATTAGTAGACATAAGTAAATGAATAAGGCTATGGCTATAATATATATATAGTCACAAACAATTATGGGTAACTGAGACAGGGACATGATCCTTGTTTGTAAATTGTACCTTCTTGGTAAACACATACCTAGTCATTGTAATGCAGTGAAGGCCAATGATAAAGTCAAAGTGTGGCCATGTTGAATAGATTCAATGAGATGGACTGATACTGGAAATCATTCTGTGACAACTCATCTTACAGACCCAAATGAAAGCATGTCTTTGAAAATATTGTAGATTCTATATGGTGGCACATATTCAACAAAGATTAAAGACATTTTTGAACCAAGAAAAGGCTCTACTACTTCAAATAACAGGACCACAAATGGTGAAGATGCCCCAACTCATGGTATGATAGCTTGAAGTGTTTATTTCTCTCTATAATTAAAAATGGCTTCGATGTTCTCAAATGAAGACAGTGGCTTATCATGTAGATCATGGTGTTTGTGTCTCATTTGATGCATTTGTTAGCTCAGAAACCCATATTTGTAAATGTTGTAGACCTGATCATAGTTCAGTCTCTTTTATAATGCTAATTGAATATTTTGGAATCTACTCAATAAATTTTGACAATAGCTCAACTACTAGGAGATCATCATGTGCATCCATAAATTAGACAAGTTTATTAGTCGGTGAACCCATAGATTTCCAAAGTTGTAACTCTAGATATAGATCAAATTTTTTTGTGATGCTAACAAAACTTTTTGGAAGCCACTACATTGATTCTAGCTTGAAATCTATATGTAGTGTACCTATCAGGTACATAGTAAATATAGAATATATTTATGTGTTGAAATATATAACAAAATATATAAGTTGGCAATATCTATCCATGTAAGTTGTAGCTTTGCATGCAAAATAGGTGTTTGATTCCTGAGATCATGTGTTGTTAATGATCCAATTGTTATTCATTTGAAATGTTGGTTGCATTAGATTATTGGTCTCTATTTTAGCCAGTAGGAAAGTGGTGTCATATGTGTTCTTAGATTAGTTTATTTCATTCTTTATAACTAAAAATCTTTCTTGCAAGACAAGATTTATCAATATTGTGCTTGTACCTGAGATAAAAAACATGTAGATAGTTGTTTCACTTATACAAATCCCCTAAAGAAACATTGTATAGTGTGAATAACTGTATATTTGGTCTATAGCTTAGTATCAAGGATAGTTTAGATATCAGGGAGCTTCCCCTTATAATTTGATATGAGGGTGATTTAGATATCTGATTTGAGTTGTCTCAAAGGAGACAAACTAAAATGATAACACTGTTGTAATCAAGTAATAATGAAATACTTATAGGTTCATCCTCATCCTCAATCTCTTGAGATATTGAAGAGGACTTTTGAAATGTGTTTTAGATTATAGTCTTCACAACTGAGAAGTGATGTAGAGGCATCCACACTATAACCTTACAATACAGCATGGACGTCTGCAGCCCATCATCATCATCATCATCACCACCATCATCATCATATTTTGCTTAACACTGTCAGCATCATCATATTTCCCGCGCCGACCGATATCCTCCTGATGACAAGCCTTCGCACTTTCGCCTGCCAACAGCATCACCTTATTCGATTATCGACAGCATCATCATGTTCGACCAGCACGAACATCCTCCTGACGTCCACTGTTCACTTCAGCGACAACTTCGACCTTCACTACCTTCAGCATCATGATATTCAACATCATGATAATCAGCAAGATAAAGAACATCCGGTTCCTCCCATTTATCCTGATGATGACCAACCTTCACTTCTCGCACCGTCCGTTTGATGCTGACGTCACCCGATGTCCTGATGACGTATATCCTGATGACGATGATGTCACCCGCAGCTCCTTAATATCCTGCTGTTCCGAAATATCCTGATGACGTATATCCTGATGATGATGACGTCATATCTTGCTGTTGGCCAAACTTAGCTTTTTCGGCCCGCGATCAACCCGATCTTCAACCTGATGCCGATACGCTCCTCCTCGGCTCCTCCTGATGATGATCACCCCGATGCACCTTCACTTCATGCAATCGAAAGCATCATGCTCTCCTCCACTTATCCGGATGACGATGCCCAATGCGATTGCAGGATATTTGCAGAAATATCCTGATGATGCCGTCTTCACGAACTTTTAGCCTTAGCGAAATTCACTTCGCCGATCCTCCTGGGATGACCCGATCCACTCTCAGGGTGATCTACCACACTTTATCAGCTCGACCTAGCACATGCCCATGCTAGGGTCTTCAACACCTTTCAGCCGCGATCCTGCACACCTGCATGCAAACAAACAAACTAACATCTACCCTACTATACATAACCATTCCACCGATCAGACGAATCAACCGGTGGAATGGATCAGTGAATCCATACAGCCACCAAACCAGCAAATCGATCAAATAACAGAATTCAACAGAGGATGAACACAAATAGGATCACTTTATTTGATTTCAAAAGATGCAAATACAATGATCAATCTCTCTCTCTGTCTCACTCTCGCAAAGTCTGATCGTTGATATATGCAATATCAACCGATCCTCATGCTTAAATAGATTTTCCTATGAGTACTACTGACCCGACTCCAAGCGGCTGGGAACTCTCCAGGCGGCTGGGAGATCCAACCGAACATACATCCTGACAACTATCCTAACAAACTTCCTAAAAATAGTAAAAGCATGGTCAGCATGATCTTATCATGATCAGCATGACCTTATTACATGCATTTGGTCTTATCAGACCTTCTTGGAAACATAAACAAGACCTAAAATAACTAACTGCCTCATGAAGGCCAGCTGTCAGGTAGGTGCTCCTGCACCATACTCCCCAACAGAAAAGAACTCATGTCCCATGAGTTTAGTATGTGGAAGTCCTCCACCTTTACACTTTGTCATGTCAGTGCTCTAACCTGTTCCAGCTTTGTCCTCTGCTGTCTCTTGGCTGCTCCAAGTCTTCTAAACTGTAACTTGCTTTCTGGCAAGTAAATCCTCATGCCTGTTAATGTAGGCCTTTCTCTCACATACCCTGTGTTTGCCAGGTTGTCTGACCAGAACCTCTGGCTGAACTACCTCTGGAACTTCTGAAATGTTCAACCCTATCTTCCTTGCAATCTTTATAGGACAAGCAATAGTCCCAACTATGACAACATCCTTGTCATTCCTCTCAATTGATTGCTGTTTGCAAACCTGTTTCGGCACCTGCTGCTGACCTCTGTCAGTCAAAACTAAAACTTTCTTCAACCTGTTGTCCTGAACAACTCCTTTCTCTGCAGTATCCTTATCTGCCTTTATGCCTGCTCCTCTAGGCATCTGCATATACTCCTTCTTTCCCATTAAAATGATTTTGGCTGCCCCCTGTACTGCAGCATCTGCCTGCAATGGCATCAACTTCATAGTCTTCCCATCTTTCTTGATGGTATAGGTATTAGCGTACCCATCATACAATACCCTTCTATCAAATTGCCATGGTCTACCCAACAGTAGGTGACAACATTCCATGGGAAAAATATCACACAAAATTCTATCCTGATATGCTCCAATCTGAAAATCCACATATGCCTGTTCAGAGACAAAAAGTGATTGACTATCACTCACCCAAGATGCCTTGTAAGGGTGCTGATGTGGAATCCTTTCCAAATTCAGTTTATCCACCATTTCCTGAGATACCATGTTGTCTGTTGAACCAGTATCAATGACAACCTTACATTTTTTACCTTTGCTCTTCCATATGGTCTTGAAAAGAGCTCTTCGTTGTGGGGATTCTTTGTCATGTACCTTCATGGTAGTCACTGTTCTTCTCATCATCAGAGACTCTCCACTCTCTGGATATGCATAATTATCAGGCTCCTTATCCTTTTGATAAGTGTTTGAACTCTGCACACTTTGCTCTACTGTCTCTTCTTGTACCAGTTGTACTCTCTTGTCACTAGTTCTATCATTTCTGGATGATGAACCTTTGTTTTCTGGACATTTGAAAGATGGATGACCAAAATCACCACAGGTGTAACATTTTCCTGAAAATGTAGTAGAACCTCTACCACCTCCAAATCTTCCTTTATTACCTTTCCATCCACCTCTGAAATCAGACTGTCCCTGTCCTTTACCAGTGTCTTCTTGACCCTCATTTGTTTGCTGTTGTGTAGGGGCTGCTCCTCTTCCCCTCATATTGTTTCCTCTTCCTCTCATGGACTTATCATGTCCTCTATTCATCTTTTCTTCAATCCTGATTGCCATTTGATAACAATCCTCCACATTCTTAGGGTTAGCTAAAACTAACTCATCCTGTATGTTAAATCTCAAACCAGCCAAGTACCTAGCCACCTTTTCTACCTCATTCTCATGATGACCAGATCTCATACTTAACTTATAAAACTCCTCAGTATAGGCCTTCACATCCCTTTCCTTCTGCTTTAAAAATTGCAGCTTCTTAAACATCTGGATTTCATAATCCCTTGGCAAGAATTTACCTTTGATCCTTGCTACCATCTTATCCCATGAAGTGATCTTTGACTTCCCTTGTTTCCTTCTCTCAGATTGTACATAATCCCACCATACCAAAGCATGACCTCCTAACTTGGTCTTTGCAATCTTTACCTTCTGATCCTCAGCAACATCTTCACATTCAAAGTGATTATCAAGTGCAGCAATCCAATCCAACAACACATCTTCATTCAAACTTCCAGTATACTTGGAAACATCAACCTTTACCTTAGGTTTATCACTCTGCACTGCCTTTAACAGTTTTGCCAATCTCTGGTCTTCAGCATCCAGATCTTCAGCTACCTCTTCATACTCTTCAACAGTATCTTCATCTTCTTCAGACTCACTGTCTGCTACTTCCCTCTTTTTGTTCTTTTCCAGGGCTGTAAGCCTGGCTTGAAGTGCTTCAGCAAGCTCCTTCATCTTCCTCATCTCTCTGGCATGTTTCTCCTTCATCTCCTGCAATTCCCTTGCAGTACCACTACCTTTCGGAGGCATTTTGTCAACCTCTCAATCAACACACAACACACAATTCAACTCTACCTCTGCCCTTTCGGTGACAGAATCAACACACAACAGCCCAGATGTTTTGCTGAGCTCTGATACCACTATGATGCAGAGGCATCCACACTATAACCTTACAATACAGCATGGACGTCTGCAGCCCATCATCATCATCATCATCACCATCATCATCATATTTTGCTTAACACTGTCAGCATCATCATATTTCCCGCGCCGACCGATATCCTCCTGATGACAAGCCTTCGCACTTTCGCCTGCCAACATCATCACCTTATTCGATTATCGATAGCATCATCATGTTCGACCAGCGCGAACATCCTCCTGACGTCCACTGTTCACTTCAGCGACAACTTCGACCTTCACTACCTTCAGCATCATGATATTCAACATCATGATAATCAGCAGGATAAAGAACATCCGGTTCCTCCCATTTATCCTGATGATGACCAACTTCACTTCTCGCACCGTCCGTTTGATGCTGACGTCACCTGATGTCCTGATGACGTATATCCTGATGACGATGACGTTACCCGCAGCTCCTTAATATCCTGCTGTTCCGAAATATCCTGATGACGTATATCCTGATGATGATGACGTCATATCCTGCTGTTGGCCAAACTTAGCTTTTTCGGCCTGCGATCAACCCGATCTTCAACCTGATGCCGATACGCTCCTCCTCGGCTCCTCCTGATGATGATCACCCCGACGCACCTTCACTTCATGCAATCGAAAGCATCATGCTCTCCTCCATTTATTCGGATGACGATGCCCAACGCGACTGCAGGATATTTGCAGAAATATCTTGATGATGCCGTCTTCACAAACTTTCAGCCTTAGCGAAATTTCACTTCGCCGATCCTCCTGGGATGACCCGATCCACTCTCAGGGTGATCTACCACACTTTATCAGCTCGACCTAGCACATGCCCATGCTAGGGTCTTCAACACCTTTCAGCCGCGATCCTGCACACCTGCATGCAAACAAACAAACTAACATCTACCCTACTGTACATAACCATTCCACCGATCAGACGAATCAACCGGTGGAATGGATCAGTGAATCCATATAGCCACCAAACCAGCAAATCGATCAAATAACAGAATTCAACAGAGGATGAACACAAACAAGATCACTTTATTTGATTTCAAAAGATGCAAATACAATGATCAATCTCTCTCTCTGTCTCACTCTCGCAAAGTCTGATCGTTGATATATGCAATATCAACCGATCCTCATGCTTAAATAGATTTTCCTACGAGTACTACTGACCTGACTCCAAGCGGCTGGGAACTCTCCAGGCGGCTGGGAGATCCAACCGAACATACATCCTGACAACTGTCCTAACAAACTTCCTAAAAATAGTAAAAGCATGGTCAGCATGATCTTATCATGATCAACATGACCTTATTACATGCATTTGGTCTTATCAGACCTTCTTGGAAACATAAACAAGACCTAAAACAACTAACTGCCTCATGAAGGCCAGCTGTCAGGTAGGTGCTCCTGCACCAAGAAGTAAGAAAAAATAGAGTGTAAGTTGAATCATTCCCAGCTACCCATGACTAATCAATGTTGTTCTGACAACAACCACAAAAATAGAAATTATACATATGCTCTTCATTTAAAACCATGCTAAGAGCACACATATACTTTGGATTTAGTTTCACTTAAGAAAACATTTCACTCTTACAACACATGGTGCATCCTTGAGTGAAGTTGGGCCTGTCCTTTTTATTGTGAAGATACTCTATGAGAATCTTAAGTTTCCTCTAAAAACCTATCCAAAGTATAATCTTACAACACATGGTGCTTGCTTATTTTTCCATAGGCAAGAAAGACAAATTCCACAATTATAAATTCCTTCTATAAAAAGATCAAAGGCCCTATTGGTGTTCCAAACCACAATCATAGGTCCACACACCTTTAGCCTTGTGAAATGGGAAGCAAGCTTAGCTCCATCAAAATGGGGATTGATGTGACTCATGGACGTCTAGTCCTAAGGATGTAAATTTAAGATTGGTTATGACTTCCCTTCTTGTGATAACAATCATGATATTAAGTACACTTAAATCAAGTGAAATTAAATGCATATAAAATCCCAACAATATTGGTTGACATAGAATCCACATGATTTGGATTATGTAAAATTTGTTTATTCTGACATCAATGCTCGAGAATATGTAAAATCTATAGTATGACATCAATGTAAAAAAAATTAAGCATACACATTTGTGGAAACGATAAGTTAATTTTCTGAGGCACGTAAACATTGTGCAAAATGAATTAATTTTTTGAGTCGGGTACATATTGTAAAATATGTTATCTTAAAATTAGTATAGATTTTCCAAGCTTACACATATTGTATACTCAATGGATTTAATATCAACCTACATATTTTTAAGATGTGTAAATATATTGTATGATTTATAGAGTTAATATGTGGAATCTACAGAGCTAAGTCGATAATGAAGAATTTATGACAAATTCTCTCTTGAATGATGCTTGTTTGTTATGTTTGATATCTAACACCAGGAATTAGAGCTCTTGTGTTTTGAGGCAAAGTATTCATTTGCAGCGGAGACTAGAAGCTCAGTCACTGTGTATCCACATCACCATTTTCACTTCTTTCTAGGCTTGTCATTGGCATCATTAGAATCCTCCACCGTAACACCACAAGGTTTGTTGTTGGGCCTTGTGGTGATGTGGGTGTCACCCACATCACCGTAAGGCCCAATGTGTGAGGCCCACCCTTGTGCGACTAGATTAGTTGCACTTGCAAACCATTTTGTTTTACCTCGCCTTAGCTAAGGGTTTGATTTATGAGAATATGACTCTATCTTCAAGACAATGTAGTGTAGAGGTGGAATATCACCTGTTGTGTTTAAATTGGAACCTCTAGTGTTGTAGTGTGAGGCTACCATGTGTCATACTCCTTGTTTTGAGGATGAGACTTATTGTTCAGGTTATCCTTGTCAAGTGGACATTGGGACTGTTGATCATATTATTTAGACCTTCTTGACTCTATCCTTATGTTTTAATTTGTTAGTTAGATATGTTGTGATGTGGTTATATCTTACTTGTTAGATTTCACTAACGAATATATGATATGTGACACTCATCTTGATGCTAATTGGGATATAAGTTGTTGAGTTAATGAATGAAATTATTATGCAATCTTGATCTTGAATTGATGTTTAGAAATGTAGTAGATAATGAATCTTATCCATGATGTTATGTGTTGCTATTGAGGATTTAGATGATTATGCAACATTGTGTGTGTGTGCATTCCTTTCACTTCAACTATGATAAACATGTGCTATTAATCTATTTGCATAAGTGTGTAGGTGATTTTCCATGCCCATGAAAAATTAGAGATCATCCCATACACTATGTGAAATATGTGTTAAACTGATCTAGTCTCACGAGGGATCAAGGTCACATGTGTTAGTGCATGATGATTTCATGATGTCTGCATTTATGATTTGTTGGATTAGGTTTCACCCTTTTGTATTTATTTAATGATGTGTTGTAAATGTGTATGGTTTAAATTGCACCATTTGGTGTCACTTATTTTATTGGGCCCTTTCTTGTGATTTTATGCACCCTATGATGTCTAAATTGGCCAAATAATGACCCTAGGTCATACCCCTAGGGTCTAGGGTCAATTTGGGCATGTTAAACCTTAAGATAACCCTCATTGAGTCACTTTAACTTTACCCCGAAGTTAAGTGACGAAGTTTTGAATTTGGTTATGGGGTGGATAAGTCAAGGGTCCATCTTGACCATCCTCACTACCCTTGGTTATGGATAACCTTATCTTGCAGGCTTGGGAAGCTCCCAAGACCTTCAAGTGTGGGAGGCCCCCTCCCTATGCTCTCACACATGTGTGAGAGCATCATGGAGAGAATGGGATTGCCTTGTAGGATAAGATGAGGACATGTGTCTCACCCTTATCCTCAAGGAGCCTCCAAGTGGAACTCATCTCTCCACAATGCTCTCAAACATGTGTTAGAGCACTTGTGGGAGAGTGTGAGGCTTTGAGGGATAGGAGAGTGACGTGTCACATCCTCATCCCTTAGAGATGGTGAGTAGGATTGTGAGGAGGAAGGAGAAGGTGACATGTGTCACCTTCTCATTCCTCAAGGCTCTTGTGTGTAGCCTATTAAACTCCCTCTTTAAGAGAGGGAGAGGGTTCCTTTTTTGGCTTATTTTTCTTTGATTAGGGTTTTTGGGGAGATTTAGCTAGATTTAGAGGCATTTGGGAGGCAAGAGCTTGGAGAAGGACTTGGAGATCTCTCCACCAACTCTACCATTTTTTGGGCTCTAAAGGTAAGCTTCAAGGCATGATGCCTTTCTCTTGTTTTACACTTCAATGTGTAAATATTTGCTTGTGTGTGTTGAATCTTATTATTTTGTTATGTGGGTTTATTTTTGTGGGTGTTTGGATGAGGCTCTCCATTGAGGAGAGCTCATCTTGTATGGGGTGGGAGAGGAGTGAACCTCCTTGAGGAGAGCTCATATTGTATGGGGTGGGAGAGGAGTGAACCTCCTTGAGGTCATCCTCATTATTTATTGAGATATTGATGGCCATGGAAGTATTTGGGAAGTATTGAGGTTTTTGAGAAGGCTAGAGACCTTGTGTTTGAGAACTATGAGATATTTGGGTTTGGATGTGCCTTTAGAGTTGAGAGCTGTCTACTCTCCTACCCCCTAAATCAATGAAAATCGATTCATTGTATGTTAGCCTTGGGAGGGTGTTACTTTTGTTGTGTGTTTTTTTGTGAAATTCATGTTATGGTGTGAAAATAGTTTGAGGGTGATCTCCTAGCTCGGGGGTGACTCTCCTTGAGTCTATAGTAGGGTGGTGAGCATCTTGTGGGCATGTGAAAGTTTCCTTTAGTTCTATTGCAGGTTTGAGGATCTTGAGATATTGGAGCTTGGAGGGAGTTATTATCATTTTAGTGGTTTTGTTGTATGGCTACTTGGAAGCCATGGCCAAGAGGCCTTGTTGTAATTTATGTATGAGAGTGAGCTCTCTTTGTTTAGGTTGAAACAAAAAGATACCTTTAAGTTTTTAGAGTTATGTTACAATGTGATGTTGCTGTGATTATTGCAATGGCTTGTAAAGAAAGAAAATGTGGTTGCATTATTCTTGTGTTTGTGTTCAAAAAAATATGTATATGGTTGTTGTTTGTTTTTCTATGTTGTTCAAAAGAAAAATATGTATTGCATTATGTTTGGTTATAATCTCAAAAGAAAAAAAATATAACATATATATCTTGTGTGAAAGAGAAAATGCTCTCCTTACCCTCTCTATGTCTCCTTAGGATGGATTTAGGTATTCATGAACTATGACAGAAAATAAAGAGATTCATTTCAGCATTATTGTAGGAAAATAAAGTTACTGTATACTTCAATGACATAGAGAATTTATTCTAGGTTAGTAGGTGTCCTTTCCTTTTGAACAACCCTTGTGAAACGAAAATAAGGATGCTAGTAAGCTTGTTGTTCAAAATAATATAGTTTACTATGGATTCTTTTTATTACACTCGATAATTAAATATATATTGACAGAAAATTATTGGGTGGTTCATGCAATTCTTTATTTGTACATACTTCTACCCTATTTGAATATTTTATAGTTGTTGGTTTATCCTTATGATGGAAGTTTAATTTTTGTTACAGAAGGAAATTAGCAGTGTATATATTTTTCACCTTGCATTTTGGATGGAAGTGCTTTTAATATTAATAAAGGAAAGCTTAGAATAAAAAAAAGAGAAATGGCATACTATGGGCGCTAGGGTTTTATACCTAGCAAAGGGCCGATCAAAATTGCTTTGCAGAGAAGGAGATCGGGGGGCAGCGGCCATGGCCACCCCCATATAATTCTTTAAACTTTGAAGAGAGGTGGAGGGGGGGATGGCCCCTCCGTCCACCCTCCACATTACAATGGAGGGTGGGTGGGGAGGCCGCCCCTCCTCCACACCCCATTAATGATTTCGGTGCCAATGCGCCCTACCCCAAACTTTGTTCTGTGTATTCCATGACATTTTGGCTGCTACACTCATTTGGCCGCTGATTTCTCCCTACCTGCAATATATATATATATATATATATATATATTGTGGCAACAGATCAAACCCTGTGTAAAGAGAACCTCCATGGCTGCCCTGCATGTGAAGAAAAAAAAAAGAAAGAAAACCTACAACAACGAAGAAAAGAAAACAATAGAAAATATGTGAAGAGGAGAGAAGAGATTAGGGTTAAGTTGTGAGGAGAATAGAAAAATAATAGAATAATAAGTTAGGTTTGGGGAAAGAATATAATGGAAAAGGCATTTTAGGGTTGAGGGTGCATAGGGAAATAAATTTTTTTTTTGGGAAATTTGTGTGCACATTAGCTAAGTGGGTTTATTTAAACCTAGGCTTTTTAATTATTTTTAGTGGGCTTTTTAAAGGGAAATTTTAATAATGGAAATAAATATTTTTGGGGTAAATGGGATGCACGTGAATTGTTTTTTTATGTAATCATTGTCTCATCTCACTTTTGCCAATTTATATGTTGGAGAAAATTATTGAAGTGGACTTATGATTTTAGGTTTTTATTTTTAAAAACTTAGACTTTTACTTTTTTTTAAATGCTTTTTGATTTTAGTAAGTTAGAGGGTTTATTTTTACTTAGGCCTTTTAATTAATTTTAGTGGAATATTTCGAAGGGGTTTTAGAGGTGAGAAATAATGTTAGTAGTTTTATTTATTTTAAATCTATCTAATTACCTCATTTAAATGCTTTTTGACTTATTAGGTTAAGTGGGTTTAAATTATTTAATTTAAATCCTTTAATTTCCTTATTTAATTATTTTTTGATTTATTAGCTTAAGTGGGAAATAATATTAGGAAATTTATTTAATTTAAATCATTTTATTTCCTTATTTAATTGTTTTTTGATTTATTAGCTTAAGTGGGAAATAATGTTAGGAAATTTATTTAAGTTAAATCATTTTATTTTCTTATTTAATTGCTTTTTGAATTATTGGGTTAAGTGGGAAATAATGTTAGCAAATTTATTTAATTTAAATCATTTTATTTCCTTATTTAATTGCTTTTTGAATTATTGGGTTAAGTGGGAAATAATGTTAGAAAATTATTTATTTTAACTTTTTTCAAGTTATTTTGAGCTAGTGTTTAGCTTTAAGGGGATTTTTAATTAATTGTTTACTTGGAGATTGTAAACCGATTATTAATTTTATCACCTTGGCCAAATAAGTAATGTTTGAGTAAATTAGGCTTAAGAGTATATTTAAATTTAAATTATTTTCTTTTAAAAGGTATTCGCTAGGAGATATTTTTTAATTATTTTTCCCATTCATAATGAAGTGGTGTTATGCTGCTGGACTTTCCCAAGTTTGGGAAAGGTTAATTAAATGATTTATTTATGCATTAATGTATCACTTTAATGGTTTTGAGCATTTGAATTATAATTTAGATGAATTTAATTAATCTCCTTATGTTATAGTCCTTAGGGTTGGATTTTGACACATGTCAAAATCCCTTCAGCTCATCTAGGTTAAAACTAGGGTTAGTTCCTAATTGGGAATTCTACCCTCATAGTGATGCTTTTCACATTGCACAACCCCCTTAGTAGGCTTTCATCTCGCAGGGGTTGCAAAAGGTGTTCGCATTACCCCGACGTTCGATTGACATGTTTGCACCTTTGTGCATATGCCACTAAGCACGATAATGCATGTGAGGGGATTTTTAGGGATGAGTAGAAAAGTTTTTGATATTTCGTGTCATGACCACATGACAAATGTGGACATGACATGTGTGTTGCGTGTTGTGACCACATAGGAAATGTGGGCATGACACCCAGCAACAAACCTTGCAGTGTTGCAGTAAAATTAAAAAGTTTATTCTCTTTTGAATGATGCTTGTTTGTTATGTTTGATATCTAACATGAGAAATTAGAGCTCTTATGTTTTGAGGTAGAGTATTTGTTTGTGGTGGAGACTAGAAGCTCAATCACTGTGTATCCACATCACCATTTTTACTTCTTTCTAGGCCTGTCATCGGCATCATTAGAAGCCTCCACCACAACACCGCAAGGTTTGTTGCTGGGCCTTACATTGATGCAGCTATCACCCGCATCACCACAGGGCCCAACAACAAACCTTGCAGTGTTTTGGTAAAATTAAAAATTCTTTCTCTTTTGAATGATGCTTGTTTGTTATGTTTGATATCTAACGCCAGGAATTAGAGCTCTTGTTTTTTGAGGCAAAGTATTCATTTGCAGTGGATACTAGAAGCTTGGCCTGTGTGTATCCACATCACCATTTTTACTTCTTTCTAGGCATGTCATCAGCATCATTAGAAGCCTCCACCACAACACCACAAGGTTTGTAGTTGGCCCTTGCAATGATGCGGGTGTCACCCACATCACCACAAGGCCCAACAACAAACCTTACGGTCTTGTGGTAAAATTAAAAATTCATTCTCTTTTGAATGATGCTTGTTTGTTATGTTTGATATATAACTCCAAGAATTAGAGCTCTTGTGTTTTGAGGCAGAGTATTCGTTTACAGAAAAGACTAGAAGCTCGGTTACTGTGTATCCACATCACTATTTTCACTTCTTTTTAGGCCTATCATCGGCATCATTAGAAGCCTCCACCACAACACTGCAAAGTTTGTTGCTGGCCCTTGTGGTGATGTGAGTGTCACCCACATCACCACAAGGCCAAGCAACAAACCTTATGGTGTTGTAGTAAAATTAGAAATTCTGTGTTGGTTGTGGTGTCTTTGGGATTAGCTAATTTTGATGTGGTAGACTAACTTTATCCTGAAGTTGTATCTGTAGACCTTGCTTTTATCCAGTTCTAATCGATGTTTAATTTTCTTATTGGACGTGATCTCAGGCATTTCAGGAAGTTGTATATATAGACCTTGCTATGACTCTAAGCACAGGTGAATCAAATATAGACAAGAAGAAACACAACCGAGGATTTGCTTTTGTTCATTTTTCTTCACATGGGGTAAGAAAATGGCATAATGTCTGGTTCTTTAACCAATTTTCCAAATTCCAAACATGAGTAACATTATAGGGGTTATTGGTTAAGAGTGTTATGAAGATTGTGTACCTTATTGTAGGGAATTTAATGTTTTTTTTTACCTTTTGTAATATACTTGAAAAGACATTGTCTCATGAAAGATCCTACCCAAGAATGTCAAACAAACAAGATGTGCATTTTATTTCAAATTATAGTGATTGTTCTCATGCATTTTTATGTTTTTTGTGTATAATACTGATTTGAACAACTATTTTCCCTTTTGGTTGGGTGGCAATTGACAACATCTCACATGGACCATGTCCTCAGTACACTCCTAATTACTTGTTCCTCCTTTAGACAATTTTGCACTCTTATCCCCAGGAACTATCAATTGATAGAAATATATTTTTGATGTTGAATCTGAAGATTTTTTGAAGAGAGGTCTTATTTGTTGAGTAAATTTTGCAGGGTGCTATAAAATTTGTACTGATGATGTCTCAAATGGAGGGTGGTTGTTTAGTTGATTACAATGTCATCACGGATCTCTTTCTTTAGGTAATTGCTTTCTAGTTGTTGTAAATTCATATATCTTCTTCCTATTGATAAATAGCTTCTGGTTTTTGCTATGGAACTCTGAAGTTGTGGTGACTATTAAACTATTGCTCTCAATGTAATTTATTTTTTATATGATTATTTCTTGTAGTGCTTGTATTGGGTGTAGATTCATGCATCAAGTTGTTTGAACATTTCAAGTCTTATGAAGGGTTATATTTCTTCTTGGGTGCATATTTGAGCTCTAGGTGATTTAACTTTCGATTATCACTTGTATCATTTTGTCACTAATATTCATTGATCTATTTCAGGAGGTAATTTTGTAGTAGCTTGGGAACCTTGTACTTATATGGTAAATTGTATTTTCTATGTCATTAGCAATGAGGATCCCAACATTCACTTCAAATACATTGAAGTTGCAGCCAAAACTGGACAAATCAAAGAGGTGGAACATGTAACTAGAGAGTCAAACTTCTATGATACTAAAAAGGAAAAGAACTTTCTTATGGAAGAAATACTTCCAGATGCTCATCCACTAATAAATGTTTGTGATTGGTTTGGATTTGTCCACTATCATGTTCAGTAAATCTTATCAGAACATAGTTCTTAGTCCATATTGAGTATTCATGGTGTGAATTCTACAAAGGAGTCTTTCATAGGACCCTTAGGCTTCATTTTTCAAGTAGTTCTTTCATGTTTTGGAGTTGTATAAGCAAAAAATAGTGCATTGTAACCCAGTTTTCTCAGTCACAGCACTGAGAAATACACTTTGTAACACATTTTTCAAAGAAAAGACACATATTTCTATCTTGTATCTGTTGTAAGAACACTTTTTATCAATAAAATTTTAATATTTTGCCTTCTTAATAGCTATTTCATTATGTGCAAATGAATGATTGATTATGTTTTTCTGTGTTTTATGTTTAAACCTCAAAAGTATTGTCTCATTTCCAACACTTTTAGGTAGAAATCAGTGAACACAAACAATTAAATAAACTACCAATTGATAGAAATTGATGAATAAATATGACTAAATATACTACCAATTGATAGAAATCAGTGAATAAATATACTACCAGTTGATAGAAATAGGTGAATAAATATGACTAAATCAATGACTAAAAATATACTACCAAATTGATCAATCAAAACAACCAAATAAATGGATGGCAATAAACTACTAATGGTCACATGACCAAGCTTAGTGAATAATATGACTAAATCAATGACTAAATATACTACCAAATCGATCAATCAAAATGACCAAATAAATGATTAAAATTGGTTTAGTCATAAATTTGGTCAGATTATAAATGACTGGCAATAAACTACTAATGGTCGTGTGGCCAAGTTTATGTTGCAAGGTGTGGCCCTTGGTCTCCTTGCTTAGCGTTGCGCTGCGGTGGTTTGCAACAAGGGCTTAACTGCCTCCCGTGCTTGTTAAGTCAAGTGGTTGTATTGGGCATTAATAGGTCAATCTTTTGGTACAACGACAACTAACAATTTAGTCATTTATAAACAGTTTTTAGTAGTTTTTTTAATCATATATTGATGTTTTTGTACTAGTGAGAAGAATCTAGAGAATGGTATAGGAACTTGCCTGATCAGAATATCTCATCTTGGGATGATTTCATGAGAATCTTCAGAGAACAATATGGAGAGGAGACTAACCCCAGTTTCATTATAAATGAATCCACTAGCATAGATAAAGGGTCAAATGAACCTATTTTTTATTTTAATGCTAGGTTTACCAAGGTATTGAATAAACTTCCACCTCACATGAGACTAAATGAACCCATGTGCATGGTTTTGTACACTAATGCCTTTGATGCCAAAACAACTTATGAATTGAGAGACAAGAGTCCAACCAGTCTTAGAGATGCTTTTAGGATTGCAACTAACATTGAGAATAATAGGAAACCATATGGTAAAGGAAATAAGAGGGATGATGTGAGAATTTTGTAGAATCCAAACAATAGAGTTCAGAATACTCAGAGTAATGCTTCAACATCTGAGGATAAGCTGGATAAGTTGACAAGCACTTTTAAGGACCTACGTTATAAGCTTGCAAGGATAGAGAAAGGATTAGGCCCTGAAAAGCAAATTTATCAGAGACTAGAGAAAAGACCATAGTTCATGACATGCCATACAATACAAATTGGCATAATGGTAAGCCCATCTTGAACAATAATAATAATCAGAAATCTTGCTACAGTAAGGAAACTCCTAATCCATTAAAGAAGAATGTCAATGTTGTTGAGGATACCCCTTGGTGTATGGTGTGTCAAATGCCTCATTCATCATCATAGTGTATGATTGCTCAATATTTTCATAATGATTGCAATGAATGTAATGAGCCCCACTATGTTGAAGATGATAGTGTTAATATGCTTTTTACGAGTGGAGATTATTCTTCTTCTGATGAGGTTGATGTAGATATAGATGTGGTTCAAAAAAGGTATCATAAGGAGCAAATTTGTCAAGAAATTTTCTTAGATGAAGAGGATGAAGATCAACATGTTTATGCCCAGGATTCACACATTCCAAATGTGAATTTAAGGAGACATTCTAATGAGGAAATCAGAACCCTAACAACTGTTGTAGTTTCTCAAGTTAAGAGTAGTTATAATCTTAGGAGCTGAGCTCAAACTAGTGATTCTGGTCAAACAAGAAGGATATTTGTGAAATAGCCTTAGAATAACTTGAAAGGATCTGAGTCATAGAGGAAGCAGAATAATGACAATAGGAAGAATTCAAAAGAAAAGTCAGCCCATAATGCCAGAAGTTTAGAAAGCAAGGCAAATCAAAATGAGGATAAAAGTAAAAATTTCAATGGGGTAAGTAACAATCAAAATTCCACAGGTACTAAAGCTACACATACTCATGAGAGAAATAGGAATATGGGTCAGAGTACAATTGTTATACAAAATTATGTCCCATTTGATTTTACTCAGGCATTATCGCAAATGAAGGTTGTTGCAAGTATGAGGTGAGCCATTGTTGTCATTGATGTCAACATACTCATATTGCATTGACAAGAAGGATTTGATGAGCTGTGTACTGAGGATATTGAGAAAATTAGCCTCAGTCAGGAACAGTGAAGAACAGTGATGAGAAGAAGGTAAATGTACTGTATAGGATGAGAACCGGAGGATGCGGATTAAAGGGTTAGTAGATATGAGTCTTGAGATGCTACAGTTATGATTTCAGAGGTCCGCATGAAGATCTGAAGGAGTTGTGGCTGCCGGTATAGAACCGGGTCCGGCAAGTATCCAGAGGTGACAGAGGATCACAAAAAGGTCCGGTGAGGTCCGGAATTGTATCAGCCTAATCTGCGGATTGGACAGAGTGTTTGGGATGTCCTTATGATGTGTCATCCTGATTTGTGTATGATTTGGAGGTCTGGAAGTACCTCTTGCATTATGACAGTGGCGACAGACTGTGTTCTTGAAGTTCCGGATGAGGAAGACAAGAGATCCCAGTAAGTACAGGAAGTGCAGATGTATCCGGACATTCAGACAGGCTTGTGAAGGTTCTTGGATCATATTTAGGTTGTGTTGTTGGTCCGCATTGATGGTAGAGCCCGGAATTGAAGTTATTCTTCCGGATGAAGTTCTTGCTCTGTGTAGCCGACCGGATGAGTTGTTCATCCTGCGAATGTTCTTGTGATGGCCGACCGGATGTGTTATTCATCTTGCGGATACTCCTATGGTTGTTTGCCGACTTAGATGTTTGTTCCTAAGTCGATGTCTTGTATAAATAACAGTTTGTGAGTTCATTTCAAGGTGTGGTGTGTGGATGAGTGTGGCATAGCAAAGAAACGAGCGAAGGGCAGAACAGAGATGCTGGGCTTAATTGGAACTGATCCGGACATGGTAGAGATGTCATTCTCCAGTTCAAGACTGTGATTTTTATCACTCTGTAGACAGTGTGTCTCCTTGTAGGCAGTGGGCCTCTTTATGAGCAGTGTGCTCGGGCAGTGAGCCCTTATTGGCATGTGCCATTCATTTTTCTTTATTCTTCTAACAGAGAATAATTCTTGGGTTAATCACCCTGTGGTTTTTCCCTTAACCAGGTTTTCCACGTCAAAATCTTGGTGTTCAATGTGTTGATGCTTATCTGCTCTTGTGTTTATGTATTATGCTTCCATGGATGATTATTTGATATGCTGCTAACTAACAACAGATAATTAAGTGTTTGAAAGTAAAAGAAGTTTTATACAACTGATTCACCCCCCCTCTCAGTTGTATGCCCTAGATCCAACAATTGGTATCAGAGCTAAGTTCCTCTGATAGGAGCTTAACCGCTTGAGGAGATCCAGGATGTCGTCATACAAGAAGGATAGTCCGAAGTTTGATGGAACCAACTTCACTCTCTGGAAAGGTCGCATGAAGTGTCACTTGGAATGTATGGGAAAAGCATACTTGGCTATGATTTCAAAACCATATGTACCTCCACAAGGTGGTCCGACAACTCTGAATGAAATCACAGAAGCTGAAAACAATCTGCGGACCAAGGAAGCTCTTCTAAGCGCATTGAATGACTCAGATCTCTCGAATGTCATTGACCTACCAACTGCATATGAGATCCTAACTAAACTGGAACTTCTGTATGAAGGAGATGAGTTTGTCAAAAGTGCAAGGTTGCAAAGTCTGAAAGGAAAATTTGAAAGATTGAAAATGAGAGATGATGAAAACATCACTACCTTTATGCCAAGAGTAAATGAGCTGGTATGTGGAATCAGAAATGCTGGTGGAACTTTAGATGAAAATGAGATTGTCTGCAAAATCCTAAGATCTCTTCCTGCTGCCTATAAAATCAAAGTTGCTGCCATTGATGAATTCAGAGCCCACACAACTGTCACAAGAGAACAACTGGCTGGCAAACTAGCTGCATTTGAAATGACCGAGTTTGGAGATGATCCTCCCAAGACTGAATCCGCTTTCAAAGCCAGTGCCTATGTGAAAGGCAAACAGAGATTTGATCCGGGTGAAAACTCATCAAGGAAAATGTCATGGTATGATCAAGCAAGAAGAGACATGGAAGAAGAAGAAGCAGAAACAGCTCAACTTGAAGCCCTCATTGCAAAGAGACTGCCAAGAGGATCCGGTAAGTATGAAGGAAAACTACCCTTTAAGTGTTTCAACTGCAATAAGATTGGTCATTTTGCCTCAAGATGTCCGGAGAGATCTGCAAGATCTAATACTCACAGACAAAGGTTTCAAAAAAATTGCTATTATGTTCATGAAGAAGATGACAATGAAGGAGTAACAGATGATGAATCAGAACTAGGAAGCAAATCCGAAAATGAGTGGGTGTTTATAGCCATCAAGGAAGAAGATTCAATACTCTCTGAATCTGTCAATCACAAAGTTGTTGAAAAAGCCTTGGCTGCTCAAGTGGAAGAAAAGGATGATTGGGTTATTGACAGTGGATGTTCTCACCATATGACTGGTGACAAGAATAAGTTCTTAGATTTGGAAAGATATGAAGGAGGAATGGTAAAGTTTGGTGACAATTCTGCTGGCAGAATCAGAGGTAGGGGAACTATTTCCTTTGATGGTAAGAGCAAAACAAGAAATGTACTGTATGTTGAAGGATTGAAGCACAATCTTCTCAGTGTTGGTCAGTTAGTGGACAAAGGCTATGATCTCCGGTTCAAGAATGGAAAATGCAGAATCTTTACAAGCTCCGGAACTGAAATTGCATCTGGTACTCAGACAAGAGGTAACATCTTTCATCTGGTTGGTTCAAATAAAAGTTGTTTGTTTGTTCAAATTGATCAGAGTTGGTTATGGCATAGAAGAATGTGTCATGTAAATTTTGATAACATCATCAAGATAAGCAATACTCAGGCTGTGAGAGATCTTCCAAAGTTGATGAAACCTACAAATAGTGTGTGTAAAGAATGTCAGTTAGGTAAACAAAGCAGAGTCTCCTTCAAAAGCAAAGATCAGTCTTCTACCGGATTGTTGGAATTAGTACATACTGATCTATGTGGTCCGACAAGAATCAAGAGTCTGCAGGGTGATAGATATTTCATGTTGTTAATTGATGATCATTCCCGGATGATGTGGGTTACCTTTCTAAAAGAAAAATCAGAAGCTTTTGAGAAGTTCAAAATCTTCAAGGCTATGGTGGAGAATCAAACCGGATTGAAACTAAAGTGTCTAAGGTCTGATAGAGGTGGTGAATTTACATCTGGTGAATTCATTGACTTTTGTGGAAACAGGGTATAAGGAGACAGTTGTCTGCTCCTAAGACTCCACAGCAGAATGGAGTAGTTGAGAGAAAGAACTGGACCATCCAGGAAGCTGCTAGGACAATGATGTTGGAAGCAAATGTTCCTCAAATGTTTTGGAAAGAAGATATCAGCACTGCAGTCTACACTCTCAATCGAGTTCAAATCAGAAACAACACCGGTAAGACCCCCTATGAACTCTGGTTTGGCATCACTCCTACTGTGAAATATTTCAGAGTATTTGGTAGCAAGTGTTACATTAAAAGAGATGAAGATCTAGGAAAGTTTGATGCTAGAAGTGATGAAGGAATTTTCTTGGGCTACTCCACTCAAAGCAAAGCATACCGGTGTTACAATAAGAGATTGAGGAAGATAATAGAAAACACCAATGTAAAGGTTGATGAAGGAATTGAGAAGCCTTCAAGATTTTATGAGTTTGATGAAGATGACCAAGACAGTGTTCAAGGACCTCAATCCTCTCCGGTGAGACAGAGTCAGCCTGATCCGGTAAATCAGGAAGAAGAGATAGGTTTGAATGAGCCTGATCAAGAAACAGCAGTACTGGATACTCCCAAAATTCTAAGGTATGTAAGACTGAATCACTCTGAAGATCAGATCATAGGTGACAGAAGCAAAGGTGTACAAACTAGAAGGAATATTGCTCAAAATCAGAATGAATGTTGTCTGATTTCAAAGATTGAACCTAAAACAATAAATGAAGCCTGCAATGATGAAAACTGGACCAAAGCAATGGAAGATGAATTGATGCAAATTGAGAAAAATCATACTTGGGATCTTGTTCCCAGACCTAGAGACAGGAATGTAATTGGAACCAAGTGGGTCTTCCGGAACAAACTAAATGAAGCTGGTGAAGTAATCAGAAACAAAGCTAGATTGGTCTGCAAAGGCTACTCTCAAATAGAAGGAATTGACTTTGAAGAGACTTTTGCTCCGGTAGCAAGAATTGAAGCAGTCAGATTACTTCTTGCATTTGCTGCCTTCAAAGACTTCAAGGTATATCAGATGGATGTCAAGTCTGCCTTCCTAAATGGTGATCTGGAAGAAGAAGTCTACATTGAACAACCGGATGGATTTCAATTGTCTGAAAATGATGATATGGTCTGCAAGTTGAAGAAAGCTTTGTATGGATTGAAGCAAGCCCCAAGAGCATGGTATGAAAGGTTGGATAAGCATCTTGTGTAGATTGGATTCAACAAAGGTACTGCTGACAGTAACTTATATTTCAAAATTGATCATGAAAACATTTTGATTGTTGAAGTGTTTGTGGATGATATCATTTTTGGAGGAAGAGATAGTATGTGCAAAACTTTTGCAAATCAGATGAAAAGTGAGTTTGAAATGTCTATGCTTGGTGAAATGAATTTCTTCTTGGGTCTGCAAATTACTCAAACAAAAGAAGGGATCTTCATTTCTCAGACCAAATATGTGAAAGAATTGTTAAGGAAATTTGGTATGGAAGACTCAAAGCCAATGAACACTCCTATGGCAACCGGATGTAAGTTAAGCAAAGATGATGATTCTCCAAAGGCAGATCAGACAAAGTATAGATCAATGATTGGTGGATTGTTGTATCTCACTCAAACTAGACCAGATATAATGCAGGCTGTTGGTCTTGTGGCAAGATTCTAGGCTGATCCTAGAGAATCTCATGTTATGGCAATCAAAAGAATTTTTAGATACTTGAAAGGAACAGTTGAGTATGGTCTATGGTATCCTAGAGATCCGGACTTCTCTCTTCATGCTTACACAGATGCAGATTGGGCAGGAGATGTGGATGACCGGAAGAGCACTAGTGGTGGAGCATTCTTTTTGGGGA
Source organism: Cunninghamia lanceolata (assembly GCA_027924645.1). NCBI lineage: Eukaryota > Viridiplantae > Streptophyta > Pinopsida > Cupressales > Cupressaceae > Cunninghamia > Cunninghamia lanceolata. The sequence goes on from BSBN01000978.1 coordinate 2,474,159, forward strand.
AGAGATTGGTTTCTTGGCTAAGCAAGAAACAAGATGCAATATCTCTGTCTACAACTGAAGCAGAATACATTGCAGCAGCAGGTAGTTGCACTCAAATCTTATGGATGAAGCAGATGCTAAGAGACATCAAAGTTGAATATGAGAAGCCTATCACAATTTTCTGTGATAATTCAAGTGCAATTAATATCTCCAAGAATCCGGTATTGCATTCTAAGACTAAGCACATATCTATTAAATTTCACTTTTTGAGAGAACAAGTAAACAAGGAAGAAGTCAGATTGGAGTATGTTCCCTCCAAGGATCAGATTGCAGATATCTTTACAAAACCTCTTCCCAAAGACTCTTTTGAATATCTCCGGGAGAAGTTAGGGGTCATGGCCCCTCCGGTGATGAACTAAGATGCACTGATGTGCATCAGTCCGGTGGCTATCACAGTCATATCTTGTGATCCGGACTAATGGGGAGCTGCAACTAAGGGGGAGCAGCTGGTATGATTCTGATGTATGAGAATTGCAAGTATGAGCCCTTTGCCATTGATGTCAAAGGGGGAGAGAAGACATGTGAAAAACAAGTGGTTGATGATCAAAGGGGGAGCAGTAAAGGAAGAGAAGACATATGATAAGTTGAAGTTCTTGTCTTAATGGTTTTTCACATCATATGTTGCCATCAATGACAAAGGGGGAGATTGTTGCAAGTATGAGGTGAGCCATTGTTGTCATTGATGTCAACATACTCATATTGCATTGACAAGAAGGATTTGATGAGCTGTGTACTGAGGATATTGAGAAAATTAGCCTCAGTCAGGAACAGTGAAGAACAGTGATGAGAAGAAGGTAAATGTACTGTATAGGATGAGAACCGGAGGATGCGGATTAAAGGGTTAGTAGATATGAGTCTTGAGATGCTACAGTTATGATTTCAGAGGTCTGCATGAAGATCTGAAGGAGTTGTGGCTGCCGGTATAGAACCGGGTCCGGCAAGTATCCAGAGGTGACAGAGGATCACAAAAAGGTCCGGTGAGGTCCGGAATTGTATCAGCCTAATCTGCGGATTGGACAGAGTGTTTGGGATGTCCTTATGATGTGTCATCCTGATTTGTGTATGATTTGGAGGTCCAGAAGTACCTCTTGCATTATGACAGTGGCGACAGACTGTGTTCTTGAAGTTCCGGATGAGGAAGACAAGAGATCCCAGTAAGTACAGGAAGTGCGGATGTATCCAGACATTCAGACAGGCTTGTGAAGGTTCTTGGATCATATTTAGGTTGTGTTGTTGGTCCGCATTGATGGTAGAGCTCGGAATTGAAGTTATTCTTCCGGATGAAGTTCTTGCTCTGTGTAGCCGACCGGATGAGTTGTTCATCCTGCGAATGTTCTTGTGATGGCTGACCGGATGTGTTATTCAACTTGCGGATACTCCTATGGTTGTTTGCCGACTTAGATGTTTGTTCCTAAGTCGATGTCTTGTATAAATAATGGTTTGTGAGTTCATTTCAAGGTGTGGTGTGTGGATGAGTGTGGCATAGCGAAGAAACGAGCGAAGGGCAGAACAGAGATGCTGGGCTTAATTGGAACTGATCCGGACATGGTAGAGATGTCATTCTCCAGTTCAAGACTGTGATTTTTATCACTCTGTAGACAGTGTGTCTCCTTGTAGGTAGTGGGCCTCTTTGTGAGCAGTGTGCTCGGCAGTGAGCCCTTATTGGCATGTGCCATTCATTTTTCTTTATTCTTCTAACAGAGAATAATTCTTGGGTTAATCACCCCGTGGTTTTTCCCTTAACCGGGTTTTCCACGTCAAAATCTTGGTGTTCAATGTGTTGATGCTTATCTGCTCTTGTGTTTATGTATTATGCTTCCATGGATGATTATTTGATATGCTGCTAACTAACAACAGAGAATTAAGTGTTTGAAAGTAAAAGAAGTTTTATACAACTGATTCACCCCCCCCTCTCAGTTGTATGCCCTAGATCCAACAAAGGTTTCTATCCCATTGCTTGAGATGATGAAGATTGAAGAATACATGAATAAAGCACTGTATTTGATCTCAGGAATATCTGACCATGCAGATCAAGCTACCAAGAATCATGTCAAAGGTAAAGAAAAGAAAGCTGATGAAGAAGAAATTCCTAAAGTATATTTAGGGACAACCGTGACAAAATGTCCATCACAAGTAGAGCCATTCTATATATCTCTTATTATCAATAGGAAGGTACTTATGAATTGTATGCTTGATTCAGGTGCATCCACAAATATCATGCCTTTGGCAGTCATGGAATAAGCTGGATTGAAACTATATAAGGCATGTGATAAGTGCTTTGCTATGGATGCTAGGGAAGTGCCAGTTATAGGAATTATGAAAAATGTAGACTTCATGCTTGCTGCTTATCTTGAGAAGACCTATACTATGAATGTGACTATGGTTGACATCAAGCCACAATATGGGATGTTACTATCAAGGAGATGGGCATCATTGATTGGAGGAAGAATGCAGTTGGACTTGGCATATGCAATGATTCCCATGAATGGTAGGGATGTCAAACTAGACAGAGAAGAAAGGGCACCTGACATAGTTGAAGAACCTGAGCAAGCTGAGCAGGTTTGTTTCATTGATATTGATTGTGATAATTTTTAAGTGGTATCTTGTGACCAGAATATGAACAAGAAAGAACCCATTGATGCTGAATTGGAAAGATTAAAGGATCAAGAAGGGCTCTAGTTCATGTATTTTGATGGTGCATGCTCAAAAAAGGGCTCTGGTGCTGGAGTAGTTTTTGTTTCCCCAACTGGTAAGATATTTAAGTTCTCTTTCCTTCTTAAGTTTGGGTACAAAAATAATATTGTAGAGTATGAGGCTCTTCTGCTAGGTTTGATGTTGCAATTAAGCATGGGATTCAACTTCTCAAGGTGTTAGGAGATTAAGAACTAATTGTCTCTCAGGTGAGAGGGAAATATTCTTCTAAAAATAAAAGGCTGAAGCAATATAAGCATGCAGTGTGGGATTGTGTGGATTTGTTTGATGCATTCCATATAAATTGGGTAGAAAGGTCTAGGAATGTTTTGGTAGACTTCCTAGCTAATGTTGCAATTAGGCCAGATGATATCACATTGGTGGATAGTGCACATGTAGAGGTCAAAGTTAGACCTATAGTCCTAGACAACATATGTAGCTAGCAAGTTTTTCAGAAGGACAAGGACCTATTAATATTTTTACATTGCATAGATGAGTATGAAAATCAGGACATAGACTTTCAAAATTTTGTGGAAGTTGTAGATGGAAAAGAAACCATTTTTGGAAAAGAGGTTATACAGCTTAAGACTAAAAAGATCCCAAGAGGGTTGGTTACTTTGGAAAGAGCATTTGATAACAAAGATCAATTTGTAGCTAAGACTTCTTCCACAAATAAGCAAGATTTAGAAGAAATAAACCTTGGTACAAACAATGCTCCAAAGAAAGTCTATATCAGGAAGTAGCTCAAGACACACATAAGGGCAATCCTGATTGCACTGTTGAGAAAATAGAAGCATGTCTTTGTGTGGTCGTATGATGATCTAAAGGCATATAGAGAGGATGTTTTTCAACATGAAATTCCTTTGAAGCCTGGGGCTAAACTATTTAGACAGAAGCAAAGGCCTATCAATCCTACTCTTTCTCCAAAGATGCAAGAAGAGCTCATGACACTTAGAGATGGTGGAATCATAAAGACCATAAGGTACTCCACTTGGGTGTCAAATTTGGTCCTAGTCAGGAAGAAAAATGGAGACATCGGGCTATGTGTGGATTTTAAAAATTTGAATGTGTCATCTTTGTAAGATAATTATCCACTACCTAGAGACCATGTTCCAGAAAGTGACAGGGTGTGAATTGTTATCCATGATGGATGGATTTTCTAGCTACAACCAGGTGAAAGTGAAAGAATTAGAATAGTACAAGACTACCTTCACAACTCCATGGAGGACATATGTATATGTGAGTGCCATTTGGACTGACAAATGCTAGAGCTACATTCTAGAGAGCCATGGATGTAGCATTTGTAGGGCTAATTGATTCTATACTGGTAGTGTATCAGGATGATTTGACTGCCTATTCTAAAAAAGAGGACCAACATTGTATGCACTTGGAAAATATTTTTATCAGGGCATTAGAGTATGGCTTTTCATTGAATCCTAAGAAGCGTGCCTTTGGAGTGATTAAGGAAAAACTTTTGGGACATATAGTGTCCAAGGATGAAGTTAGGATTGATCTAGAAAGGGTTGCTACCATAGATAGAATCCAAATGCCTAAAACTATGAAAGGCATTCAGTCATTTTTTGGATAGAACCACTTTGTCAGAAGACTTGTTGCCAACTTTTCTAAAATCACCAAAGCAATATCTAAGATGATGAGAAAAGGTGAGATTGTAACATGGGGGATGAAGCAATTTGGTCATTTCAGAACATAAAAGAAGCCATTAAGACTACCCCTATCTTGAAGTCACCTGACTTCACCAAGCCATTCTAGTTGTTTTCTTCTGCCTCTTTTTATACAATTGTTGCATGCTTGTTACAGAAGAATGATGAGGGATATGAACAACCTATTGCTTTCTTTAGCAAGTATTTGTAGGTTGCGAAGTTAAAATATGATATAATGGAGAAGTAGGCTTATGCTTTGGTTAGGGTAGTTAAGAATTTTAGGCCTTATTTAGTTGGAGCTCAAATTGTGGCTTGTGTTTCCCATTCTGTAGTCAAAGATATATTTACACAACAAGAGGTGATAGGGAGACGGTGTAGGTGGATCAACAAGATTCAATAGTTTAACAGTGATATCCAAATCAACAAGTTGGTAAGGGGACAATGTTTGGAAAAGCTGATGGCAGAGACAAACTTAGAGGCATGTCAAGTGAATGTGGCTGAAGACTGGATGAAAGACAAAGTGTGTAGTGTACAACAATATGAGTGGTACAAAGATATTGTTCAGTATCTACAAAACATGAGCTGCCCTACTCACTTCAATGACAATCAGAAAAGGACTTTGAAATTGCAAGACATTAATATAAGTATGTCATTGTCCAAGGTGAGTTGTATGGGAGAAACCCTAATGGTGTGCTACTTAGGTGTGTGGATCAGGACCAAGCTACAAAGATACTAAGTGACATGCATAAAGGAGTGTGTGGACACTACATGGATAAGACTGCTGCACATAAGATTCTTAGGTCAGGATATTGGTGGCTAACACTCTTCTCTAATGTATATAAAATGGTGAGAACTTGTGATTCATGTCAGAGATTCTCAAGGAAGCTTAAGTATACTAGTGCATTGCCACTCAAAACTATGATCGTAGATGCTCCATTTCAACAGTGGGGAATAGATTTTATTGGAGAAATAACAGAGAAGTCAAGTGGTGGACACAGTTGGATACTTGTGGCTACTAATTATTTCACCAAATGGATTGAGGCCATTCCCACTAAGAGATCTACAAGCAAAGTTGTATTGGATTTTGGCCTAGAGCATATAATCATCAAATTTGGGGTACTAGCAAAATTGGTGACAAATAATGCAATGTGTTTCAGATTAAGAGAATTTGTTGATTTTTGCAATGAGTATGGTATTAATCTCTCATATTAAACACCATATCATCCTCCAGGAAATGGCCAGGCTGAGTCCAGTAACAAAAGTCTGATGAAGATAATCAAAAGGATAATTGATAAAAATAAGAAGGCATGGGACTCTAAGTTGAAATCAACACTGTGGGCTGATAGGGTGACAATTAAGAAAGCCACTAGTAAGTCTCCTTTTGAATTAGTATATGACCTAGAGGTGAAGTTGCCAATAAATAATCTTGTGTTCATTTATAAGTTCATACAAGAAAATGATGATGATATAGAAGATCCAATGGCAGAAAGGGAGAACCAATTGGTTGCATTGGATGAAGCAAGGAGAGAAGCACAGAGAACCAATGTGAAGAGGAAGCAAAAAGTGAAGTACTTGTTTGATAAAAAAGCATCAGAGAGCAAGTTTCAAGTGAATGACATAGTTCTTGTGTGGAATGCCAGGAGCCAAGATAAAGGCAAGCATGGGAAGTTTGAGCCTTTATGGATTGGCCATACCTGATAAGAAACACTCATGGAGAAGACTCATATTTTCTCTAGGCTCTTAATGGTGAATTTTAGGAATTGCCTATGCATGGACAGTTCCTAAAATCCTACTTTTCATAAGTAGATTATTCTCCATGCACATTGTAAATAGGTTGTATATAGTGTAAATTCTTGTATAGTCATCTTTTGCATTTTGTGTCTGTCTTGGTTCTGGTCTTCTCTGAAGTCTTTCTAGTCCTCGCTACAATCCAGTGAATTGCACATTCCCAACCAAAGCCAATGATGGTACTTGCCTATGGTTTAGGGTTTTAAATCAATCTATCAATGTTTTTCCTTATCTTCCCTTAAAGCCCTAAGTCTTAGAGTCATCTTCTACTTTATGTTATAATTTCCCATTGATTGTTTATCCTAGGTTACTAGTCACTTAAGTTATAACCTTGAGTCTTCAAAGTCATAAAGTGACTGACCCTGAGTCCTAATGTCTACCTATTATTGCCTGTTAAATGTCATATCCTTTGTAAAGTCTAGTCCTAAGTCTTTGTAGGGCACGAAGGTGCCATATGGCATGATATCGCAAGCCTATAGAACTATTGATGCTGATGTCATACTCCTACCGTGGGGCTGCGAAATAATGGCAACTGTAAAATGTGTCATGGCCTTTGGCCATATGGTTGATGACTCAGTTGATTGAAGTAGATGGCATCATGTGTCAAAAGATGGAGTAGGAAATGCGTCCATTGAAGATCGATGGTAGCACAAAGGTGTAGAAGAATCTTGTCAGCAGGGAACACCTCTGCGTCATTATGAGATGAGGACACGTGGTTTGTTCTTCAAAGGAATGAAAAGGCTTATGAAAGGGGACCACATGGATGGATTAGCACACTCCTATAGAGCAAAAGGAAGGTGGCTCATGTGCTACTGCACGGCTACGAAATGAAGCCACATGGTCGCGTAGGACAAAATAGGTGGAAAAGTCAAAAAAGGGATGTCTAACATGGAATGTTATGATTGGTTGGTCATTTTTTCACGTAAAAGCTTAGATTGTCAAATTTGGCAGGGCATTCATAGTCATGGATCACACAATTCAAAGGCTTAATTGACGGCCTCAATTTTAATCTTCTACCTAGATGTTGGAATTGCCCCTTGATGAGGAGTCAATGATAATAAACAATGTGAGGCTCAACAATTTTTTTTTTCCTTTCGGCCAGAAAACACCATCGGTCTTCCTTGAACGTGTCACTCTGACATTGTGTCTCTCGCCAATGGGTGGCTCCACGCTTCTTGCCTATCGGCAAGAAAAGTACTATTGGTGACCTTTGGAACTATTTTGCCAAACACCAAGTCTGTCTAATACCTCCTATCAGTGAGACTTCTTCTTTGTTCGGTCGATAGTTAGTTCCATAATAACAAATCTTTCATTGATGTGACCCTTATCATCAGTAAGAACTTACAACCTCTGGCTGATACCCCGATGATGGTTAAGTTCCCCTCACCTTAACTATAATAGCATTCCCACCGGTTAGACACAACTGTATCGGTATGACTCACCCTATCGGCAGAACTTTGAACTTGCCTTCCGATGCACCGATGGAATTATCTTCGGTGAGACTATTCTCATCGGCAAATACTTATCAACTTACACTGATGCACCGATGGACTAACCCCCCTCTTTGGCATGACTTGACCTATCAGTGGGACTTACTTTGGAGTTGCCGATATGTCAATTCCTCCTGATGAGTTCTGTCGGTGTAAGCTATCCCTTCTCACTTCGATACCCTTGATCGGTAAAACTAGCACAGTTGGTCCAACATCAAGTTTTCTACTTGATGTGCTGATACTCTTGACTCCATTCAACTTTGGTGAAAACTCAGTTCTAAGTCCCAGCAATATGCTAATGGGGTTGTCACTCTCACACAGTCTGATCTACAGTCTACGCCTAGCACATAGAGATGCTAGGGCATGCTACTGTACACACTCCTCAGTCTGGAACATCTGCCCCTCCAAATAAGTAAATGAAAAGAAAAACAAACAAAAATATGTACAAACTGATGCCATTCCACTGATTTCTTTGGAAATCCACTAGTGGAATGGTTATCTACTCATCTTCGACAATTTAGACTAACTATTTCAATTTAGATGACAAAAAGTTATTATGAACAGTTAGGAAGAATTCACGACACAGATCAACCATAGAAAATGACGGACAAAAGTTATTATTTCTCAGATGATTTCCAAATCACAATCCTCAAATCTACTAAACCCTTCTTGGTTGCTCCTCTGTGCTTTTATTAAGCCAGAGTTGGAAGATCAACGGTTGCTTGATAGTTAGGGAAGGCCAACTGCCTTGAATCCCAACCGACTCTTGTTGATCTTTTAAGATTCTATTAGATACAAAAATGTGTCCATTATTTGCCAAATGGAAAACAAAAACTTCTAGGTTTTTAGAAAACAAAACATGAACAAAATGATATGGCCAAATATGCCTTATTTCAACATAGTAGATTTTACTATGGTGCCCTTGCACCATACTCCCCAAAAAAAAATGTCTCAAATCCTCTTAGAGACCAATTCTTGTACATCTCCACCTTGATTTTGAATGTCTTTCTCCAACATCCATGTAGCTTCTGAATCTGGAAGCCATTGCCACTTAACTAGATGTTCAAAGTATGTTTTGTGCCTTGTCTTCCTGGCTTCTCTACTTTCCAAAATGTACTCCATTTTTGGCGGCTCTCTAGAAGGTAAGTGCTTCAACCAATCTTCATTTTCCTAGATAGGGTCTTCTGCATTCTCCCCTATCTTAGGACTTTTGTACAATGTCAAATCAGCAATGTTGAATATGGGTGAAATGGCAATATCATCAGGAAGCTCAATCTTGTAAGCATTTGGACCGTACTTCTCCAGAATCTGACAGGGTCCAATCTTCTGCATCATCAATTTGTTGTGGCTTCCTTTTGGCAACCTGTTTTTGTTCAGATGAACCATGACCAAGTCACCTACCTAATACTGCACATTCCCTCCTCTTTTGATCCATTCGAGCCTTCATCTTCTGACTATCCTGGTGCAAAGTATCTCTGACATATTGGTGTATTTCTTTCATGGCTTCTGCAAATGTATCAGCATGACCACTCCTTTTGTCCAACCCCTGGACATCTCTTAATTCAAAAATACCCCTAGGGTGACTGCCATATACAATTTTGAAGGGACTTAGACCTGTGCTCCTATTTGTCGAGTCATTATAAGCATATTCTACTTGTGGGGGTATCACATCCCAACTACTGCCATGTTCTTTTGTTAAGCATCTAAGGAGATTGCCCAAAGATCTATTGACCACCTCGGTTTGCCCATCAGTCTGAGGATGATAGGCTAAGCTAAAAGACAAGTTTGTTCCCAATCTTTTCCACAAAGTCCTCCAAAAATGTCCTACAAATTTGCTATCCCTATCAGACACAATGCTCAAGGGTAGCCCATGAATCCTGACAATTTCTTTAAAGAACAAACCTGCAATGTAGCTAGCATCATTAGTGGTTCTGCAAGGAATGAAATGAGCCATCTTGCTGAATCGGTCCACCACTACAAACACACTATCACAACCTATCCTTGTTTTGGGTAACCCCCTCACAATATCCATACTCAAACATTCCCAAGGCCTGTTGGGTATTGGCAAAGGTTGATACAATCCTGCATTGGTCGAGACTCTTTTTGCTCTTTGGCATACTATGCAACTTTCAACAAATTTTTTGATGTCAGACTGCATTCTTGGCTAGAAATAAAATCTCCTTACCAGATCTAAAGTCTTATTCAACCCAACATGTCCACCCAAACCACTACTATGTTTTTCCTTCACAATATTATCCCTCATTGAGCAATTAGGTATACACAACTGACATCCTTTAAACAATAGTCCATTCTGCAATGTGAAATCTGAAAACTCACTATGAAAAGTATTAGCAAATTCATTGCATACCTTGTAGATTTCTCTGAAATCCTGATCTTCTTCATACAATTCCTTGAGTGACTCAACACCCATGCTTTGCAACTACACTTCTTGGATTGTCAACACCCTCCTACTGAGAGCATTTGCCACCTTGTTTGTGACTCCTTTCTTATGCTTAATGGTGAAAGTGTATGCTTCTAGACTTTCCACCCATTCCATATGTATGTGGCTGAGTTTGTCTTGCCCATTCAGAAAACTAAGAGCATGGTTATTTGTATACACAATAAATTCCTTGGGAAGTAGGTAATGTCTCCAGCTTTTCAGAGCTTGTACCATAGCATATAACTCTAAGTCATAAGAGGAGTATTTCCTCTTGGCTTCATTTAACTTTTCACTGAAGAAGGCTACTGGTCTACCTTCTTGGCTCAACATTGCTCCAATGGCCAGTCCACTTGTATCACATTTAATTGTGAAAACCTTATTGAAATCAGGTAACACTAAAATAGGGAATTTAGCAACTTTCTGTTTCAGACTCTCAAAGCTCCTATCTGCTTCTCTCGTCCACACAAACTTCACCTTGCAACTGCCCTTGATGGTTTTCAACATAGGTGAATAGATGTTACTGTAGTTCTTAATGAATTTCCTATAGAATGTGACCAAACCATGGAAACTCCTTACCTCCCCTCCTATCTTAGGTGTGGGCCAATTTAGAATAGCCTCCACCTTTGAAGGATCCATCTTCAGATCACCTTTGGAAATGACAAAACCCAAGTAGATCATCTCTTGTTGCATGAAATCACATTTGTCCAAATTTATCAATAGTTTCTGGTCTTTCAGCCTTTTCAAGACTATCTCTATATGTTTCAAATGCTCCTCTTTACTTTTATTGAATACCAAAATGTCATCTAGGTATACTACCACAAACTTACCTATGAAATCCTGCAATACTTCATTCATTAGCCTCATGAAAGTGCTAGGAGCATTAAACAGACCAAAAGGCAATACAAGCCATTCATATAACCCTTCATTGGTTTTGAATGTTGTTTTCCATTCATCACCTTCCCTTATCCTTATCTGATGGTACCCACTCTTCAAGTCTATCTTAGAGAAATAGGTAGCACCCCCCAAATAGTCTATTAGGTCTTCAATTCTAGGAATAGGAAACCTGTATCTGATGGTTATCCTATTTATTACCCTAAAATCAGTACACAGTCTCTATTTCCCATCCTTCTTTGGTGCCAAAATAGTGGGGACTGTACATGGACTCAAACTCTTCCTTATTAACCCCTTGTCTAGAAGTTCTTAAACCTGCCTAGCTATCTCCTTGTTCTACTGAGGGATCATCTTATAGGCTGCCTTATTAGAAAGTATAGCTCCCAGTATGAGATCAATCTGATGGCTGATATCTCTAATAGGTGGTAGTGAGTCTGGTATATCTACTGCAATTACTTCCTTATAACTCTCAAGTAGTTCTCTAACCTCCTTAGGCCCTATCTCTCTCATATTTTCTCTTTTCTTCTCCTTAGGTTTCACAATTAAAGAAAAACCTACTCCACCTGATTCTTCTACTATTTTAAGGAATTCCTTCTCTCCTACCATCATTACACTAGACCCTACATGCTCTGGATCCCCTTCTACCAGTGACTATATCCTATAAGTTACACCATCCTTTTGGAACGAGTAAGCATTCTTTTCCCCATCATGATGAGCCTTTCATCAAACTACCATGGTCTACCCAACAGAAGATGGAAAGCATCCATTAGAAGGATGTCACACAAAATCTTATCTCTATACCCCCCAATACTGAATTCTAGCCATGCTTGTTCATTAATGACTATATGTTGTCCCTTGCTTAACCAACTGACCTTATATGGACAGCTATGGGGTATCTTACCTAATTTCAATTTATCTACTGCTTCCAAAGATATAATATTGTCAGTAGAACCAGAGTCAATGATAAATTTACATACCTTACCTTGGATCTTGCAGTTGACTCTAAACAAAGCTCTTCTTTGTGATGGTTCAGGCTGCACTGGTTCTTTGAGCAGCATCCTTTTGATCATCAGATTTCCTCCCATCTCTAATGTCAAATTCACTTCAGGAGATGTCACACTCCCTACATCCTCTTGAGTCAATGTGATTCTTCTCTCATTACCATGAGAAGTTGAGGCCTTCTCTGGACACTTGTATGCCGAGTGCCCTATGTGATTGCAGTTATAACATCTCATGTTGGAGAACTTGGATCCTCTACCTAATCCATTTGCCCCACCTCTTCCATTAGGCCTTCTTCCTCAGTAGCCTCCTCTACTACTTGAGTCCCCAACATTCTCTTCTTGGATAGACTCACCATTAGGCCTCTGGTTAGGACTTCTTCCTCCAAAACTGCCTCTACCTCTAAAATTTTTGCCACCTCTTCCTCTACCTTGCTGCTCACCTTTCCTCTTCAACTTCTCTTCAACTCTTAATGCTACTTGAAAGCATTTTTCCACAGTTTCAGGGGTCAATAAACTTATTTCATCTTGAATATTGAACCTCAAAACATTTAGATACCTTGCTACATTAGCTTTTTCATCCTCCATGTACCCACAGCGAAGAGTGTATTTGTGGAACTCCTTGGTGTAAGTAACTACATCCATATCTTTTTGCTTAAGGTTCTGCATTTTCCTGTAAATCTGCACCTCGTAGTTAGATGGAAGGAACTGGGAATTGATCTTCTCCAGCATTCTGCTCCATGAAGAGATCATACTCTTCCTATTCTTTACCCTCTCTCCTTGGGCATAATTCCACCATGTAAGGGCAACACCTTTGAGTTTAGTTTTTGTAAACTTAACTCTCTTACTTTCAGGAACTTCCTTGTATTTGAAGTAGTTGTTCAGAGCCTCAATCCATTCCATGACTTCATTAACATTTATCTTTCCACTGAACATGGGGATATCTATCCGAGCCTCTGAAGAGTCCTTGCCAATAGCCTTAATGGCTTCCAGGAATTACTTTTGTTCAGCCGGTATCTCTACCTCTTCTTGTTCCTCTCTATTAGATTCATCTTCTAATTTCTTTCCTATCTTCAGTGCCTTCAACTCAGCTTGGAGTGTTTCCTTGACTCCAATCTTGATCATCTCTTCCATCTCTTGGAACTTCTTAAGCACTTCTGCTGTCATCCCCTTTGGACGCATGATGCTAGCCTCTCCTTCACTCTCCTCTGCTGACATATACTATTCACAGACAATACCCAAACGCCAACACTTCTGCAAATACTCAATTCAACTTGCTGCCCAAATCTTTTCGAGCTCTGATACCAATATGATGAGGAGTCAATGATAATAAACAATGTGAGGCTTAACAGTTTTTTTTTCCTTTCAGCCAAAAAACACCATCGGTCTTCCTTGAACATGTCACTCTGACATCGCGTCTCTCTCCGATGGGTGGCTCCATGCTTCTTGCCTATCAGCAAGAAAAGTACTATCGGCGACCTTTGGAATTGTTTTGCCAAACACCAAGTCTATCCGATACCTCCTATCGGTGAGACTTCTTCTTCGTTCAGCCGATAGTTAGTTTTATAGTAACAAATCTTTCATCGCTGTGACGCTTATCATTGGCAAGAACTTACAACCTCTGGCTGATACCCTGATGATGGTTAAGTTCCTCTCACTTTAACCATAATGGCTTCCCCACCAGTTAGACACAACTGTATCAGTATGACTCACCCTATAGGTAGAACTTTGAACTTGCCTTTTGATGCACCGATGGCATTATCTTTGGTGAGACTATTCTCATTGGTGAATACTTATCAACTTATGCTGATGCACTGATGGACTAACCCCCCTCTTCGAAATGACTTGACCTATCGGTGGGACTTACTCTGGAGTTACCAATACATCAATTCCTCCTAATGAGTTCTATCAGTGTAAGCTATCCCTTCTCACTCCGATACCCTTGATCGGTAAAACCAGCATAGTTAGTCCAATGTCAAGTTGTCTACCCGATGTGCCGATACTCTTGACTCTATTTGACTTTGGTAAAAAATCAATTCTGAGTCCCAGTGATAGGTCGATGGGGTTGTCACTCTCACACAGTTTGATCTATAGTCTACGCCTAGCACATAGAGATGCTAGGGCATGCTACTGTGCACACTCCTTAGTTCGGAACATCTGCCCCTCCAAACAAGTAAATGAAAAGAAAAACAAACAAAAATATGTATAGACTGATCCCATTCCACTTATTTCTTTGGAAATCCACCAGTGGAATGGTTATCTACTCATGTTTGACTATCTAGACTAACTATTTGAATTCAGATGACAGAAAGCTATTATGAATAGTTAGGAAGAATTCACGACATAGATCAACCACAGAAAATGATAGACATAAGTTATTATTTCTCAGATGATTTCCAAATCACAATCCTCAAATCTACTGAAGCCTTCTCAGTTGCTCCTCTGTGCTTTTATTAAGCCAAAGTTGGAAGATCAACGGTTGCTTGACAGTTAGGGAAGCCCAACTGCCTTGAATCCCAACCGACTCCTGTTGATCTTTTCAGATTCTATTAGATACAAAAATGTGTCCATTATTTGCCAAATGGAAAACAAAAACTTCTAGGTTTTTAGAAAACAAAACATGAACAAAATGACATGGTCAAATAGGCCTTATTTCAACATAGTATATTTTACTATGGTGCCCCTGCAACACCCTTGCATCACGAAAATGCAGTAATGGCAGAAAAGACACATTAATGCACTTGGCCCTAATATAAATGCTTGATAAAATAAGGAAAAAAAGAGTTTTTCTCACCATTTTCACAAACACAAAGACAATTCTAGTGTGTAGCGAGCACCTAGTTGACGAAATATTGAGAAATTCTGAGCCCCTATAGATAAAAACTAGTAAGTTAACTCTGTGCCAGCTGCGTCCATTTCAATTCAAGTTGTTATGATTGAAAAGTCGAACGTTGTTAAAAAATAAAATCCCTAGTTTGGTAAGGAATTGTGTGAAAAAATGAGTCTAGTAAGCCAACCATCCACTTCAAAATGAAATTTATATGAAGACCTCATTGTTCAATTTCTTGGGTCATCCAAAAGGCCTACAAATGTACATGGTCCCGGTGGGCCGAATGACAAATTATTGGACCTGTGCTATGAATGTCGAGATACCCAGTTGCCTGTGCTAGGATGGATTTTGTTCAAGCATTGGTATGACAGAAGAGAGTACAAGGCCCCAATTTGTAACACCTAGAACTTAGACTTGGCTAAATTAATATGCCCTAATTTGTTTCCAAATCTAGATTTTGTGAGGGTAGTTGCACAGAGGTATGATCTTGCATCTAGGGTTGTATTGGTAGGAAATAATATTGTCATGATTAAAACCACAAAAGCCTACATCTAAAGCATGTTTGTCTTTTACCCTACTACTAGCAAGCAAATTAACCTTAATTCTATGAAGGAAGAATATAAGAGAGTTTGGCGTGGATACAGAGATTTTAAGTTGCCCAAGCACAGACCAAAGGGCATTGATGGAAAATTAGTAAATATATCAAACTAGGAGGAAGAACCCTTTGATGTGTCATAGTTCATGCACTACTTTGTGAAGACATATCATAGTCTATGCCTGGTATTGGGAAGAGATGCACTAGACAAAATGCCAATTTCCTTGATAATGTTAGAAGAAAACATACATGATATTTCAACCATGGAGCCTTTTGATTATGCAACGTATATAGCTGATAAAATGCATAAGCAATTGATTGAAATTAAGAATAAGCTATATATTGTAGATGCAAAAGTGGAGTTTAAGTGGTATTCAATTATGTGCCACATGTTTTTGTATGCTAGATTAGGGTTGTGGCATAAATACTTGCATGTTAAGGAGGTTGGTCAAAATAGTAATTTTCTCCTTGTATAGATGTGGACCTGTATGATAGATATGCATTGTACAGATGCAGATTATGTGATTTTTGAGGAGCATTTTGTTAGAAGGCTACTGGGACTCTTGGATCCTGAAGGTGAAAGGATGTACCTGGATGTTCTTGATTTGCTAAGACCACTGGACAGGACCCCAGAGTTGGGAATTTAATACAACTGGGGAGACTGGTTCTTGCATACAAATACCACATGTATCAGAGTTTATGGGAGCAAGGTTGCCCCATATATATTACCAAAATATGTGTTGAAGAGAATTGTATTTTTGGAAATAATAAGGCAATTGAATGATTTTGATAAGGAACATTTGAGGTTGTACAAGAAAGGATCTTTCTTTCCTACCTCCATTAAGTTTTGTGATTTTTTGGTTGCTAATAAGGATGGTTTGGATCAAATTAATTTAGTGCTGATGGTCTACAGGATGGGGTTCGAGTAGCCAACGGTGTTTGACCCTGAAGGATTCATAAATAAGGTGAGACTTGGCATTAAGAGACCCCAATTCACCCACCATGTTTTATTTGATGAAGATATAGTGAGGAACACTGCTACAATGCGAGAAGTTCACTTTTTGAGGAAAAGGTGGGAAACAATAATGGAGGGAGAGAGAATGAGAAAGAATTTGAACTCTGCATATCTAGGAGCATTTGTAGAAGAGTGATATGTTGGAATAGGTCCGGACAACTCAAAGGGAGGGTGAATCAGTTGTTGCTCTATTTAATCTTTTACAACTTAAATTAAATCAATGATATAAACTTCCTAGCATTAGACAATATCATATGAGTAGAAAACATGAATGACACATTTGACACCAAGATTTTGATGTGGAAACCTGGTTAAGGGAAAAACCACAATGGGGGTTAACCCACAGAAATTAATACCATGTTAAAAGTATTTTACAAATGGGAATGTACATGCATTCGGGCTCACTACCCTAAGCTCACTGTTCAAGTTTGGAAGCTGATTGCCTATAGAAAAGTTTACAAGAGATTTACAGAGATTTTGAACTAGTAAGATGCATCTGCCAATGCTAGAGATCAGCTTCGGTTAAGTGCAAAAACTAACTTTCTACACTTCATCTTTATTCTACTCTCCTCTCTATTCTACTTTCATTCAGATATTAGATTACTGCTCATTTTACACTTTCTTAATCATCACAATACATACACAATATCCACAATCATTAACTATATTATCCTTATCATGAATTGCAATCACTTGCCAGTCGGCAATAATCAACAACACTTAGAACCTTTTAAGAATGTTCTACTCTGTTGGCTAGATCCATACACCAGTATTGATGCATATCAAAAATAACACATGTAGATCATCATACATGTCGGCCACTAACATTATATCTTATACACAGCTTAACAAAACACTTCTATTAGGTCCGCACAAGGATTTATCATAAGTCTGCTTGTTCTTTATTGAACTATTCTGTCATAACAAGGACCTGGTATTTAGATGCTCATAACTTTTGATCCCATTATCACCGGAAGCTAAAAACTTAGATTTAGATTGTCTTGGTGTCCCTCTATAGTCCTTCAAATCTGCAACACATAATGATTATCTAGAGAGATCCGCTGACCAAAATATTGGACTCTGCTATATGCTCTATTTCAGGTTCCTAGACTTAGATAGATTATCATTCTGACTTGCGGTATGATCAGATACTGCACTATGGATGTGTGGAACAATCTTAGTTTCCATCAATGACAACATCTCTCAATGCTAAGTAGTCTCTCTTGCCAACAATCTCCCCCTTTGGCATTGATTGTAACACTTAGTGAAAAATGACTGTCTTTGTGCAACTCCCCCTTTGTCTATATATTTGTGCACTTTACTTATTCTAGTGCTCCCCCTTTCCTGAATACTTCATTGTTTACTACCCTTCACTCTCCCTTTGACATCAATGGAAAAGGGTGGGATCCGTAAATCAAAACTCTCCAGAATTTCTGTATACATTGCCGCATATGTACAAGTAACCATTAAGTTCCATTCACATGAACTTGAGGATGTCTGCAAAACTAGCTTTTATTTGCACAACTTCAGAGGCCCAAGTACTCTTTATTCCATCCAAAATTGAAATGTGCCCATTTAACACAAATGAGCATGCTTTTGCCTTTGACAGATCTGATGGAACACTGGTCTGAACTGCAGTCTGAGCTTTAGATAAGGCATTATACATTGTCTCTAACTTAGGGGCAATTAATCCTTGGAGCTCACACATTCTTTTCATAATGTTGCTTTTCTCTTTGACAAGTTTCTTTATTTCCTCAATCAAGTTAATTACTTGACATTCTTGACTTATGGGTGAAACTGATAGGGGATCAAAATTTTGAGAGAGATTTGACAAATTTTGTTCTTGCTCCTTTATCTTGTTCTCAATACCCTTGTTAACTTTGGGCCATGATAGACAAAATTTGTACATTTCACTTCCATCATTTAGAGCATTCTGAATACTCTTTATGCTAATACCAAGTATTCTTCTATCATTTCCTATCAGGTTCTTTACTTCACAAAATTTCTTATCTAAGAATTCTTTTTTAACTTTTACCTCTGCAGACTTCTCAAAGGACTCAAAATGTGAATTTACTGAACTTACAAGATTCTTTAGATGTCCGGATGGGGAATCATTTTGATTCCTCTAATAGGTTGGCATTAATTTCTCCAAAACTCTGGTTGTAAGTCCCAATAGCTCATTCTCCTCCATGTGGAACATTAACATTTTCTCTCTAGCCTTTACTTGGGTGAATGATGCTATCTTCATCGATTGAATTGGAGAGAGAGCATTTGGATTGGCTAGACCTTGGAGTAGTTCTGGTTCATCAAGTTCAATCACTTCTTTTCCAAGAAGGCCTTCTGTAGTGTCTGTTGCAGCCATTTCAGAATCAACCTTTTAATCTTCTGATTTCTTAGTCTCTGCTTTAGGTGCTTCAACATTTGCACCATCTTCTTCTATTTTATCTTTCTTATTTCTTCTTCTTCTAACTCTACTTTATCCTTTTCTATGTTCTCTACAAAGGAAATTTTTCTTGTTTGTTTATCACTTGCTATCTCGTCAGGAGGGCTCTGTGAAACAGTAACATTATCCTCTTTCCTTGTTGTATCAGATGGATTGGGAGTATCTTCTACATCAAATATTTTATCCAACATTTCTATATCCTCCTGAATTGCTTGTTCTACTTCGAGAACAGAGGCTCCACCCAACTCAGATTGCTGCTCAATAATATTCTCTTCTTCACCATTCGGCACTTCTTTTGTGACTATGTGAAAATTATACTTCTTTAATCCTTTCAAAAGAATCTCTTGAGTTTCTTCAACTATTTCACTTGTTTCTCCAAGCATGAGCTTGTTCATTCTCCTTTTTCTTTTAAAATCATCTTTGACTTCCTTAACTGTTATATTTATTTGTTCAGGAGAAATTGAGGACACAGATTTATCATCTCATGTTCTCTAATTTCTACATCCTTGCACTTGGAATTTTCTTTTCTCAATTCCAAGATATTTGCCAGACTTTGTGGTAACTTAGAAGTTATCTCAATTAGTGCCTTGTTGTATGTGTTGAGATATCTGACCGTTGCTTCCTCCGACACCCATTTATCCATATAATTGTATTCATCATAGAATTCAATCATGGGTTTTAGATTACCATCCACAGTGACTAATTTTATCACATCTTCTAGCGAGAGTGTGGGTTTCTCAACCTACTCTTCATATTCTTCAGTCTTTTACTTTTTGCTAATCATTTTGCTTCCGTAGGACTTTTCTTTGGTTAACTTTGAAGCTTTTGTTCCAGTGCCTTTTGGTTCCTTGATTTCAATGTCAGAGTCTGTATCTACTTCATCTTCTCTTATGCTTTCATAGGTTTGAGAAGCTTTTGTTTTCTTCCTTTTCTCACATTTACTGGATGATTCTGCTTCCAATTTTGTAGATTTGGAAGGAGCAGAGGTGGTAGTAGAAGTTCTAGTAGTTCTTGAAGTGGAAGAAGGTTCCATCGGATCACTTGTTTGTCTCTTTTCTTGTTTTTCTTTCTCATCCTTTTCTATTCTTTCTCTGAATTTCTTCACAACTTCCTTTGTTAGGCCAAGATTTTTAGCTAGCTGCTCAACTTCTTTTCTTACTCTCCTATTTGTTTCAGGTTCTTTGAGCTTAGTATGCAAATTTAAACTTAGCTCCTCATAAGTTCCAAATCTTTCAACTGTTGTGTCTTTAGGCTTGCTTAGCAGATGTTGAGCATACATATCCAAGATCCTTTCATCTACTTCATACCCCATGGGCATGATCCAAATAGTTCTGGGTTCCACTACTTCCATTAAAAACTTATCAGTATCAACCATGAAGCATATTTCATTTTTGTATTTGTCAACAATTGAATTGGGGATTCTTTCCCTTGAGTGCATCATATTCTGAAATTTTTTTAAGTAACCCCATACTATCATTTTCTGAGCATTGAAATCACCAATGCTGCGAAGATGATTTCTGATATGAATGGCAACTAGTTCATCCTTAGTCCAGTGTACACATTTTACCCCAGTTACCTCATTCATGAAGTAAAAGAATAGACATAAAATTAATGTACCATACTTGAAGGTGTTCTTCTTATCCCTTTTGATCTTGTTTAGATTTTCAATCAATTGATTCTGCAATAGTTCACACAAGTCATAATCAACATTTTCTTTTAGCATCTTGTATCCAATATAAATGGTTGTTCTAGAAATAGAATTTTCTCTACTCGAGTGGTAAATCTTGTATCCAATCACCATGGAGGTGAATTTGACATCTGGATTTATAATATCATTTATGGTCATTGCTCTTCTGTCAAACTTAGCTCTGGTAGCATCAGTTACTGTCTGGTTTTTCACATCTTTTAGCATGGGTCCGGTTGAGTTTAAACCAGTTACATTTATGATAGCATCTCTAGTAATCTTGAACAATTTTAACAACTAAATGAATTCATCATATATCTGACTTAAGACGTATCAGACCCACTCATCCTCATCGAATGTTAGAAACCCCATAACTTGAACAAAGTGTTTATCTTGTAGAGCCTTATATTCGGCTTTAAGTTCTTTATTTTCATCGATGAGTTGTTTTTCAAACAAATCTACATGCCTTGAATCTCCAAATTGATCTATATTTGCATGAATGTAAACCCTAATGTCTTCTACATGTAGCACCCCATACAGAACACTTGAAAAAGCACCTAATGGATCGACTTGAATTGATTTGTGAGGATGCTTCTTGAATTTGGGTCGAGGCATTTCGGTAATGTCAATAACATGAGGGGTAGCCATTTCATCAGATTTTAGATTCAAAGATTTATAGAGAGGTACCTTTTTCTTTCGCGATGTTACGGTTGATCACTTGCCAATTGAATTCATTCTCTACCTCAGTCTTTGGACTTTGTAGCTCAAATGCTCTTCTTCTTGTTCACTTTAAGTGCAAGGTGATTCAAATGAGTGATCAAGTGACCTTTTAAAGCTTCACATTGCCTAATTTGCCTTTGCAATAAATGTGTTGCCCTAATTGCACCTGGTTCCATTGTTTTGACAGTTCCTTATATATCAACATCTTTTCTTTTGAAATTCCTTCCATAAGTTTTGGACCAACTTAGAGTATTTTCTGTTAATGTGCCAGATTCAGGCACCCATTTACTAACTAGGGGAATTTGATGTTCTATGCAGCTCCTAAGACAAAGTTTTTGACTTAATTCCTGGAGGAATTGTCAGCACCAGATTTTGGTGCGGACTTATTATCATTGTTTACTGTATCTTTCTTTATCCAAATCTTATTCATTTCACTCCATATCTCATCCATATTAATTTTCTTTTTGCCTCTATCTTGTTTCTACTCATCCAGTTTTCTGTTTACTAGACCTTTTCTTCCATTGTTTTTACTTCTGCATAATCTTGCACTATGACCAAATTTATTGCAGTTATAGCATACAACATTTCCTTTCTTATAAACCTAATTTTCTCTTGATCTGTACTGATTAGCCATATGTCCAAACCCATTGCAAACAAAGTAGTAACCATTGAAAGAATTGCTAATTCTTCTTTTATTAGAATTATTCATTGTCATACTTCTGCATTCATTTGATCTATGACCATACCCATTACATTTGAAGCATTGACCAAAGAAGGATAGACCATTTTGATTTACTCTGCTTCTACACTAAGTAGCTCTATGATCAAATTTGTTGCAGTTGAAACAATTTCCATTGAATGATGGATATCTTTGAGCATTTGGTTCTTACTGGAGGTTTTCTAGATCTTTTTCTCTCATTCCAAGGTTGAAAATTTCTCAGTTCGGATCCAGAGCTTTCGCCTTTCTCATACCTAAGATTATGCTTATTAACATCCTTTTTCTACCCTTTAATGACTGCTTCAAGTTTAACTGAGCTTATCTTGAACTTCTCCTTATACTCATTTGCAATTTCTAGGCCATGTCTGAGTGTGATAATCTGTCTCTCAAGTTCTCTTTCATTATCTCTGCTTTCATGTAGATTAGATTCTAGAAGGCCAGCTATCACATCCAATTTACAGCATTCTTCAGAACTCTTTTTTAGATTTTGATTTAAGTCTTCTTTAGCTTTCTTCTTATCTTCAATTTCCTTAGTTAGTCTCATCACTCTAGTTTCCATCTCATGTTTTAGAATAGTAACTACTTTAGTTAACTTCTCACATTCCTTTGTCTTCTCATCCAGGGCCTTGTCTTCATAAGGTTTTCCCAATTGAAAAGGTGGCTCCTTTCCTTTTGCATTAGATTTACTCAATTTTTCTTTTAAAACTTTAATGAAGTCTTTAGCCTTTTTAAGGTTGTCTTAGAGCTCTTGAACTTCTGCCTTGGACTACTCAAGATCATCTAGGGAAAGATTAAGTTGCCCTTGAAGGTCATATTCATCCATTATGGTGTCTTCCTAGATCTTCCTTAAGCTGTTAAGATTTTTCAAAGGAACTTACCTTTGATACCAATTTTGGAATAGGTTTGGACAACTGAGAGGGGGGGTGAATCAGTTGTTTCTCTATTTAATCTTTTACAACTTAAATTAAATCAATGATATAAACTTTCTAGCATTAGACAATATCATATGAGTAGAAAACATGAATGACACATTTGACACAAAGATTTTGATGTGGAAACCTGGTTAAGGGAAAAACCATAGTGGGGGTTAACCCACAAAAATTAATACCCTATTAAAAGTCTTTTACAAATGGGAATGCACATGCATTCGGGCTCACTGCCCTGAGCTCACTACTCAAGTTTGGAGGCTCACTGCCTACAGAAAAGTTTACAAGAGATTTACAGAGATTTTGAACTGGTAAGATGCATCTACCAATGCTAGAGATCAGTGCCGATTAAGTACAAAAACTAACTTTGTACACTTCATCTTTATTCTGCTCTTCTCTTTATTATGCCTTCATTTAGATATTAGATTACCACTCCTTTTACACTTTCTTAATCATCACAATATATACTCACACAATATCCACAATCATCGGCTATATATATCCTTATCATGAATTGCAATCACTTGCTAGTCGGCAACAGTCAACAACACTTAGAACCTTTTAAGAATGTTATGCTCTGTCGGCTAGATCCATACACCAGTATTGATGCGTATCAAAAATAACACATGTAGATCATCATACATGTCAGCCACTAACATTATATCTCATACATAGCTTAACAAAACACTTCTATTAGGTCTGCACAAGGATTTATCATAAGTTTGCTTGTTCTTTACTGAACTATTCTGTCAATAACAAGGACTTGGTATTCAAATGCTCATAACTTTTGATCCTATTATCTCAGGAAGCTAAAAAATTAGATTTAGATTGTCTTAGTGTCCCTCTACAATCATTCAGATCTACAACACAATGATTATGTGGAGAGATCTGCTGACCAAAATACTGGACTCTGCTATATGCTCTATTTTAGGTTCCCGGACTTAAATAGATTATCATTCTGATTTCCAGTATGATCAGATACTACATTGCGGATGTGTGGAACAATCTTAATTGCCATCAATGACAACACCTATCAATGCTAAGTAGTGTCTCTTATCAACATGATCCAATAACAAGGATCCAAAAAAAATTAATAGTGTAGATGAATTGATTGAAAGTGCTCTAGCAAGTGAAGAAAGGCATGCACATGATCCAAGTGGTTCAGGGAGGGCATATAGAAGAAGTGAATCACTTGATGCACCTCCAACTAAAAAGGTGAAGATCATTAACTTGAAGCATGAAGAGGAAGTTGAACTGATAGATTTGGAAGAGGAGATAAATGAAAAATAAAAATAAATCTCCCAACAGGTGAATTCACCTACAAGAATAAGGCCCTATGCCTCTCTTGATAATAGATTGGCAACGTCAATCCCTGGTCATCAAATAGATATAGAGGATATCAAAGTATTGGCATGCTCACAAGTTTTGGAGATGATGCCTTTGTGAACACCCCTGAATTCAAGGGGTATGTATTGAAAGTCAGGAATGAGGAATTTCAGAAGAAAGTAGAGGAAGCCAAGAGCAGAGTAGATCCAAAAAAATATGAAGAAATAACTTAGAGGGTACTGAATGAAGTGAGTCAAGATATTAACAAGATGACCCCTGATGAGGGAAGAGCTCTGGTGGAGAAAAGGGGTCTGCTATTGCTTCCACATTGGACCTTAGCAGATGCCATTGCTTTTGATACTGTCACAAGAAATGACACTGATGTATCTTATGATCAAGTCAAAAAGGCACTCTCTGGTGTAGGTTTTAATCCTACATTTGAGACCATGGAAATATGGGCATTAGCCCCAAATAATAATAAGCCAAGGGTTGGTTTAGGAAAATTGACAGGGGATGTCATAATAAAGAGAGTGTCAGACATTTCAACCCCTCAAGCTGCAAGTTTGAATGTTCAAACAACCTGATTTGTTGAGGTTGTTACGAATAAATTGTAGAGAGACTATGATGAGCTTCTTTTGAAATATGGACAAGCCATGGAAGAATTGAATAAATGTAAGGAGAAATTGTTGTTGGCTCCACGTGCTTTATCTCAGAGTGTTCTTTCTCTTATACAAACTGTAGAAGCATTTCCAACAGACAGGGAGGCTCTGCTCTTAGAGATCAAGGAGTTGAAAGAAGAAGTGAAGAATCTAAAGGATGAGAAAAATAATTCTATCAGAGAAATGGCTACAAATATGATTAACCATAGGTTATCCAAGATCATTGCCAGAGTTGATGATACATGGATGTCATATTCAAATTTGAAGACAACTTTGGATAAACATGAACATGATAAGTAAAGGCTGAAGGAGATGCGTAGAGTGTGGCTGCCAAGAACTGGAGAGATAAGGGAAGTTCACATATGTTCTAGGTATGCCATTGATGCTCCACCAAAAATAAAGCTAACTTTGGATATGTTACTTTTGTTAGAAGAGGTGGTATCTTTTCAACTAAAATTGGATAAAGTTTTGAATGCGAAAAGGTAATCAATAGAGAATATAGATAAAATACTCATGCCAAGTATATTAGAGGATGATGGACAAATCAAAAGTCTAGATAAATGGAAGGCTGATTTTGAAGGTATAGCTGGCCAAATTATGTCATCCAGTTGTGTAGATGGTGATCCGAGCATGAAAATTTTAAGCTCTACACTTGATAAGTTGCATGTGATGGAATTAAATTTTGAAATATTTTGCAACGAAACAAAGATTTTATTGGATGCAAGGTATACAATGCTTAATGAAAAAATAGCAAATTTGATTCTTTTTCAATGGCCACCAGAGAAGTCATGTATAGCCTGGGTGGAGAAATATGGGTAAATGTGTCCAATCATGTGATAAGTCTTCTTCATCACTAGAATCAAGGACCTCCAACAATTTTGTCATCTCCAATATCAATTGTATTTTTGTCTTTTCTTTCATATGTAATTTAAATTTATTTCCCAATGCATATGGGCAATGGCTTGTATTGTAAGATTCTATAACTGACATATGGCAACGAGTTTTTGGGAAAATACTCTGGTGTCTATAATAGAGCATGTTGTACTACTTGTAGTGGTTGTTGAAAGATTTGGAAAACTTTGATAATGAAAATATAGAGCAATTTTGGAGGTTGTCCATATTTCTAAGTTGTAAGTTTAGTTTCTTGCATTATAGAATGTATGTTTTTTTATAAGCATTTTATAAATTTCAGATTGAGCTTATATGAAAAATGCCTTTGAGCATGTGTTTCCAATAATTATCTCCTGGTTGTTTACATTTCTCTTTTGAAGGAACATACTAAGGGTTTCTGAAATCATAAATATACATTTTCTATCTTGCATGTATGGTTTTTTGCTTCTATTCAAGGAATAGATTAAAATGCTTTAAGTCAGATTGGGGAGGTGTGTTTTGCAATCAGGATATCTGTAATAAGATTCATTGGGAATACCCATTCTTGGATTATTTTTTGTAAGGTAGGAACATGTTGTGCCTTGCACACACGCCCCATTCTAAACATGGGGGCCCCTCCCCTCTGTTCTCTTTTGTTTTGGCTAGTGAGTCATTTGGTTTTTTGATCTCTCTCTCTCGGAGTGGTTGTATGGTCTAAAGTATCTGTGCCCTGGATAGAATGATTACATTGAAAAAATCACTTCAAACTTGCTACGGAGGGTTGTCATTTTCCCTCTGGAGTCCTTGATTTAGTATTTTACGCTAAAACTGAACTCAACTAACCTTTGCACTAAATCTGGCTTCAACTGACCTTTGCGCTAAATTTGGCTTCAACCGACCTCTGCGCCGATTTTCAGTCTGTCGGACCTAGCGCTAAAATCCCCTCCGTCCGACCTATGCGCTAAAATTCGTTCCAAGTGACTTTGCGCTAAAATCTTCAATCGCCGACTTGGTCGGATCCCCAAACAAACCCTGCAGGTCGGATGAGTCCGAAAACCCCGCCAAACAGGTTAAGTCGGAGACCTCCAGATTTCGCGCTGATTCTTCCCTCAACTGACCAGGTCAGAGACTTCCAGTTTTCCCGCCAAGTCGGAACTGCTGCAAATCCGCGCTGACAGTCCGTACTCCTGAGTAATTAATGGCGGATTTGCGTGGCTTAAATAGGGAAGTTAAGTGGGATTAACTCATTTTTCACTGCATTTTCAAAGCTGCGCATCTTGAGCTCTGATTTTCACGGCCGACATCGCCCGAGCTCAAACCCGCGACCTCTCGACAAGTTAGATCTGCGCCACCATTTACAGGTAGGGTTCTAACCCTTTGCATTTCTGAGTTTCTCTAGGGTTTTTTGAAGTAAAGTCAGGGGAAACCGTTAGGGTTTTCATTTTTTTATTGTGATTGCTGAAATGTGATAGTTCTGGGTTAGGGTTTGGTGAGTCGATCCTTTCATTTTTCAAACCCTAAGTTTAAAAGACCACAAACTAAGATGCCTTAGGTGAATTTAGACCCTTTCGGGTCAAAACCCTGCAAACCCCGCGCATGAAGTCGGCGCTGAATTGACCTTCGACCGACCTCTAAACGACCAAACCATTCAATATGGTCAGACACCCTGGGATCTAGCGCCAAAATCCAGCACCCAATTGCGCTAAAAATGACCTCATCTGACCTTCGCAACTAACATATCGTTTCCAATCGGGTCAGATGGTTTAGAAATGCCCGTAACTCTGAAAACCTCCTTTTTGCGCTAAAATCTCCTCTGTCTGACTTTGCGCTACAATACCTTGTATCTGACTTAGTCAGACCCCGTCAAAACCCGTGCAAGTCAGACTCACCTGAATTCCGCGCAGGAGGACTCTTGTTATACCAGCAATCATTTTGCGCTAGTTTGTCCATCGACCGACTTGTAAACCATTGGAGGTCGAAGACCTCCAAATCTCGCGCAAGTCAGACACCCTTGAAAATAGCACAAATTCTGGGATGCACAGAACAAACCCTCATCTAAGGTCAGACCTGCCTCATTTTCTCGCCAAGGTCGGACAACCTCCATATTAGCGCAAATCTCCCTAAATGGCCGAATTTGCGGAAATTTCTTTAGGGAAGATGGTTCAAGGTAAGGTCATTAAGGTTGTAATGCTGTAATAATGATGTTTAGGTGAATCTTTTTACAACATTTGATATCTCCTTGCATGCAGTACCATGTGTATGTTAACTTAGTCTTCCTTCAAAATGCATGCTTATAATGAATGATAGATTTATGATTGGTTTATCTAATCCTAGGAGTATATCAAGGAACTTACTTGGTATCAAGCTTATAAGGTCTAGTTTTGTAGATTAGATGACTGCACAAGCTCAAGCCATGAAGTATGAGTTCAAAGGGATACCCCCAGAGACCAAAATCCACTCTGGGTGGAGTAACGTGGGAGACACCGATCTAGGTCATATTGACTTAGATGATTTCAGACTCAGAATCTTCGGACCCACTCTGACTCCTCGGGCTAAGAGACTTAAGGACAGTGGACTCGGACAAGCAGCTGCCTTCCCGACCTCTGTTCAGTGTGCAGAATTGATAGCAAGTTGTGCAGATAGATACGATATCGTATCTAGACAAATTCAGACAGCTAGTGGAGAAGTCCTGGCTGATTTGTCCCCGCCTGCTTTGGCAGAGATGCTGGATATCCCGTGGCATAAAACCATGACTATGCCCGACAGGCAAGCATCTAAGGAGGCATATAATAAAGATGTGGAGGGATGCAGGAAACATATAAACGACCATTGGGTCAAGAGCAAGAAATTCGCTCTCGTCAAGCTCCCCATAGTATTATATAGAATTGATTTCCACGATGAGATTGGGGATATAGTAACCTTTTTGAGCAGAGTGTATGGGTTACCTGCTGCTTCCACTTTTGAAGATTGGATGTTCATTATGATCTCGAAAGTATTGAAGGGAACCAAGTTCCATTGGTCGCAGATCCTTAGCGACAATATACATGAAGCTTTCAGCAACTTCAATGAGAAGAAATATTTCAGATGGACATCCTACGTCGTCTATGCATTGGCAAGAATGAATCATTACGACGGATTGTCCAAGATCGGAGAAATCGGGAATGATGAAAAGACACAGGTTAAGGTATATGAAGCCTATCCTCAATTAACTTCATCACAATCATTGATACACTTCAAGCGAGTCAACGATGCATTTACTATGTACATAGCAAGGAAGTTGCAAGGTAATATAGCCTTGAGGATTTCAGCCGAGGCTATGAACAAAGTAATCCAATATGGCCGATGGTATATCCAATTTGAAAAATTCACATACATCAGGGTGCAAGGCTTCACTGGAATGGCATATAGGTTGCCGAGATATCCCGATGATAAGACAGTGCTCCTAGAACTGTCTAGGCAACTAGTGCCATGTGCCGAAAAGCTCAAGCACCTGCACAGAACAAATGTCCAATTTCCCATCAGGTTTGGCAGAGGACTCTACGCATGCCCTTCCCTCGCCTCAGCTGAGTATTCGGATAAAGAGCTCCAGCTCCTGAACTTGCACTATTACAATGCCAGGGCTCACTTTGACCCAAATCAGGTGATGGAGAAGTTCGTGAGCAGGAAGTTGTTTCACAAGGATCATATTGAAGATTTCTGGGCCAACTGCCCTGATGACTACGAGGTCATGAAGAGGGCGCACTCGAGGCTATCCTTGGATTTTATTAAGAAATTTCATGTAATGGCAGTGCCAGACCAATTGCAGGATGATGATAATGTCATGGTTAGAGGCCCATGGGAGACACAATACCACCTGCCCATCCCATTACCCAATTGGGTGAACGCTGAAGAAAGTTCCTTGGATGTGATCATGAAGGAGCCGATTAGATTGAGTAAAGCCTGGGTCAGAGCACAATTGGGTGTCCTAAGGGGGCAAGGAGTCCAATTGACCTATACGGCGGTTGAATCAGATAAGGACTCCGACGGAGAGGAGGATGAGCCCGTATTGGGGACAGATGATACAGAGCCAATCAGGGAAAAGGATTCAGATATTGATGAACATGCCCCTTTGGCAGCAAGGGCAAGAAAAGTGAAAAAACCTCCTGTAAGATCTCCCTAGAAAAGGGATCCGCCTCCTAGGGCCAGAGTTTCTAAGAGGAAAGACATGCCAGATAGTGCTGGGGAGGCCTCCAAGGCCAAGAAGGTAAAAACAAAAGCAACGAGTAAGGAGAATGTTACTACCAAGGATGATTCAACTCCTTCAATCTCCCAAACCCCCATGCCCGATACAGGAACGGCTGTTCTGACTTCCACCTTCTCTACTTCTATCCCTCCTCCTTCTTCCGTTTCATCTACTTCTCCCACCACTTCAGCCGTCATTGTGTAGGAATCATCTCCTTCCGCTTCTCCTTCCTCTGGAATTACTACCACTTCCTGCCCACTGGCAATCTCCTCCGG
Organism: Cunninghamia lanceolata; assembly: GCA_027924645.1. NCBI lineage: Eukaryota > Viridiplantae > Streptophyta > Pinopsida > Cupressales > Cupressaceae > Cunninghamia > Cunninghamia lanceolata. Next base: position 2,504,440 of record BSBN01000978.1, read on the forward strand.
TGATCCCAGCAATCCTATTTCTCCCACTCTAGCCATTACGTATCCTACCCTTTCTTCTCCCTTACCATTGCCTGCCTTCGCTAATTTGACTCAAATTAGTACCCCTTCCTTCCCAATTTCTTTTGCTGTTCCCCTTTCACAAATGCCTGCGATGTCATTGGAAGTACCTTTGTTGGATGGTATTGAGAAAGTGTGCGCGGAGTTAGGATTACAAGAGCACGGGGTAGTGACTGAAAAGAGCGAGGGAGCGTTGACCAGTGAAAATGATAAAAGCCCCCTCGACACGTCTGTTGGTATAAAGATAATTGATATATCTGATAGTCCACTGAGCAAGGACCCAACAGAGGAAGTTTTGGAAATTGCACGGGAAAATGTGCTCGAGAGCCTAAAGGAATTGGCCCAAGGAGAAAAGGAGAAGAGCCCTGAGCCCGAACAAGGGCCTTCCAAAGAATTGATTGTATCAGATAAGGATGGAGCCGCTAAGTTGAATAAATCTTCCGCTCCCGAATGGCTGCAGGATAGGATGGTATACCCAGAACCCCAGATTGAAGTAATGAAAATTGATTTGAGCACCATCCTATCGCAGGCTCAAAAACCTCAAAAGCAAAAGAGGGAGAAGGTGCAATCAAGGATCTACCAGAGCGAATCAGGCTCAAGGATTGCGGAGGTAGCTGTCCCTCCAGCTGACGTAGCGAGAGATCAGGTCAGGGCAGAGGATTATGTGATATCTACAGTCGACTTAGGCCCAACCACCCGTGCTCAAAGGGTGGATGATTTCAAGGGATCAGTTACGTCAATTTTGAAGCAGTTGGATAAGGACGAGATGTCCAAGAAGGAATTAAAGTGCCAAAATGAGGAGCTCAGGGCATGTCTTCAATTTTTGGTAAAACCAATAGATGCAGGGGGTGATATAAGGACTGTGCCTACCTTCCTATCTACAGATGAAATGGCAAAGCTGAGCGAGGTAAGATCAAAGTCCTAGGGTGTCGAGAATTGGTTGATGAGTGTTTTTGAGGCAGGATGCGATGCCATAAGTGCCTCTGCTCAAATCCACCAATGTACAGTGGAATTGCTTAAGAAATGGAAGGATTTGCGTGATGAATGTGACTTGTTCGATGAATACTATTCTCACATGTATCCGCGAATCAAGGGTATCCGGGAGTTGCCAGCTCAAACCTTGGTCACAGAGAATATTTTGACTGGAGATAGGCTCCCGAAGGCTATTGAGTGGTATCAGCAGTTACTTCTGAGGAAAGAGACCTTTGAGCATGTAAAGGAAGCATATAAACCCGCCGACGAAGAGCTGAGATCTATCGTATACAATATCAGCGATGCTTTGAGAAGCTGTAGAGATGAATCTTTTGATGATTATGCTCCTTTCGAGGTCGAAAAATGCAAAGGTAAACTGCATGTTATGTTATTTGAAGACACTGTGCTAAGTACGGAAGAACGGCTGGGTAAAGCAAGTGACCTCAGAGCAAAATTCAAAGCATTCCGCAGAGCAGAGATAGATTTTGAAAGGATATACACCAGGTTCAGTCCGGAGCTAGAGGTATTCGATTATAGAATACATCATCTGAAAGATCCAGACCCGTCTGATATCAATCCGGCACTTGAAGCATGGTTGGCCTATCGGAATAAGCTGTCCAACGGGGATAGTATCGACCTGGATAAAGAATCTTAATATTATTTGAATATTTTATTGATTCAATCCTGTCATTGTTGTAAATTTGATATATCTGGACAGTATGTGATTCATTTTTGTCTTCTTCTCACCTCCTAAATGAGTCTTTTCACTAATGTATTGAGTTGGCTAGTCAAAATGACTAGATTCTATCTGGAGCTGTTTTTTCATCTTTTTCATAAAAGACAAAATGTAATCCAGGAATTAATGTGGGTCTTTCTCGATGTAATCTGGGCCGTCGATGTTGAGTTAATCTCCACCATTCATTTGAAGGGCTAGGGTATGCTGCTTTCTATATAAAGGGCTGCCATTTCCACTTTTGTAAGAGAGATTTTGATGCCAAATTATTGACTCTGTGCCATTTCAATTAAATACAAAGCAAGTTTCTGCAGTATTTCTGAGAATTTGCATCTTGTGTCGATTCATTGTGGTCTTCATGGTTTGCTTCTTGCTCTCCCATAGCTAAATTAGTTGTGCCTTTATGATGTTAATGGTTTATTGCAGTATTTGATGAATGTTCCGAGTCCATACTTTTAGTTGTTTGCTGATGGTAAATAACTGTGTAAAGTTAGCCTGGGCTTATTATTTGTGCTAAAGTTCAACTTCATTTTATGAGTTAAGTTGCGCCATTTATTGGGTATTTAACAACTAAATGTGGTCTGAAAACCTTTCGACTTCCATTGAAGATAGCACCATTTTCTGCAGCACTGTAACACCCATTTCAGTTTGGTAACTCAGAGAACTAGTTTAAAGTCTAGAATATTTGTCTACTAAGGATAACCCTTGCATTGTGAATGTCACTTAGGATTCCTTCTAACCCTAAATCTTTTGCATTTTCTTTAAACCCAATGTTTAGTTGTTAGAATAGAAATTTCAGCAGCACCTTATTTTAGTTTATCAGCTGAGAATCATAATAGGGTTTATGTGTATTTGTTGTCTAAACCTTGAAGATTTGCAGACTGCATGTAAGACCCCTTGTAGGTACAGCTAGAACATAACCATTGAGAAATTCCAAGCAAGCTAAGACCTAGCTGTATTATCCTTGGAGTAGTCTTGCCTAGGGTGAGATACTTTTCAAGAGAGGTGTGAAACCAGCAATCACACCTACGTTGTTGCGTGCTAAAACCACCATCAACAGAATTGGCACTAGAAGGAGGGCCAAAACTAAAAATCAGCAAGTCTGGGGACTAAACAGAGACACACTCGATCTAGTTTAGCTGGAGAAGAAATGCTATCTCTGACAGAATTTAGAAGAACAAGAAGGGATCAAGGAATACCCAGGGCTCCTCGAGCTCAGTCAGCCCCCAGAAATACTGCTGCAGATCCCAATAATCCCCCTATCATGGCTTACTTTGCGGGAAATAACCAGTCCCCTCTGCTGTTCAATGACTACCATGACATGCCCAAAAACCCAAACAAGTTCTGCTCAAAGTTCAGGGTACATGACCCAGACAGGACCGCGGATGAACACATTAAGATCTTTGAAGCTAATATGTTCATGTTACAGGTGTAGCATGAAGATGTGATATGCTGACTGTTCCCCTACTCTTTGCAGGATGAAGCCTACTACTGGTTTGCCAATCTCCTGGCGGCATCTATAAATTCCTGGCCAAATCTGAAGACAGCTTTTCTGAATAGGTTTCGTATGCCCACTACCCCGTCTGATCTTTACTGTTCTTTCATGGAGATTCGACGAGAGGAAGGTGAGATGATCAGCACCTTCAATAACAGATTCCAGAAAGCTTACAGTCGTCTGCAGGCCCCCTATGCTATAGACCAGGCTGCTGCCCTACCTATTTACTATGCTGCCCTAGATAAACTCACCTCCATGTTTGCAAGGAGGGCCAACCTGGTACCAGCCAGTTTAGCTGCAACATATGCTGCCGCTGTCGAAGTGAGTACCCAGCTTAGACAAACAGCCTCTGGCCCACTGAATCACATGGGTCCCGTGGCCATGCCAAACCAAATTCCCATGATAAATCATGCATTGGCCAATCGAACCCCTGTAATGAACCCAGTCCCGAGCCCAGCTGCCACACAAGCTCTAGTAATCCATCCAGGCAACCCAGTGGCTGAAATGCCTCCAGCGCAAATGCCTTTCCTGCAGTCCTCGGAGGCGGCCAAGACCAAGGAAGACAGGGACGATATCAAAGAGCTGGTTGAATAGATGAAAAAGCTCACTGCTGAAGTTACTCACCTCAAAAACTAGAATGCTTATTTACAGCAGAAGGGGCAGAATCAGCAACATCTCCAAAGCCAGCAGCATTCACAAAATCAAGGCCCAAACCAATTTCCAAATCAAAATCAATATCAAAATCAGAGCTTTCAGCAGTGGTCAAATCGATCCTGGAATACCAAGCCTAACAATGGGGGAGTGCCTTCACCTTTGGAAAATTAGAGTAACGACACCAGACCCCCAGGTCATGTAATGCTGGCCGAAGCTGCCTTATCTACCTGGTGCAGATTGCACAACACCAATGCCCATTCTGAGTTGGATTGCCTAGAATTCCAGATTGCTTCTAGTATCTTTCAAATGGAAATTCAGAACGCTGAACATCAAGAGACTCCACCAACCGGGTATGAGATTGTCCCCTCTTAGAGGTATGATGCTGCTCTCGTTCTTGATAGTTATACATTCCCATTCCAGGATGATAACCAACCTGAAGAAGAAGAGTCTGAGGAGGTCAATGCATATCAGCAGTACAACAAGACTCCTTATAATTTGAGGAGTAGCAAGCCAAAAGGCCCTTTCACCACTTCCATTCCCCCAAATAATTATCAAGTCCGGCCTGATCCTCAGGCTACCAATAATCCTGAACCCCCCAAAGCCCCTCTTCAAACCGTACATCATGGTACCATTGTTGATCTGGAGAGATTCCAGCGTGCTGATATGGTAAAAATAGGACAGTATGTGGCTGATGAGCTTAAAAAGATGAAGGTCAGTCTCTCTGTGTATGACTTGTTTAAGATACTTGAGGTCAGAACATCTTTCTTTCAAGACATAGGCGCTGGAACCAAGACTGATCATACGCCAAGAGAAAACATCGCTAAGGATAATATTGATAAAGGGAAGGAAAGGATACATGTGACCGACATGGAACAAAAAGTAACTCTATATAAAGACAGGAAGGAAAGTCCGCCTTTCCTTTTAACCCTCAGGATTTTCAACAAAAACCTTCACAATTGTTTAGTAGATTCAGGTGCTTCCACAAATGTAATGCCATTGTCCGTTTGTAAAGCGCTTGGGCTCGCTCCAGCCAAGTCCTCCAGAAAAGTGACGCAATTAGATAAAACTGAGGTGAATGTGATTGGTGAATTGAACCGGATACACATGCAATTGGCTTCTGATCCTAGGGTGCAGCAGTATATCGATATTCAAGTGGTGGATATTCTAGATCAATACGGTATGCTTTTAAGTAGAGACTGGTCCAGAACTCTGAATGGATATATGGCGATAGATTTCTCTCATATGTGGCTGCCGTGGAAGGGATTAGCTAATCAAATCCGTATTGAAAGGGAACCTAAGATGAAGCACATGATCACTGAATTTAATCAGCCCAACGAAATTTTGTTTTCAGAGGTTGATTTGGGCGTCTACCTTCCCCACATCAATTCGCCATAAGAAATCCTCATGCTGAGTTGCTTAAGACCTCCTAAACCTCTGATAGAAAGACCAGAAGGTACAGCGGCATACGTTCAATCTGATGAAGGAGAATCTTCAGAGGAGGACGAGCCCGGGGTCTTCGAGGGGTTTCGTAGTTTTGTAGCCAGATTTGTGCAAGATCAAACTGTTGTTGGGAGGCAGGTCCAAATGGAGGAATTATTATTGCCCAACTGGTGTCGCATACACGATACATCTCATTCTGAATTTACCTGCCAACTATGTCAAGAGGCAATTAAGCAAGTGCAAAAGCAACTAAAGGTTCCCTTAATTCCGAAGGGTGAACCGATGGCTGAAAAGAAGGAAGAGTCTGAACCTCTACTTGAGCAAGAGAAATCAAGAAAGGAAGAGAAATCAGGAAAGGAAGAGAAATCAGGGAAGAAAGAGAAACCAGGAAGATAGAGGGAAGACAACAAGGATTTTCGTATATGGACCTTGAGATTTGACGGTTCAAGGTGTAGGCAAGGGTCCGGTGCAGGAGTCGAGCTGATTAGTCCTACTGGGAGTTCATTTCTGACATCACAAAGACTGCAATTTCCATGTACAAACAACGTCGCTGAATATGAGGCGTTGGTGCAAGGATTGCTGCTAGCATTACAGAAAAAGGTCAGGGTTGTCCAGGTGTTTGGTGATTCTGAGTTAGTGGTGAAACAAGTGCAAAAACAGTATTCATGTAATGACAAGAGGTTGAATAGGTACAGGAATAGGGTATGGGATTTGATTGAATGCTTTGACGGTTTTAACATCTAGGTCATTCCTAAAAGGCAAAATCATGTTGCAAATGCTTTGGCCCAGACCGCAAGCACATTGGAACCCACGTCCATGGCGGGATTGAAAAAGTTTTCTGTTGAGTTCGTGGCTACTCCCTCTGTGCCCGACAACATTACCAATTTTCAAGTTTTCGAGGATGATCAACACATACTCAATTTTCTTTCCTCATCAGACGTGTTCACTGCTCAGATAATAGATGAAGAAGAGGTAGAGCCTACTGAAATCGATTTGGAAGGAGTACTGAATCTGAAAACAAATACAATCCCCAGAGGAATAGTAGAATTGGAAAGACTGTTTGACGCAGATAATCTAGGAACTCAGAAGAAAGAAGGAGAATCTCCAGGAGGAAAGTGTGACCCTTTTAACTTGGGGACAGAGGCGGATGTGAAGAATGTGTTTATTGGAAAGGCCAGCACAGAGGATGAAAGGACTGGAATCATACATGCACTAAGAGATTACCATGAGGTAATAGCTTGGAGTTATGAGGATCTAAAAACTTACGACACCTCGATTATCACACACACAATCCCGCTGAAGCCAGGGGCAAAGCCTTTCAGGCAAAAGCAGAGGCCAGTTAATGCACTTTTGGAGCCACTCATTTTCAAAGAAGTTCAGAAGCTATTATCAGTTAAGATAATATTTCCAGTCAGACACTCTGCATGGGTGGCGAATTTAGTTCCTGTTCGAAAGAAAAATGGGGAAATCAGGCTCTGCGTTGATTTCTGTAATTTAAACAGAGCCTCTGAAAAGGACAATTACCCGCTACCTTCATTGGACGAAGTATTGCAGATTGTCAATGGATCCCAGATGATGTCATTTCTAGACGGATACTCTGGTTATAATCAGGTAATGGTGGAATACGAAGATAGATTAAAAACATCTTTCACCTGCAAATGGGGCATCTATGCGTACCGGCGAATGCCATTTGGTTTGATAAATGCTGGCGCAACTTTTCAGCGCGCAATGGATGTCGCCTTCAAAGGATTAGTTGGAAAATGCATAATCATCTACATGGATGATTTGACGGTGTTCTCAAAAAGGCGCAAAGACCATGTAGCTGATCTGAGGAAGGTGTTGCAGCGATGTAAGGATTACGGCATATCACTTAACCCCAAGAAATGCATGTTTGGGGTAACTGAAGGAAAGCTATTGGGGCATGTGATATCTGACCAGGGAATATCCATTGATCCGGATAGAATCCAAGCAATATTCAAGATTGCCCCTCCGGCCAGTAAAAAGGAAATTAAATCATATTTCGGTAAGATTAACTTTATGCGCAAGTTCATCATAGGATTTGCTGAGATAGTTTGACCTCTCAACGCCATGCTGAAAAAGGATGCTAAAATGGACTGGACCCCAGAAGCTAAGGCTGCCTTTGTAGAAATCAAGCAAGCTATATCCAACGCACCTGTTTTGGTTAGCCCTGATTATGCATTGCCATTTTACTACTCATTTGCTTCAGAACATACTTGCGCAGCGATGTTGACCCAAAAGAGGTCAGTTGACGATGAAAGGCCCATTACTTTCATGAGTACTCCATTAAAAGACGCAGAACTAAGATATCCAAACATGGAGAAACAGGCGTATGCTCTTGTCAAAGCGGTCAAGAAATTCTGTCACTATATCCTAAGAAGTCAAGTTACCGCCATAGTTCCAGATGCAGCAGTCAAAGCACTACTGATGCAGAGTGAATTAGGAGAAAGAAGAGGGAAGTGGGTCACCATATTGCAGGAATTTGACATAGAGATTCAACCCATGAAGTTGGTCAGAGGCCAAGCTTTGACTAAAACCATGGCCGAGGTAGAACCCGACCTAGTTTCTCAGCAGTATTTATTGGAGGATGTTTCAAAAGATGAATGGTACGGAGATATAATATTTTATTTGCTTAATAAACGCTGTCCGCAGCAGCTAAATGCAGTACAAAGAAGAGCTCTCAAGCTCAAAAGTAGCAGTTACATGATAAAAGGATCTGTCCTCTACAAGAAGAATCATGAGGGCATTTATCTAAGGTGTTTGGACAAGTCAGAAGTTGATCAGGTATTAATCAGTTTTCACGAGAGGTTCGGGCCAGGACATGGGTCGGCGCATTCGACAGCTAATCAGATTCTTCGGGCTGGGTATTACTGGCCAACATTGTTTAAGGATACGCATTCACATGTAAGGACCTGTCATATATGTCAAACCACCACGCATCGAGAACGCCACGCAGCCATGCCATTGCAACCGGTAGTGGAGGTACGACCATTTGCTCAGTGGGGGCTTGACTTCATCGGTATGATCAACCCACCCTCTTCTACGGGCCACAGGTATATTCTGACCGCTACTGACTACTGCACTCGCTGGTCTGAGGCGATAGCTTGTAAGAAATGCACCACGGAGGTAGTTATCAAATTTATTGAAAAGCATATTATCACTAGATTTGGTTGTCCATTTGCTTTAGTTTGTGATAATGGCCCTGCCTTTTCATCATTGCATTTTTCTAACTGGGCATTCGACTATGGGATCACTCTCAAATTCTCCTCTAACTACTATCCACAAGGAAATGGGGTAGCTGAATCAACAAACAAGAACCTGCTTGAAGTCATCAAGAGACTTTTAGACAAAAACCCCAGGGATTGGCACACCCAACTTAGGTTCGCCTTATGGGCTGATAGAATCCGACACAAAGCCGCCTTAAATACCTCCCTGTATCACCTGGTTTATGGGATTGAACCCATATTTCCCATCCACTTGAGAATCCCGGTACTTCAAATCATGCAAGAGTACCTCGAGACCGACAACCATTTGTCTTCACGACTGGCCCAGCTATTGCACCTTGAAGAGAAACACGATGCAGCCTTAGAAAACTTTGCTAAACACTAGGATGTAGTAAAACGATGGTTCAACAAGAGGGCCAAAATTAAAGCTTTTCGTATTTCTGATCTGGTCCTATATTGGGATAAAGCCCATGAGAGAAAGGGAGAACATGGCAAGTTTGACAAGCTTTGGTTAGGACCCTACCAGATTTATGAGATCCTGGGGGACAATACGTATCGACTCAAGAGCCTTATTGGTGAAGAGCTGCCATTGCCTGTCAATGGCCAGTTCCTGAAGCACTACTTCTAGGCCTGAGAGACATTTATGTCTCATTTTAGTGTATATAGTTAGAGGTTTGTTTGCTCTAGTTAGTTTAGGTTGTTGCTAGTTTAGTTTGCTTTCTTACTTTTGGCTGTCTTGCTTTTTGCTCTCCTTCAGGCCGGGCGTTTTGTTTCGTCTGGTTGTTCTTGTGCTTTCATTTGCTGCGTCTGCTTTGTCGCGGGGTCCTTATTTTTGACGTGGTGGCAGTTGTGTAGACCTGCGGATGCTTCCTTGTCGGGCAAATAATCTGTAGCCTTTCTTTGAGAAGCCAAAGTTTCGCTTAGGCCTTGCTGTGGGTTCCGCTGTTTTACCAGGAAACATGATGTCTTTTCACTAGAACGAGTCGTTAGCTGGTGCACCCAAAGTGTTTTCTAACCATATATCTCTCACACTTAAAGTGCTCCTAAAGTAGCTAAGTAACTCCGGGTGATCTTGTGTAAGCAAAAAGTTTGGGTCCCAAATTTTACCACCAACACTAATTCTGCAGATCCAGATGAGAGTGGCAGGCGGTACTAAGTACTGCTAGCCTACTGGGTAAAAATAAAAGGTGTTTCTCAACACCAGACCTACTACAAAGTATCAGTATAAAGATTATCATTTAAATACTCTCACATGAAGACTGTTATCTAAAGATTATTAGCATCAGAAATCATCAAAGGCAATATCAAGAAAGAATATCATTGCCGAAGAATTGTACTGGAAGGATTATCATTCACATTTATCAAGGCTCATCACGTCTCAACCTCAGGAGCATTCTCTTGGTGGTAAAATAATCCCAACTTCATAGCTTAGCACGAAGAATCTTGGATGAACTTAGTTGCCAAGGGATGGAATGAATACAATTGCACACACTCAGGTTTTCAGGATATGGAGGGATGCACTGGTTAAATGTCTTTAATTCTTGTGGTAAGGCACCATACTTTCTCGTCTAATGAGTGGGAAACATAGAGAGTCTGGGTTCGAACTAACGTTTATCTTGGAAATGCTTTGGAGCATTTCCCCATCAGAGTCACCATTTGTTATGCCTTGCACACATGCCCCATTCTAAACATGGGGGCCCCTCCCCTCTGTTCTCTTTTGTTTTGGCTAGTGAGTCATTTGGTTTTTTGATCTCTCTCTCTCGGAGTGGGTGTATGGTCTAAAGTATCTATGCCCTGGATAGAATGATTACATTGAAAAAATCACTTCAAACTTGCTAAGGAGGGTTGTCATTCTCCCTCTGGAGTCCTTGATTTAGTATTTTGCACTAAAACTGAACTCAACTGACTTTTGCGCTAAATCTGGCTTCAACTGACCTTTGCACTAAATTTGGCTTCAACCGACCTCTGCGTCGATTTTCAGTCTGTCGGACCTAGCGCTAAAATCCCCTTCGTCCGACCTATGCGCTAAAATCTTCAATCACCGACTTGGTCGGATCCCCAAACAAACCCTACAGGTCGGATGAGTCCGAAAACCCCGCCAAACAGGTTAAGTCGGAGACCTCCGGATTTCGCGCTGATTCTTCCCTCAACTGACCAGGTCAGAGACTTCCAGTTTTCCCACCAAGTCGGAACCGCTGCAAATCCGCGCTGACAGTCCGTACTCCCGAGTAATTAATGGTAGAATTACGTGGCTTAAATAGGGAAGTTAAGTGGGATTAACTCATTTTTCACTGCGTTTTCAAAGCTGCGCATCTTGAGCTCCAATTTTCACGGCCGACATCACCCGAGCTCGAACCCGCGACCTCTCGACAAGTTAGATCTGCACCGCCATTTATAGGTAGGGTTCTAACCCTTTGCATTTCTAAGTTTCTCTAGGGTTTTTTGAAGCAAAGTCAGGGGAAACCGTTAGGGTTTTCATTTTTTTATTGTGATTGCTGAAATGTGATAGTTCTGGGTTAGGGTTTGGTGAGTCGATCCTTTCATTTTTCAAACCCTAAGTTTAAAAGACCACAAACTAAGATGCCTTAGGCGAATTTAGACCCTTTCGGGTCAAAACCCTGCAAACCCCGCGCAAGAAGTCGGCACTGAATTGACCTTCGACCGACCTCTAAACGACCAAACCATCCAATATGGTCAGACACCCTGGGATCTAGCGCCAAAATCCAGTGCCCAATTGCGCTAAAAATGACCTCATCCGACCTTCGCAGCTAACATATCGTTTCCAATCGGGTCGGATGGTTTAGAAATGCCCACAACTCTGAAAAACTCCTTTTTGCGCTAAAATCTCCTCTGTCTGACTTTGCGCTACAATACCTTGTATCCGACTTAGTCAGACCCCGTCGAAACCCACACAAGTCAGACTCACCTGAATTCCGCGCAGGAGGACTCTTGTTATACCAGCAATCGTTTTGCGCTAGTTTGTCCACCGACCGACTTGTAAACCATTGGAGGTCGGAGACCTCCAAATCTCACGCAAGTCAGACACCCTTGCAAATAGTGCAAATTCTGGGACGCACAGAACAAACCCTCATCTGAGGTCAGACCTGCCTCATTTTCCCGCCAAGGTCGGACAACCTCCATATTAGCGCAAATCTCCCTAAATGGCCGAATTTGCTGAAATTTCTTTAGGGAAGATGGTTCAAGGTAAGGTCATTAAGGTTGTAATGCTGTAATAATGATGTTTAGGTGAATCTTTTTACAACATTTGATATCTCCTTGCATGCAGTACCATGTGTATGTTAACTTAGTCTTCCTTCGAAATGCATGCTTATAATGAATGATAGATTTATGATTGGTTTATCTAATCCTAGGAGTATATCAAGGAACTTACTTGGTATCAAGCTTATAAGGTCTGGTTTTGCAGATTAGATGACTGCACGAGCTCAAGCCATGAAGTATGAGTTCAAAGGGATACCCCCAAAGACCAAAATCCACTCTGGGTGGAGTAACGTGGGAGACACCGATCTAGGTCATATTGACTTAGATGATTTCAGACTCAGAATCTTCGGACCCACTCCGACTCCTCGGGCTAAGAGACTTAAGGACAGTGGACTCGGACAAGCAGCTGCCTTCCTGACCTCTGTTCAGTGTGCAGAATTGATAGCAAGTTGTGCAGATAGATACGATATCGTATCTAGACAAATTCAGACAGCTAGTGGAGAAGTCCTGGCTAATTTGTCCCCGCCTGCTTTGGCAGAGATGCTGGATATCCCGTGGCATAAAACCATGACTATGCCCGACAGGCAAGCATCTAAGGAGGCATATAATAAAGATGTGGAGGGATGCAGGAAACATATAAACGACCATTGGGTCAAGAGCAAGAAATTCGCTCTCGTCAAGCTCCCCATAGTATTATATAGAATTGATTTCCACGATGAGATTGGGGATATAGTAACCTTTTTGAGCAGAGTGTATGGGTTACCTGCTGCTTCCACTTTTGAAGATTGGATGTTCATTATGATCTCGGAAGTATTGAAGGGAACCAAGTTCCATTTGTCGCAGATCCTTAGCGACAATATACATGAAGCTTTCAGCAACTTCAATGAGAAGAAATATTTCAGATGGACATCGTACGTCGTCTATGCATTGGCAAGAATGAATCATTACGACGGATTGTCCAAGATCGGAGAAATCAGGAATGATGAAAAGACACAGGTTAAGGTATATGAAGCCTATCCTCAATTAACTTCATCACAATCATTGATACACTTCAAGCGAGTCAACGATGCATTTACTATGTACATAGCAAGGAAGTTGCAAGGTAATACAGCCTTGAGGATTTCAGCCGAGGCTATGAACGAAGTAATCCAATATGGCCGATGGTATATCTAATTTGAAAAATTCACATACATCAGGGTGCAAGCCTTCACTGGAATGGCATATAGGTTGCCGAGATATCCCGATGATAAGACAGTGCTCCTAGAACTGTCCAGGCAACTAGTGCCATGTGCCGAAAAGCTCAAGCACCTGCACAGAACAAATGTCCAATTTCCCATCAAGTTTGGCAGAGGACTCTACGCATGCCCTTCCCTTGCCTCAGCTAAGTATTCGGATAAAGAGTTCCAGCTCCTGAACTTGCACTATTACAATGCCAGGGCTCACTTTGACCCAAATCAGGTGATGGAGAAGTTCGTGAGCAGGAAGTTGTTTCACAAGGATCATATTGAAGATTTCTGGGCCAACTGCCCTGATGACTACGAGGTCATGAAGAGGGCGCACTCGAGGCTATCCTTGGATTTTATTAAGAAATTTCATGTAATGGCAGTGCCAGACCAATTGCAGGACGATGATAATGTCATGGTCAGAGGCCCATGGGAGACACAATACCACCTGCCCATCCCATTACCCAATTGGGCGAACGCTGAAGAAAGTTCCTTGGATGTGATCATGAAGGAGCCGATTAGATTGAGTAAAGCCTGGGTCAGAGCACAATTGGGTGTCCTAAGGGGGTAAGGAGTCCAATTGACCTATACGGCGGTTGAATCAGATAAGGACTCCGACGGAGAGGAGGATGAGCCCGTATTGGGGACAGATGATACAGAGCCAATCAGGGAAAAGGATTCAGATATTGATGAACATGCCCCTTTGGCAGCAAGGGCAAGAAAAGTGAAAAAACCTCCTGTAAGATCTCCTCGAAAAAAGGATCCACCTCCTAGGGCCAGAGTTTCTAAGAGGAAAGACATGCCAGATAGTGCTGGGGAGGCCTCCAAGGCCAAGAAGGTAAAAACAAAAGCAGCGAGTAAGGAGAATGTTACTACCAAGGATGATTCAACTCCTTCAATCTCCCAAACCCCCATGCCCGATACAGGAACGGCTGTTCTGACTTCCACCTTCTCTACTTCTATCCCTCCTCCTTCTTCTGTTTCATCTACTTCTCCCACCACTTCAGTCGTCATTGTGCAGGAATCATCTCCTTCCGCTTCTCCTTCCTCTGGCATTACTACCACTTCCTGCCCACTGGCAATCTCCTCCGGTGATCCCAGCAATCCTGTTTCTCCCACTCTAGCCATTACGTATCCTACCCTCTCTTCTCCCTTACCATTGCCTGCCTTCGCTAATTTGACCCAAATTAGTAACCCTTCCTTCACAATTTCTTCTGTTGTTCCCCTTTCACAAATGCCTGCGATGTCATTGGAAGTACCTTTGTTGGATGGTATTGAGAAAGTGTGCGCGGAGTTAGGATTACAAGAGCATGGGGTAGTGACTGAAAAGAGCAAGGGAGCGCTGACCAGTGAAAATGATAAAAGCCCCCTCGACACGTCTGTTGGTATAAAGATAATTGATATATCTGATAGTCCACTGAGCAAGGACCCAACAGAGGAAGTTTTGGAAATTGCACGGGAAAATGTGCTCGAGAGCCTAAAGGAATTGGCCCAAGGAGAAAAGGAGAAGAGCCCTGAGCCCAAACAAGGGCCTTCCAAAGAATTGATTGTATCAGATAAGGATGGAGCCGCTAAGTTGAACAAATCTTCCGCTCCCGAATGGCTGCAGGATAGGATGGTATACCCAGAACCCCAGATTGAAGTAATGAAAATTGATTTGAGCACCATCCTATCGCATGCTCAAAAACCTCAGAAGCAAAAGAGGGCGAAGGTGCAATCAATGATCTACCAGAGTGAATTAGGCTCAAGGATTGTGGAGGTAGCTGTCCCTCCAGCTGACGTAGTGAGAGATCAGGTCAGGGCAGAGGATTATGTGATATCTATAGTCAACTTAGGCCCAACCACCCGTGCTCAAAGGGTGGATGATTTCAAGGGATCAGTTACGTCAATTTTGAAGCAGTTGGATAAGGACGAGATGTCCAAGAAGGAATTAAAGCGCCAAAACGAGGAGCTCAGGGCATGTCTTCAATTTTTGGTAAAACCAATAGATGCAAGGGGTGATATAAGGACTGTGCCTACCTTCTTATCTACAGATGAAATGGCAAAGCTGAGCGAGGTAAGATCAAAGTCCCAAGGCATCGAGAATTGGTTGATGAGTGTTTTTGAGGCGGGATGCGACGCCATAAGTGCCTCTGCTCAAATCCACCAGCGTACAGTGGAATTGCTTAAGAAATGGAAGGATTTGCGTGATGAATGTGACTTGTTCGACGAATACTATTCTCACATGTATCCGCGAATCAAGGGTATCTGGGAGTTGCCAGCTCAAACCTTGGTCACAGAGAATATTTTGACTGGAGATAGGCTCCCGAAGGCTATTGAGTGGTATCAGCAGTTACTTCTGAGGAAAGAGACCTTTGAGCAAGTAAAGGAAGCATATAAACCCACCGACGAAGAGCTGAGATCTATCGTATACAATATCAGCGATGCTTTGAGAAGCTGTAGAGATGAATCTTTTGATGATTATGCTCCTTTCGAGGTTGAAAAATGCAAAGGTAAACTGCATGTTATATTATTTGAAGACACTGTGCTAAGTACGGAAGAACAGCTGGATAAAGCAAGTGACCTCAGAGCAGAATTCAAAGCATTCCGCAGAGCAGAGACAAATTTTGAAAGGATATACACTAGGTTCAGTTGGGAGCTAGAGGTATTCGATTATAGAATACATCATCTGAAAGATCCAGACCCGTCTGATATCAATCCGGCACTTGAAGCATGGTTGGCCTATCGGAATAAGCTGTCCAGCGGGGATAGTATCGACCTGGATAAAGAATCTTAATATTATTTGAATATTTTATTGATTCAATCCCGTTATTGTTGTAAATTTGATATATCTGGACAGTATGTGATTCATTTTTGTCTTCTTCTCACCTCCTAAATGAGTCTTTTCACTAATGTATTGAGTTGGCTAGTCAAAATGACTAGATTCTATCTGGAGCTGTTTTTTCATCTTTTTCATAAAAGACAAAATGTAATCCGGGAATTAATGTGGGTCTTTCTTGATGTAATCTGGGTCGTCGGTTTTGAGTTAATCTCCACCGTTCATTTGAAGGGCTAGGGTATGCTGCTTTCTATATAAAGGGCTGCCATTTCCACTTTTGTAAGAGAGATTTTGATGCCAAATTGTTGACTCTGTGCCATTTGAATTAAATACAAAGCAAGTTTCTGCAGTATTTCTGAGAATTTGCATCTTGTGTCGATTCATTGTGGTCTTCATGGTTTGCTTCTTGCTCTCCCATAGCTAAATTAGTTGTGCCTTTATGATGTTAATGGTTTATTGCAGTATTTGATGAATGTTCCGAGTCCATACTTTTAGTTGTTTGCTGATGGTAAATAACTGTGTAAAGTTAGCCTGGGCTTATTATTTGTGCTAAAGTTCAACTTCATTTTATGAGTTAAGTTGCGCCATTTATTGGGTATTTAACGACTAAATGTGGTCTGAAAACCTTTCGACTTCCATTGAAGATAGCACCGTTTTCTGCAGCACTGTAACACCCATTTCAGTTTGGTAACTCAGAGAACTGGTTTAAAGTTTGGAATATTTGTCTACTAAGGATAACCCTTGCATTGTGAATGTCACTTAGGATTCCTTATAACCCTAAATCTTTTGCATTTTCTTTAAACCCAATGTTTAGTTGTTAGAATAGAAATTTCAGTAGCACCTTATTTTGGTTTATCAGTTGAGAATCATAATAGGGTTTATGTGTATTTGTTGTCTAAACCTTGAAGATTTGCAGACTGCATGTAAGACCCCTTGTAGGTACAGCTAGAACATAACCATTGAGAAATTCCAAGCAAGCTAAGACCTAGCTGTATTATCCTTGGAGTAGTCTTGCCTAGGGTGAGATACTTTTCAAGAGAGGTGTGAAACCAGCAATCACACCTACGTTGTTGCGTGCTAAAAACACCATCAACAGAACGTAGTAAATCCTCTAAATTTGGTTGTTTGTAAGGACTTGACTCCAAACCCTAGGATTGGCACCAATCAAAGTTGGGCTTATTTTCACAAAATACCCATAATCAGGCAATCAGATACATTATGTAACGTTGGAAAATATCCCCTTGGGGGATTTACCCTCATAACGTTTAGGTCCCAGGTCTTTTATCTACATTTAGGACATCTTGCATCATATTTTAACATCCTGATGAAATGAGCCCTAAGTTTCATGACAAATGGGACCTAGGGGGGTCCCTTAAATCTAACCCTAACCAAAATAGGGAGGAGGACTTGGGTACCTATGCCCTAGTCCTACCGTATTTTGGGTTAGTCCCAAATTTTTAGTGTCAGCTTGTGACCATTATATAGGTCCTATGCCAACACAGTAAGTTTGAATTACAAAATTCTTGGCAGGAGTGTTTGTAGTTGCATATATAAGCATGTTTAGGCATTCATTTGTAAACTAGATGATTACTAGATAGCAATTTGGATTCTCAAGTTTATGTGAAGGTGATTCAAGGCATTCATTGTGTAGCAAGAGCATATTTGTGTTGTCTATGTGTTTGTGTTTGCAGATTTGAGAAATCATCTCCTCATGGCATGAAGAGCTTCTTTCTTCCATGAGATCTTCACTACAAGGTGACATCATTTGTGTTTTTGAGAATTTATCATTTAGTTTTTTCCTTTGCCTCACAAGGGCACACAATATCTATTTGACAATAGTGTTCAAAAGACTTGAATGTCTCTCCGGGGCTTGACTGAGGCAAGCCTCTAAACACCACAGCCCCCTCCCAACATTTCTATGATTATAGGTTATAGGTTGAAGATATAAGAAAAGTACAATTGTAGGAGGGCATTATAGAGTGTCAGATTTGTAGATCAGAGTTAAAAACAACACCTTGGACTCAGACACTCGCTCTTTAGTCCTCTGGCTTCTATGATGGGAAAATCTCTGTGATAGTAGGAACAAGTTGCAGACTAAGCTTCCAGATTTTAAAAAAAACCTAGGGATTAGACTTGGGAACCCACTCATTAGTCCTTGACTATTCTGATTCCAAACCCCAAAAATAGGTGCACAGTTATTTGTCATTTTACATCTTTCTATAGCAGTATTTTTTGATATTCGTCTGTTTGCTTTCATATTTGCATAATTAGGGTTTTGAAGCATAGTTGAGAATAAGTGAGCATAATTGATAATCAAATTATACAAATCCAAGTTTCCATACATCTCAAAGTGTTCTATGGTATGATAGTGCATTGCCACTTGACCCTAGGTCCTTTAATGAAAGGGTGAAAGGAGGATATACACATAAACTATCAAAAACCAATCATCCAAATTTTACCCTTTACATTTTGGTGAACATGTGTTGTTGGACTTGTTTGCACCTTACTAAGTGTTTTGCTTTAGATTTTCATTTATTTCACTAATTCATAGTATCATTCATCTTATTGCATTGGAAAACTTACAAAAAATTTGGAAAAATTAGAAAAAATTGCATTCTAGGGTTTCTATTTTGCAAACAATTAATTTGAATTTCATCAAATTTTTCATTTCTTCATTAGATGTGAGCTAAATTGCAGAAAATTACAAAAATTCAATAGCTTGCATTGCATTTTCATTATAAAATTGCTAGGGTTTTGTTAGAAATTTTGTATTTTTCGTATAACCTAGTAATTCCAAAATATAGGGTTTGTAGGCAAAATCTTGTTTCAATTTTTTTCTAATGATCTTAGGCACTCATTCAAATTTGAATTTGTCTGTAGTGTTGCATTTTAGTGTAAATTTGCATTTAGATCTCAAAAATTTACATTTTTACATAGAAAATTTCAACCAAAAACTAGCATTTTCATTAATTTTTCTTCAGATTTGCACTTACATTTTGCATCTTAGGGCTTGGAAATCATTTTCATATCTGAGTGCATTTATTTTTCATCATAAATCATCTTACAATACATTCATATAACATTTTACATCAAGATCTCAAACCTAGGGCTTGAAAAACCTTGATTTTCACTAGATTTGGCCTTATCGACTCTCAAAATTTGCACCATAGGCATGTTGTGAAGAATATTTTTGCACTAATTGGCTGTTATCAGGGTAATTATCTGCTGCCCCTCCTAAAAATCTTCACAACACCTTATTATTGATCTCTTGTATTGAAAATTTAGCGAGAAATTGCACATTTTTTTGTTATATTTGCCCTAGGATTTGACCTAGATTGTACTCCAAGCATGTTGTGACAAATTTTATGGCTTGAGGTGACTGATATCATTTCTATTATTTTCTGCACCTCCTAAAATTCTTTACAACACCCCTTTTTCTAGGCCTTGGAGTTGAAAAATCATATATTTTTGCTATATTTTTATTAGGGTTTGATCTTGAGTGGCACTATAAGCGTGTTGTGACGGATTTTTTGGCATTAGATGGCTGTTATCACTGATATAATTTTTTTTCCATCATCATTTTCCTCACAACACCCTTTGTCATGCTCTGTTGCATTGAGATTTGGTGAAAAAATTGCATATTTTAGGGCATTTTCACTAGGTTTTAGCTTGTCATCATCCTAGATTTGCATGAGTCTCATAACTCGTTGCCCTAAGAGAAATATCCCTTTAAGAAGAAGCATAAGAAACATGGGATCTAGTGCTCTTGAAGAAGTGAGTACATTGAACACCTTCTTTACAAAAGGAGAGACACAAATACTACAAGATATTACACCTATTACAAGTACAATGTATCAGCAAAATTTGCATGATGTTGATGATACTATTGAGGTGACAGGATATGTATCTAATGAGAAAATAGATAAACTTGATAAAGACCTAGCTGAATTCCAAGACTATGTGCAAACTGAGAGGATAGCTGAAGAAGCTATACCCGTGATTCACCATGTAAGAGAATTGATAAAAGAAGGACAAGACGGTGTTAATGCAATCCATGGTTTAGCACATATTGTACAAACCAATATCATGCCAATGACTAAATGTGTAAAAGTGATAAGTAACACTTTCCCACCATCTTATACACAAGTATCGGCATCTATACTGACTACAGGAATATCTACCTTTACATCAACGATCTTAACAATTGATGTGAATGCTTGTAGTAAGGCTACCACTGGTATTGGAGTATCTAATGGCACTAATTACAAAGATGTGGGATTTAACTATCAGAATTTGATTTCCAAGGGGATCTCTTCTATGAATAATTTCTCTCAACTACCTCTTCATCCCACTTATTCTCAAACACCTTCCACCTACCATTATGTCCAACCACTGTTGACCTATTCACAGCCTCTGCCTATCATATCTCAAGCTCAATCACCTACTCACTTTGGTTCCAATTCCTCATAGCAAAATGCATCTCCCAATGACGCCATCCTAAACCAACTTTTGCAGGGCATGAATGCTTTACAACAAAAGGTGACAAATTTGACAAATTATTCGCAACCTAATATACCAACATTACATGCCCGTAATCTCCTATCCTATGCAATTTTGAGAACTCCAATGCCCAAGAGGTTTGAGACTCCTCGCTTTGAAAAATATGGTGGAAAAGGTGATCCTAATACTCATGTGGCAGCATTCATAGCTATGTGTAGTGATTTCTATTTTGAAGAGGATTTGTTGGCAAAACTTTTCCCGTGATCTCTTAAAAATACTGCTTTAGAATGGTTTTGCTCTTTACCTCTAAATTCAATACACTCCTTTTCATAGTTGATTGATCAATTTTTAATACATTTTCAAGCAAACATTGGACCTCAAGTCTCCTTGATTGATTTAGTTCATTGCAAGCAAGGTCTGAAAGAGAAATTAACTAAATTTATTAGTCGATATCAAGATTTATATACACAAATTCAATATCAGATTGAAGATGAGGATGTTTAAAAGGTGTTTATCATTAATCTACAACCTAACATCCATGATAAGATCCTCTTGATGAAGTATAACTCCTTTCAACATTTATGCACCACCCTTTGTGATTACCAACTTTCATCTAGTTAGTATGAAAACCAAAACTCATCGGCTCAAGTTAGTCAATCCATGGGTGGATCATCACAAAACAAATTTAAGAGAAATAATAATAATAAGAGTTTTATCAAGATTAATGGACCAAATATGAATAACTTTTCTAATGTGTCTTCTATCACTAATCCAAAGAAGACATCATATCAACCACGAAAGTTTACTTTGATATTTAAGTCTTACCATTCTATCATGAATCAAGCTATGAGTAATAACATTCTAAAGCTTCCCCCAATTAAGCCTATTGATCCTAGCAAAACACAAGGACCTTACTTTAATGCTAATGCCTTTTGTCATTTTCATCAAACACAAGGACATGATATTGAATGATGTATGCATCTTAAACATGAAATATAAGACATCATTTATTTGAATATCATACACGTATCAGGTGTGAATGATAAAGGAAATAAGTCAGTTGCTCTGCCAAATCAAAATTTATAAATCTTGACTAATCCTTTCCCTAAACATACTAATAACAATATGTTGGGACAAGATTTAGTGGAAGTAGAGGATGATGATTATTTAGACTATGATAGTATTGTGGGAATGATTGAAGTGGATAAGCAAAAGTTGGATAAACCACCTCGTCCATGAAGAAATGGAATTTATGCTGAGGTTCCTCTTCCATTATCCTTATATGGATTGGGAGATAACCAAAACACATCAAAAAAACAAATAGAACAACTGATACAGACGAGTGAGATAGTACAGGATGATTCATGTTACTGTGTTAGATGGCATCAACAATGTAAACTTGCCAAAAATCAGAAAAGAGTAAGATGAATGTCAGCAGTTGGAAATAATAGTACTTCTCATAAACAACAAAAGGTCTCATTTACACAAGGATTTAAGAAACAAGCATCATTTGATAACAAACAAGACTTTCATAAGAACCACTCAAACTTTGCACTCAACATGATCAAATACCTCTCCAAGAGGTTCGCAAGTTCAAAAATCTGATACAAAGATCCTACAGGTAAGTATTTCTAACCCTCTATCTCTCGTGATGTGCTTCCCCTGTGATGTGTTATGTGTTTTTTAGGCCTCCTGGGATGACCCCTAATTCTCTTATAAGGTCTAGGATACCAAGAGACCACCTTTGTTGTGACCTTCTTCTATTTGTATCATCATTCTTCTATATTGCCTCTCTCACTGATTTCATTGTTGTGTATTATGTCTTATGGACATAGCATTATGGTTGGTGACCTAGGGGCACCCTCTTACATGACTCTCCCTAAGTCACTTGTTTCTCCTCTCTTATTTATTGTTTCCCTTCCTCTAGTGTTTCTATCTAGCGGGTGGATGATGAAAAACATTGATACTGATGTAGACCTAGTGTCCCTTTAGCGAGAAATCAAAAATTGGACTTAGTTCCTAATATGACAATGGGGTTGCATATCTTATCTGATGCTTGACTAGTAGAATCACTCCATACTTTCTGCGTAGTGATTCTGATGATGTTTTTATTTCACATACAAACCTTAACAATATTGCTGCTCCGTACACTTTGTTTGTCTTTGAATCTCACCTTGGTGACACTCAGTTCTGAGATTTTTTATCCTCGATCTCCAAATTCATAGTATAACCTTGACTCTTTATGTGATTGATCATATACATTGATGTTGTTGTTTATCATGATTATGTAGACACTAACATGTTTCTTGCAGGGATGTGTTTATGGGAACATTTGGTGATTGTAAAGTACATGTCACCTCCGGGGGGCATGGGCTTTGCAAAAGTTTGTGTTCCCTTGTGTGTTTTCTTCCTACCTTAATGTGCTTGATATCGATGCATGATATCAACCACCTTAAGGTGGGGGCATATACAAGGTAAGTTATCTATTGTAGATGTTAGCAATGTGCTTGTCCTCAAGTGCAGTTTAAAGACTAGTGGTGATGAGTCCCTCCTGAATTTTGAGTTTGTTTGCAATCAATGATCTGAAGCCCTATGCAGAGGCGGGAGTGGCATATCTCTTGTAGAGAGTGCCCATTCTGTCATTTTCAAAAAGTGCTCTGTGGAGGTGGGGAATAGTTATGTGACTAACTAAACCCTTAAGCGTGTCTTCAGTGATTGTTGTGGAAAAGCACAATAATTGGTGTGTGCCTATAATGTGCCTAAGATGGTGATGAGCCTAGAAATAGGAACACTCCATCACTTGTCTGTTGTGTTTTCTCTGTGTCTTCAAAGTGGGTTTGTTTGGCATGCTTGTTTTGTTTGGTGTGTCTCTTACCCCATATGCAGTCTAAAGACTAGCATGATGAGTGCTTCCTGCATTTTGGGAGGTTTGGTGTGTCTTGCGTGTGTGTTACCCCATATATGCAGTCTAAAGACCAACACAATTAGTGCTTCCTACATTATGGGAGGTGTGTTTTCCTACATTATGGGAGGTGTGTTTACTTTCCTTGTACTTGCATCTACATTTCATTTATATGAGAAAAAGAAAAAGAAAAGGAATCATTCTTGTCTTCTATGCATTTATTGTATTCTCTGTGTTTTGCATGACTGTTACTATCTTCTCCATGTTTTGTGTGCCTATCATTGTCTTCAATGTATCTAGCATGTCTTCTCTATGCTTGGCATGTTTGTTGAGTTTGTTGACCATACTTTAATGCATGTATTGGCCTCACGTTTATACATACATTAAAGTGGGGGCTAAATGTAACATTGGAAAATGTCCCCTTGGGGGCTTTTCCCTCATAAGGTTTAGATCTCGAGTCTTTTATCTACATTTAGGACATCTTGCATCATATTTTAACATCACGATGAAATGAGCCCTAAGTTTCATGACAAATGAGACCTAGGGGGATCCCTTGAACCTAATGCTAACCAAAATAGGGGGGAGGACTTGGGTGCCTGTGCCCTAGTCCTGCCCTATTTTGGGTTAGTCCCAAATTTTTAGTGTCATCTTGTGACTGTTATTTAGGTCCTATGCTGACACAGTAAGTTTGAATTATGAAATTCTTGGTGGGAGTGTTTGTAGTTGCATATATAAGAAAGTTTAGGCATTCTTTTGTAAACTAGATGATTCCTAGCTAGCAATTTGGATTCTCAAGTTTATGTGAAGGTGATTCAAGGCATTCATTGAGTAGCAAGAGCAAATTTGTGTTGTCTATGTGTTTGTATTTGCAGATTTGAGCAATCATCTCCTCATGGCATGAAGAACTTCTTCCTTCCATGAGATCTTCAGTACAAGGTGACATCATTTGTGTTTTTGAGCATTTATCATTTGGTTTTTGCCTCTGCCTCACAAGGGCACACACTCTCTATTTGACAATGGTGTTTGGAAGACTTGAATGTCTCTTTGGGGCTTGACTAAAGCAAGCCTCTAAACACCACAACCCCCTCCCAAATTTTTTGTGATTGTAGGTTACAAGTTGAAGATACAGGAAAAGTGGAGTTGTAGGAGGGCATTATAGAGTGTCAGATTTGTAGATCAAAGTTAAAAACAACACCCTGGACTCGAGTGCTCTCTCTTTAGTCCTCTAGTGACAGCAGGAACATGTTGTAGACTAAGCTTCCAGATCCTAACAAAAACCTAGGCATTGGACTTGGGCACCCACTCATTAGTCCTTGACTCTTCCGCTTCCAAACCCCCAAAATAGGTGCACAGTTATTTGTCATTTTACATCTTTCTGTAGCAGCATTTTCTAATATTCATTTATTTGCTTCTATATTTGTATAATTAGGGTTTTGAAGTATAATTGAGCATAAGTGAGCATAATTGATAATCAAATCATACAAATCCAAGTTTCCCTACATCTCAAAGTGTCCTAGGGTACGATAGTGCATTGCCACTCGACCCTAGGTCCTTGAATGAAAGGGTGAAAGGAGGATATACACATAAACTATCAAAAACCAATCATCCAAATTTTGCCCTTTACACATTAAAAAGAAAAACAAATCAACTTGTTAGTTTTTAGGAGTAGGGTTTAGTTTCTTGTTCTCTGAACCATCTAATGAATTAATTTCCAAAGCTAGCCACTTTGAAGCAATTGTACAATTTTGGTTTGCATATAGGAGAACATATATGCTTTATTTGTCAATATCTAGTTAAATAAGGAATTGTCAGATAGATATTGAAGAAAGGGAACACCCCCTAGGTCTACTAGAGCCTGAAGTGCAAAGAACAAATAATTGTCTCCTGTTCATTGTCCATTGACCTAAGAATCATGAGCATAAAAGATGGAAATTTTTTAGGGTAACTCAGACCATCAGTTGGGAACACCAACACCCTCCATTTTCTATTCTTCTTAGGCACTATAACTAAGGGTGAAACCCACTGGCTGTCTGAAATAGGAAAGATAAATCCTGCTTGTAGCAATTTCTCTATTTCAGTTTTAACAATATCCTTCAGTGCAGGGTTTAGTCTTCTCTGGGGTTGTCTAATAGGTTTGACATGTTCAGTGTATATATGATGGGTATAGATCTCAGGAGGGATACCTTTCATATCCTAATATTCCTAAGCAAAAGTTGCTAAATGGGAGACAAGGAGATTAAGAAGTGCTTCTTCCTATTTTCCTGTTAGTTGAGTGCTGATGTTCAATGTTTTCCCAGATAAGACCATGACCTATTTTGTAATTTGGTCCATAGAGGTCCCTGCCCCATATTTTGGAGTCATAGTGTTAAGAGGATGTGAATTATGGAGCAGCATATGAAATATGGCCAAGTTTCTATAGAAGGTTTCTCCACAAGGAATGATATTTGCAAGGGTAGAATGGGTAGCAATCAGAAAATCTCTCTTCAAGTCTTGGGATAATTCCTTTGTTTCTCTCCCAATGAGAATGTGAGTTATATCTTCAAGTGTGTCATAGTTTATTCCTTCTCCTAACTCACCCAAATGTTCCTTGATGGTAACCATAGCTACTGAGACACTATTTTCCATGTTATTAGGCTCATCTACCCACACTTTTCCTAAATAGTGTATCGATGGTTTAGCTGGAGGATATAAGGAGATTTTCTTCAAGTCTATCCCATTTGGAATGACCATGTCCCCAGTTTTGGAATCAATAGGTGCTACTACTGTAGCTAGTCATGGCCTTCCTAGGATCAAAGGATAAGCATTTCTTTGGTTTCTAGGCTCTAATTGTTGAAATGCATCTGACAATTGAGAGGGGGGTAAATCAGTTGTCTCCAAAAATTTGATCACTTATGAACATTAACACATCAAATGCTTGTTCACTGTTATATTTAATCATGAAGGCATGAAATAAGAAACTCAACACAATAACATAATCAACACATGAGACACCAAATTTTTTATGTGGAAAACCCTATAAGAGAAAAACCACGGTGGGTGTTAGACCACAAAAATAAATATGTTATAATAATACTAAAAAAGAGAGGCTCACTTCCCAAAATGCTCACTACAAATGTTGAGGCTCACTGCCAAGATCGACTCACTGCCAAGGGATGGCTCACTACCAAGGGTTGGCGAACTGATTTGATAGCATCTACTCCATGCCTGGGTTCAGTTCCATTGAAGCATAGTATAACTCCTTTGATCTTCTCTTCTTACACCTTCACACTTATCGTCACATTATTGCACAAGGACACCTTTTTCGCAACTTCCTTACATGATTTTATACACTTCATCAACCTTGGAATGTACATCAAGATCAGCATTACATCCATCAACCATTGGAACAATCTCCAAGGTCGGCATTACAAACATACATAGAAATAAGTCTAGACCTAAACAAAATTAGCTAAGGGAAAGATGTATACAGATCACGTTATGCCTTAGCTAGGACTTAAATGCAATCTTCCATGCCACAACATGCTTTCACAATCTTCGATGTAATTCTGCAAGTAGTGAAAACAACCAAGTCACCCAAGACTACTATTTAGCAATAAGTCTTCTAGGAGCAATCTTCTTCCACGATCCAAATTTTTCTTTGTAGACCAATCCAAAGGTGGGAACACAATCAAGAAACATCCACAAGCACATTGTAATTACCAAGAACATCCACACAACATCTAATCACTTTGTCAAGAAGATTCTTCAAATTGGAACACTTAAACAACATTGTCTGCCACTGTTATAAAGAGAGGATCACTTGCGGACCACCAAATCATGAACCACTGGAGTTGAAGGCACTTTTCATCATTCCAGACTTAGCTCTAGAACCACAGTCCATAATACTTCAATGTGGAGGAATGCAAAGCAAATTACTTTGTCCCTGTCACCACTAAATATACAGAAAAAGCAATTTTCACTCTTGTGAACATAACTCACTCAAATCTTCATACCAGAGGCTCAAAATTGGAACATAGCACCTTTAGACATGTATCTAACTAAATTCCAATCTGCATACAAAGATATTCATTCTACAAGAAATGTGGAGCAATCTACTGGATTATTCTACTATAAACAAAGATACTCTTCTAAACATTGTTTCCACTGGAGGAGCAAATTTTCTCAAAAGCACTTGGAAACTCAATAGCAAGGATCACTTACTCATTATCTCCAATACTTATATATGCCAATGTAAGGCATCTAACACATTACAAGAAAGCATTAAAACAAGAACACAGTTGACACCAATGAAAAAATAGATATGTTGACATCAATGACAACACCGGTTAGGCACATACTTGTAACGATCTCCCCCTTTGTCATTGATGGAAACATATGATGTGAAAAACTATAAAGCCCATAAAGGTAAGATTCTTCCCCTTTTTTCTTGATACATATGCACTCTTTCTCCCCCTGATTTTTTTACATGATTTCTCTCCCCCTTTGACATCAATGGCAAAGGGCACATACTTGCACTCTACTGCTCTGATCAAACTAAAATTGTTCTTTCATCAACACTATAATACTTACTGCTCTTAATCAAGAACTCATGTCAGTAATATCTAGCTACTCCCCTGAGAGGTAGCTCTCAAAACATCAATCCAGATAAAAAAGTGAGGCTTTGGGCACCACTGGACTGATGCATTCCTATGCATCTTAGTTCAGAGTAGGAGGGGTTATAACCCCTAACTTTTCTCTAAGATACTCAAAGGTATCCTTAGGTAGAGGCTTAGTGAAAATATCTACAATCTAATCCTTTGTGGACACATATTCCATCTTTACTTCATTCTCTGTCACCTTTTCTCTTAAAAAGTAATACCTTATTGATATATGCTTTGTTCTTTAGTGCATCACCAAATTCTTTGAAATGTTTATAGCATTTGTATTGTCACAAAAGATTGTAATTGGATCTTCATACACAACTCTTATGTCCTTCAAAGTCTATTTCATCCATAACACTTGAGTGCAACAACATGCTACTGCAATATACTCTGCTTCTGCAGTAGACAAGGAGATTGAATTTTGCTTCTTGCTTAGCCATGAAACCAATCTATTGCCCAAGAAGAAAGCACCTCCACTTATACTTTTTCTTTCATCGACATCTTCGGCCCAATTTGTATCTGTATAAGCACTGAGAGTGAAATCATTATTCTTTGGATACTATAAGCCATGATCTAATGTGCCTTTCAAATACCTCAAGGTTCTCTTGATTGCCATCACATGTGACTCTCTAAGATCTTATTGAAATCTTTCCACCAAACATACTATGTGCATTATATTAGGTATGGTTTGAGTTAGATAAAGTAATCCTTCAATCATAGATCTGTACCTTTTCTAATCAATCTTCGGTGATTCATTGGTTTTTCTCAACTTGCATCCAATCACCATAGGAATGCATACTGGTTTGAAGTCTTCCATCCCAAACTTCTTCAATAACTCTTTCACATACTTAGACTAAGAAATGAAGATTTCTTTATCTAATTGAGTAATTTGAAGACCTAGAAAGAAATTCATTTCACCAAACATAGACATCTCAAATTCATTTTGCATTTCTCTAGCAAACTTCATGCACATACCTTCATTTCCTCTAAAGATAATGTCATCAACAAAGACTACAACAATCATGATTTGATTGTCATTGATTTTTAAATAGAGATTGATGTCAACAGTACCTTTACTGAATCCTAATTGCAACAAATACTTGTCTAACCTTGCATACTTGGCTCTGGGGGATTGCTTCAATCCATACAAGGCTTTCTTCAATCTGCATATCATGTCTCCTTGATTTTGTAATTGAAATCCTTGTGGTTGCTCAATGCAAACTTCCTCTTCCAACTCACCATTTAAAAATACAAATTTCACATCCATCTGATATACTTTGAAATCTTTGTGAGCTGTAAATGTTAGAAATATTCTGATTGCTTCAATTCTAGCCACTGGAGAAAAAGTTTTATCAAAATCTATTCATTCAATTTGAGAATATCCTTTGCATACAAGCCTTACTTTGTTTCTTACAACTTCTCCATTTTCATTTAGCTTGTTCCTGAAAACCCATTTAGTTCCAATCACATTCTTATCAGCAGGTCTAGGAACTAACTCCCAAGTTTGATTATTCTCTATCTACATTAGCTCTTCTTCCATGGCCTTTACCCAATTTTCATCTTTGCAAGCTTCATTCATAGTTTTTGGTTTAATTTATTCACTTGTTCTTTTGTAGCTCTTTTCCTTGTCAGTACCCCTTTGTTTTTGTCACCTATAATCTGATCTTCAGAATGATTAATCCTTACATACCTAGGAGTTTTAACAACACTTTCTAGAGCCTCTTCTTCATCTTGACTTTTTTTTGTTTATCTTTTTCTTCATTTACTATAGCCATAGGTTCATTTGATTCATAGCCACTTAGATATGATATTCTTTCCTTTTCTTCATCAACCTTCACATTAACACTTTCAATGATCTTTTTCAGTCTCTTGTTGTAGAACTGGTAGGCCTTACTCTTAGTAGAGTAACCAAGGAAGATTCCTTCATCACACCTAGCATCAAACTTTCCTATATCTTCTTCTCTTCTGATATAACATTTGCTACCAAAAACTTTGAAATACTTCACTGTAGGAGCTCTTCCATACCATAATTCATAAGGAGTTTTAGAGTTGTTACCTTTGCCTTGAACTTTGTTTAGGCTGTACACAACAATATGTATGACTTCTCTCCAATACACTTCTGGTAGGTCAGCTTCCTTTAACATAGTCCTAGTAGCTTCTTGAACTATCCTATTCTTTATTTCAACAAATCCATTCTGTTAAGGAGTCCTAGGTGTAGACAACTGTCTCTTTATCCCTTATTCTTCACAGAAAATATTGAATTCATTCAATGTAAACTCACCTCCTTTATCAAACCTTAAGCTTTTGATCCCCAATTCTAACTCATTCTCAACCACTGCCTTGAAAACTTTGAACTTGTCTAGAGCTTCAAATTTTTCTTTTAGAAAAGTAACCCAAGTCATTCTAGAATAATCATCAATAAGTAACATAAAATACATGCCTCCTTGTAGACATCTCACCCTTGTAGGACCACACAAGTCTGTATGCACTAGATCCAACAAGCCGACGTAGAATTTCTCTTTTCTCTTGAAACTTGTTCTTGTTTTCTTCCCCAACTAGCATTCCTTACACATGGTATTGGTAGGTTTCACAAGCTTTTCTAAATCTCTCACAGCCTGTCCTAAACTTATCTTCACCAAATTATCAAAGTTGATATGACACATCCTTCTATGTCATAGCCAACTCTCATCTGTCTGAGCTAATAAACAATAATCATTAGTTCCTCTTAATTGATAAATGTTACCTCTGGTCTACTTACCAGTAGCAATCACTATTTCAGAGCTTTCCATGATCTTGCACCCATTATCTTTGAATCTTAGATCATAACCTTTTTCACACATATGACCAACACTCAAAAGATTATCCTTTAAACTCTTCACATATATGAGGTCATTAGTGTTGTGCTTTCCATTTAAAGAAATAGAACCTTTTCCACAAATCTTATGAGCTACATTATCTCCAAACCTAACTAGTCCTCCGTAATACTTTTCCAAAATTACAAACTTACTTTTATCACCAGTCATGTGGTGTGAGCATCCATTATCAATAATCCATTCATCCTTATCTTTCTCAACCTAAATAGCTAAAGCACTTTCTTCCACTAGTTTTTCTTCTTTCACACAGCCAACAAGATTAGTAGATACATGTTCTTCTTTAATTGCAATAAACAAGCATTCATTTGCACTAGTACTAGCATCAATAGATTTGTCATCTATCGCACCTTCATCATCAAGATCTCTAACATAGTAGCATTTCTTTGGAACCCTAGGTCTATTTTCAAATACTTTTTTATTCCTTTCAATTCTCTCAGGACACTTAGAAGCATAGTGACCAACCTTACCACATGTAAAACATTTGAAAGGTAATTTTACTTTGAACTTACTAGAACCTCTTTGCAATCTGTCACCAAAGTTTGCTTCAATTTCATCAAGCTCATCATCAGGTTCCACATTGTACTTTTTAGCTCTAGAGATCTTTTCTAAAGTACTAGCTTTGAAAGCAGTCTCAATCTTCAGCAGTGCATCACCATTCTCTCTCATCTCAAAGGATATAAGCTTTCCTAGCAACTGATCCTTGGTGACATCTTTCATAGTCATTACTTCCTCAATTATAGATACCTTGTGACTGTACGATTTAGGTAATGACCTAAGAATTTTCATCATAACTTCCTTCTCCTCAATAGTTCCTCCCATACCTTTTATTCCATTGACAATTTCATCAACTTGTTGCATGTAGGCTATTATGTTCTTATTTTCGCTCATCTTTAAACCCTCATATTTTGCTTTCAGGCCCTGCAATTTGGCGCTTTTAACAAACTCATCTCCTTCATATAGATTTTGTAGCTTTTCCTAGACTTCATGAGGAGTTTCCAGATCTATGACCTTTATCAACTTAGTGTTAGACAAGGCACTAAGAAAAGCATCTCTATCTTTTATATTTAACTCATATTCTTTGATTTCATCTTTAGTTGTTAAACCATTCTGAGGTATGGTATACTTTGTCCCTGTTACTTTCCACACTCTATAACCAAGACAAAGGAGATGGTTTTCATTCAAACCTTCC
Source organism: Cunninghamia lanceolata (assembly GCA_027924645.1). NCBI lineage: Eukaryota > Viridiplantae > Streptophyta > Pinopsida > Cupressales > Cupressaceae > Cunninghamia > Cunninghamia lanceolata. The sequence continues at coordinate 2,536,397 of BSBN01000978.1, forward strand.
ATAAAGCATAATTTGTCCCATCAAAATGTGGAGCTTCCTTCCTGTAAGACATCTTGGATCTACCTCAAGTTGTTAGGCTTGCTTCTGAGGAACCTTGCTCTGATACCAATTATTGAAATGCACCAGACAACTAAGAGGGGGGTGACTTAGTTGTCTCCAAAACTTTGATCACTTATGAACATTAACACATCAAATTCTTGTTCACTATTACTCACATTTAATCATGAAGACATGAAATAAGAAACTCAACACAATAACATAATCAACAGATGAGACACCAGATTTTTTTATGTGCAAAACCCTATAAGGGAAAAACCATAGTGGGTTTTAGCCCACAGAAATAAATATGTTATAATAATACCAAAAAGCAGAGGCTCGCTACAAATATTGAGGCTCACTGCCAAGATCCACTCACTGCCAAGGGTTGGTGAATTGATTTGATAGCATCTACTCCATGCCTAGGTTCAGTTCCATTGAAGCACCATATAACTCCTATGCTCTGCTCTTCTTACACCTTAACACTTATCTTCAGATTTTTGCACAAGGACACCTTTTTTGTAACTTCATTACATGTTTTTATACACTTCATCAACCTTGGAATGTACATCAAAGTCAACATTACATTCATCAATCATTGGAACAATCTCCAAGGTCGGCATTACAAACATACATAGAAATAGGTTTTGACCTAAACAAAATTAGCTAAGGGAAAGATGTATGTAGATCATGTTATGCCTTAGATGGACTCAAATGCAATCTTCCACGCCATGACACACTTTCACAATCTTTGATGTAATTCCACAAGTAGTGAAAACAACCAAGTCGGCCAAGACTGGTGTTTAGCACTAAGTCTTATAGGAGTAGTATTCTTCCACAATCCAATTTTTTCTTTGCAGACCAATCCAAAGGTGGGAACATGATTAGGAAACATCTACAAGAACATTGTAATTACCAAGAACATCTGCACAACCTCTAATCACTTTGTCAAGAAGATTCTTCAAACTGAAACACTAAAACAACACTATTTGCCACTGTTATGAAGAAAGGATTGCTTACGGACCACCAAATCATGAACCACTAGAGTTGAAGGCACATATCACCATTCTAGACTTAACTCTAGAACTATAGACCATAATACTTCAATGCGGAGGAATGCGGAGTAAATTATTTTTTCCCTATCACCACTGAATATATAGAAAAAGTAGTTTTAACTCTGGTGAACATAACTCACTCAAATCTTCATACCAGAGGCTCAAACTTGGAACATAGCATCTTTAGACATGTATCTAACTTCCAATCCATAGATAAAGATATTCATTCTACAAGAAATGCAAAGTAATCTATTGGACTATTCTATTGTAAACAAAGATACTCTTCTATACATTGTTTCCACTGGAGGAGCAAATTTTCTCAAAAGCACTTGGAAACTCAATATCAGGATCACTTACTCATTATCTCCAATACCTATATATGCCAATGTAAGGCATATAGATCACTACAAGAAAGCATTAAAATAAGAACACAGTTGACACCAATGACAACACTAGTTAGGCACATACTTGCAACACTAATATCAGAAAGTCTACTAGAAATTCCCATGATTCTACAACAATTGAAACATCAATTATACCCCTTTCGAAATAGCCACTGACTGATCAGCCAATTGGAGGATTGTGGATGTGGCGTGTGTTGGAAAGAGACACTGTGTGGCTTCATGAATGTTGTCATTGATGGCAACAAAGTCCTTCCCACACATTCGCAGGACATGGTGTGTCCATACCGAAAGTCAGACTGAAGAGTGTTGTGGTCCGGTAAGCAAGAACAGAGCATGCAGCAAGGTCTGACAATCAGGTCTGGATCTCTCAGAGGAAGTATCTTAGCAAAGTGCAGACTTGGGGAAATCAAGAGGTATACCGTGACTTATACATTCCAGAGATTGAGCCTCCGGTGATGAAAGAGTGAAGAGATATGAGCACCTAAGTGTTGGGTTCCTATTTGGCAGAGTAGACTGAAGAAGAACTGACCAACAGAGCATCAGATCTTAATCCAGATGAGATATTGATGGTAATCAAGTTTCTTAAGGGATCATTCATGATTGGCCGACATGTTTGATGACTTCTATAAGCATCTCTTTGATACGCATCACTTGGTAAGAAAGGATTCAGCCGATAGACCAAAGTTTGGGAAAATATTGAGTATTCCAGATGCCAACTAGAAAGATGTTGAAATCCTTTGTGCAGATATATATACCAGGTGGATTTCGATGAGAAGGTGTGTGTTGTGTTGTGAAGTGCAAAGAAAAGTAGAGAGTAGTGTGGAAGGAGTAATACAGGTCTGGTATGTGACAAGACAGTAGCACCAAAGAAGAGGAAGAATGAAGTGTAGTAGATCGGTGTATTGAGCCTAACCAGAACTGAACCTCAGCATATGTGGATGCTTCTCATCAGTTCAAGTATCTTGTTATTTTCTTTGTACCTTGTAGAAAGTGAGTCTCTTGTAGGCAATGAGCCTCTTATGAGCAGTGTGCTCGGGCAGTGAGCGCTAATTGGCAAGTGCCATTTTGTATTTCTATTCTTCTAACAGAGAATACAATCTTGGGTTAATCACCCCGTGGTTTTTCCCTTAACAAGGTTTTCCACGTCAAAATCATTATGTTATGTGTATTGATTTTCTTTCTACTTTCATGGTTATGGATGCTTATTTATTTTGATACTGCACTAGTTGTTAAGAAGAATAGAAAGTTAAATTAATTAAGATAACTGATTCACCCCACCTCCCAGTAATCAACAATTGGTATCAGAGCTAAGTTCCTCCAAACAGAGCCTAATAGCTTGAGGAAGATCTAGGAATCTCAATAGATATGTATGGTATGTGGGAACAACTTCAGTCTGCCCTAGATGATCTTGAACAATCCCACTTTGAAGTTAATAACCTGAAGGAAAGACTCAAATAGGCCGATGATTTCATAAATGAAGTAAAAGAGAAACTAAGTATCTCTATGAAAAAGAGAAAGGAACTACTTCAACAATTAGCAAGTTAAAGTGAAGCCAATAATACTGATGAAGATCTGAAAGAGAAGAACAAGTTATGTGAGAAGCTATCAAAAGAGGTCATTATGGTAAGACATGAAATGGAATCAGGGGTTATGAAATTCACCCAAGAAATTAAAGAGAAAAGAAAAATTGAAGATGATCTAAGACAATCTCTCAAGGAGAAGTTATAAGACTACCACAAAATGGATAGAATAATCAGGCATCTAGAATCTGATCTTGAAGAAGCAAGAGATAGTGAAGAACAACTTGAGAATCAGATTGACACTCTTAAAAGGGATCTTCAAACAACAAATGAATACAAAGAGAAATTCAAGATAAGCTCTACTCAACTTGAAGTTCTTCTTCAAAGCTAAAAGAGGGTAGATGACAAGCAAGGCTTGGGGTATGAGAAAGGTGAAAGCTCCGGATCCAGTCAAAAGAACTCTGGATTAGGAAATCCAAGGAACAAGCCTAGAAGACCTCCGGTAAGGCAACCAAATGCTCAAAGATATCCATCCTTCAATGGATATCTACCACAATTGCAATAACTTTGGTCATAAAGAAAATTGGTGCAGAAGAAGAATGAATCAGACTAACCCATCCTTCTCCAGACAGTGTTTTAACTACAAAAAGTATGGTCACAAATCTCATGAATGTAGAAATTTGCAAATAAATAATTCATTCAATGGTAGATGCTTTGCATGCAATAGAATGGGACATATGGATAATCAGTGTAGATCAAGAGGATATCAATCAAATATGCAAAGAAATGTTGTTTGCTACAACTACAATAGATCCAGTCATATTGCCAAATTCTACAGAAAGAATCAGGACAAAAAGGGTCTGGTGCATCATAATCAAAACCAAGACAAAGGAAAAGGAAAAGTGAATGTGGATGAAATTTAAAGGGAGATGAACAAGATTTGGGTAAAGAGGAATACAAAAAATGTTGAGGATGGATCTGCACTAGAATCTGGTGCTGATATTCCTTCCGAAAACTAAATAGATGAGCTCTAGCTCAGGGGGAGTCATAAAAGAAAACAAGTTCCCCCAGCTAGTCAATTGGTGCCTAAAATTGGCACATGGTAGGTTGTGGATTAAAAGGGATCTTAGAGAAACATCTAAACAACCCTTGGTAAATATTTGAAAGATCCGCAAGGAATTTGAAGAGGCCAATCTTCAAAGATTGATCTAGTTTAACAGTCATCCGGTAAGAACAAGATTTTCATAGTTAGATCCAGTATCATTCAAATTTGAGGTATCTTGATCTATGAATAAATGGGATGATTGGAGAAAGGTAGATAGATTGCTAATATTCACCAAGAATAGCTCTAAGTGCATCTCAGTGATCTGAAAAAATCTCTCAGGACAAGGAAAACAAAGCAACCAGAACAACTTAAGTTGTGCATTTGTTACAATGTGAAATTAGGGTTTGCATAGAAATATAAGGGTTCTTTTGTTCATCATTTGTACATTTGCATTCAAGAAAAAGAGAAAAGAAGCTCTGCAACAAAATTGTCTCAAGCCTCTCAAAGATCAACCGTAGAAGTTAATTCTTCTAGCAATCTAATCCAGCTCATATCGTGAACCCTAGAAGTGTAAAAGGTATTTCCGCTCTTGAAAACCTCTCTCTGATTCTTTTTGAAGATGGCTACTCTGAATGTTGTGAAGATTACTAATAGGTCACACCCTAAATTCAAGAAAAATCCCTACAAGTCCCTAGAAGTTGATCCCCTAGGCGCATTTTCTAGCATTCCACATGGGGTTTTGCATGTAGAAGATGTTAGGGCATACATTCATGCAAACATTAAAGAATTTGGGGAATCCAAGTTGATGGATATCTACCACAAGTAGTTAATAGATGAATCATTTGAACTCAAACCTCAGTACAAAGCCATTCGGGATAAGCATTTCAGATAGTGCATCCATTTCCCCTATTTTATAGAAGATGAGTGGGTCTGATATGTTTTGAACAGAGTGCATGACAACTTCATGTGGTTGAATAGACCATTTAAGATCACAAAAGATGCTATTAAAGTGGTAACCGGTTTGCACTCATTCAGAGGGTTACTTATTCTCAAATCGGTCAAAAACCAAACTGTGAGTGAGGCTACTAGATCACAATTCGACAAGAGAGCAATGACAATAGAAGATATCACTGATCCGGATATCAAGTTTGCCTCCATAATAATTAGTTACAAGATATACCACTCCAGTAGGGAAAATTTAGTACCTAGAACTGAAATTTACACTGCTTATCAGATGCTAAGAGAAAATACTGACTATGATCTTTGTGAGCTTCTCCTAAATCAACTGTTAGAGAATTTGCAAAAAATAAAGAAAGATAAAAAGAATTCATTTAAGTATGGTGGGCTAATACTATGTTTGTTCTTTTACTTTATGAATGAGCTTCCTAGATCTAGTGGTTGGATATGGCAAAATGACAGACTAGTAGCCATACAAATCAAAGATTATTTGCATGGAATTGGTGATGCCAAGACACAAAATACAGCACTCTGGGGCTACTTTAAGAACTTTCAGAGTATGATACAACCCAGAGAGAGAATCCCCCAATCTCTAGTTGTAAAGTATAAGGATACAGTATGCTTTATGGTAGAAACTGATCAATGCCTAATGGAGGCAGTGGAGCCAAGGATAGTCTGGATCATGCCAATGGGGTATGAAGTTGATGAGAAAATTCTAGAGCTACATATTCAACACCTACTGAGTCAACCCAGACTAGTGATTTGACAGATCTAAAGAGGGTAGAAGCTTTTGTATTCCTATTGAGTGTTCACATGTCAATTTTGGATAGGATGAAGCAAAGTTGGGCAACATAATTTGTCCAGTTGAAGACAACTTTTGCAGATATACTTCAGTATATGTAACTATAATATGTATATATACTTATGTGGCTAAGTATAGTTGGATTTTTGGGAATTTTGGTATATGGATTCTACCCTTTGCCATTGATGTCAAAGGGGGAGTGAGGAGTAGTGAAAAATGAGGAATCTAGCTAAGGGGGAGCTTCAGAAAAGTATACTTTAGAATAGAGCATTAGCCAAGGGGGAGTGTAGTATGACACTTAGTCATTTTTCACTAAGTGTTGCCATCAATGCCAAAGGGGGAGATTGTTGGAAAGAGACATTGGTGGCTTCATGAATGTTGTCATTGATGGCAACAAAATCCTTCCCACACATCTACAGGACATGGTGTGTCCATACTAGAAGTCAGACTGAAGAGTGTTGTGGTCCAGTAAGCAAGAACAGAGCATGCAGCAAGGTCTGGCAATCAAGTCCGGATCTCTCAGAGGAAGTATTTCAGCAAAGTACAGACTTGGGGAAGTCAAGAGGTGTACCTTGACTAATACATTCTAGAGATTGAGCCTCCGGTGATGAAAGAGTGAAGAGATATGAGCACCTAAGTGTTGGGTTCCTGTTTGGTAGAGTAGACTGAGGAAGAACTGACTGGTAGAGCATTAGATCCTAATCTGGATGAGATATTGATGGTAATCAAGTTTCTTAAGGGATCATTCGTGATTGGCCAACATGTTTGATGACTTCTATAAGCATCTCTTTGATACGTAACACTTGGTAAGCAAGGATTCAGCCGACAGACCAGAGTTTGGGAAAATATTGAGTATTCCAAATGCTGACTAGAAAGATGTTGAAATCCTTTGTATGGATATATATACTAGATGGATTTTGTTGAGAAGGTGTTTGTGGTGTGTTGTGAAGTGTGAAGAAAAGTAGAGAGTAGTGTGGAAGCAGTAATACAGGTCCGGTATGTGATAGGGCAGCAACACCAAAGAAGAGGAAGAATGAAGTGCAATAGATCAGTGCACTGAGCCTAACTAGAATTGAACCTCAGCATATGTGGATGCTTCTCATCAGTTCAAGTATATTGTTATTTTCTTTGTACCTTGTAAATAGTGAGTCTCTTGTAGGCAGTGAGCCTCTTGTGAGCAGTGTGCTCAGGCAGTGAGCCCTAATTGGCAAGTGCCATTTTGTATTTCTATTCTTCTAACAGAGAATACAATCTTGGGTTAATCACCCCGTGGTTTTTACCTTAATAGGGTTTTCCACATCAAAATCATTGTGTTATGTGTATTGATTTTGTTTCTGCTTTCATGGTTATGGATGCTTATTTGTTTTGATACTGCACTAGTTGTTAAGAAGAACAGAAAGTTAAATTAATTAAGATAACTGATTCACCCCCCCTCTCAGTTGTCAACAGCGTGGACACTGGTTAAGGCCAATTTCTCTAGGGTGTGAACTGTCATTACATTTATTGCTGCCCCTAGATCAACCAAAACATTAGATATTTCTACCCATGAAATGTGGATAGTTATGACAGGTTCCTAGGATCTCCATATTTTGGGAGGAGCATCTCCCCCACAAGAAGGTCTACTACTTTTCCTTCCACCTAAATGGTGGTAGGGAAGTTTTGCTTTCTTCCCTGGGTTTTAACATAATGTTGTTTGATAAATTGATTCAGTTTAGGCACATCCCCAATTGCTTGTAGGAGTGGAATTTGAATATCTAGCTGTCTGATTTCATGTAGAAGTTCTGATTCAATGGTAGGTTGGGCTTGTTTTTGTAGGATAGTTTTCTAAGGGACATGTTGTTTAAGCCATACTAGATAAGGTGCTTTCTTTTCAGTCTCCAGAGTAGCTCCAAAGTTCTTCTTAGAAGTAGTTCTAGTGGTGATCTCTGGAGCTTTTCCTTTAGGAGGAACTCCAGAGTTACCTAAGGGCTATTTTTATAGCACAGTTTTGATAGTAATGATCTCTTAAGGTTGAGTGGATGGGTTTTCAGGTTCCATGCATCAGTTACTTTAACTATGAGTGGAGGAGATGGTCTTGGTAGTGCTTTCCCAGAATGTAGCTAGAGGTTGTGTAGATAAATAGAGTTTACACTAGCCATGTTTTCTTGCTCTGTCATGTAAACAACTACTCCTTGTTTATTTCTTAGATTTGCTATAGGTTGAGCTAGTAAGGGTGGCTAACTAACTAGCTCATTTTGTCATAGTCCCTATGTGTTGGGGGTTCAGTTAGTAATGCTTGTTGTTGAGGTTGAAAACATATAGGTTGTCCTTGGTATTGTTTATTGTAATTCTATTGAGGACCCCACCGAGGCTGCATGTTTTGTGATCCACATTGTTGTAGAAATTGTTGTGGCCATTGTTGGTTTTCCATGGTTGGTTTTGCCAATGCTAGTTTTGCCATTGCTAGTTTGACCAGTCTTGTGTTACCCAAGGAGGAATGTTTTGAGGTCCCTGCCAAGTTGGATTCAATTGGTTGTTTCCCCAGTTTGAAGGACCCCTATAGGAAGCCTAATTTGGGTATTGATTATATGGAAAGTGGCCAATTTGTTTTCTCCCCACGTAATTCAACTCCTCTTCTATTATGGCATTTTTTTAGTAATCCTTTTTAAGGCTAGGAGTTGATCACAATGAATGGTAGGGTGTTCTTTGTCACATATCTAATAGATTTCTGACTTGTCCAATGGACATTCTCTCAAAAGATTTTTGTTCCTACACCTAGGACAGTATATGGAAAGGGGTTCAATTGTTCTATTTTGTTTAGTTGTTCTAGTCTTTGCCTAAATTCCATCTAACGTCGTATATATCTAGACTAGGATATCTATTTTTAGGTTTGCAAATTCCTCCATTAATTGTCGTATGTCATTCTTCCCTTTTAAAGACCTTGGTGTTCTCACTCAATACGAGGTTCTAGAGTAGTTCCTGCAGATTTCCTCTATAGCAGGCATATCCATTTTGTTGATATTTCATCTCCCCATTAGATCTAATGCTTGTTTTGATTCTCTATCTAATCCTTTTACAAACAGACTTCTGGCCAAGGTGTGAGCCATAGGATTTCCATATCTCCTCATGGCAAAGTTGAACCTATCTATATAGTCTTCTAAACTTTCATCCTCCTTCTGTTTAGTTCTGAACAGCTCTTCCTTTTTATCACTGACCTTGTAGTAGTCCTGGTACTTGTCTAGGAAATCAATTTCCATTTGATCCCATGAGTGAATGGAGACTGGGGAAAAACCCATGAACCACCTCATGGCAAAATATTTTAGGGTAGAAGGGAAAAGTTTAATTTTTTCATTATCTAATCCATAGTCATATGTCTGGCATAAAACCTTAAACTCAAACAAAAATTGACTAGGATCCTCAAAAGCAAGACTCCTGAATGTTGGTAGGTTTGAAGGTGAAATGTTCTTCATAGGGGCATTGTCTCCAGGAGCAAGAAAAATGGGGTATGAAAAGGTTTTTGCATTCTCATGTAGAGGATCTACCTCATCATTGTGATTATCCCCCATGTTTGATGCTTCTTCTTCCCAAGACTCAGTGTGAGGCTCTAAAGAAATGGATTCTCTTAATAGATCTACCTGGTGTTTTTACTGCAGTTCTTGAATGTACTTAGAGAGTGAAAGATTTTGAGGACTTGTGTGAATGTCAAATTGGGGTGTAGTTTCCAAGGTAGGTTCTAAGTGTTCCTCTTCAGCAAGATCTTGTACCACCCTACTGCTTTCAGTTGTAGTTTGTTATTTGGGTATTTGTTTTATGTATCTACCTCTTCAATCCCTAGGCCTAACCATATAGATTCAATTTAATCTAAAAAGGACTACTAGCTAAGGTTTCTTATTAACATAATGGTCCTCGGCAATGGTGCCAAAAATGACAAGGGTCATTGTACCTTGGAATTTAATCATGTTTTTCATGTGTCAAGTCTAGGGTTGTGTCCTAGGTTGTCTCCAATAAGGAACTTCATAGCCAATAGTCCTTTAACTAATTCTACCAATTTCACTATCCTAAGGGATTATTGCTACTAATTATCTACTATGAAATGAAATTTTGAAAACACCAAAATAATGCTAAAGTAGGAGATTGATGGAAAGAATCTATTCTAGTTCACACAAAGATGGAAATATGCATTTATTAGAAAACAACTATTAAACAATAATTGACCTATCTTATGGAAGCAAGAAAATTCTACTTCTAACGAAAACTATAAATGAGACAATGAAGTAAAGATACTAGGTTCTTGTTTGTTGGCGGGAGTGGGCCCTTGCTCCACACCTTCAAAACCAAAGGCTAAGCAAGGAACTCAGAATAGGAATGCAATAACACAATTTTAGTTTAATTCAGTCTCATCAAAGTATGTTGTATTCAAAAGTATATGCTTTGTTATAAAAATGAAATTACAATAATACTAATAGAAAAAATCTATATATCTTTTTGTTGTTCCTATCAAAATATATATTAGTCCAAGTGATAAGATATCTTTGGAACTAACTATTTTATCTATCAGTTCATCTTTGATATATAACCAATCGCTTATTCTAACTAAGACAAACAACTGTCTAACTGAAAAGTATAATTATGTAAACTTAAACAGGCTTTAGTGGTACTAAAGTTCCACTAAATCTGAAGTTTTAACTTAAACAACAATAGGCAGCAAGGCCCTGAAATATAGGTCTTAAACAAGTCTTTGAAACTCATGCAATAACAAATAAAAAGGGGATTATATCTATGGTAGACAACTGGAGTCTTCACAGGAACACTGTGGTGTTAGATGAGTTGACTCCATAGCACTGTAGTCACCTCCAGATAAGTAGGTTGTCAGCAACACTAGAGACTCTGTACTATTAATAGTATCTCTGGAGATTGTGTTGTTCCCAATAGCTCTGGAGATGTATCCATGAATCCATTGATGCACGACACTAAAGATCACCACCTCCTTTTCTCTCCCGCTCTTTCTTTAGAAATCCTCCAACACTTTGGAAAATTCTAGAGTCCAATGTAGTGTTCTCCATATCTAGATCTGGAGATAATTAAGACTACCTTCAAAGATCTTCAAAATTGATTTTTCACCTATTTATCTATACATGTGAACCCAAAAAGAGATTGTTCTACACAATTTCATTAATTTATTACAACATAAGTCCTTTAATAAATAATAATAATCTTTATTAATTCATCTCTCATTAGTGTAATTAAAACAAGACTTTATAGTTTCTATAGTGTAGAATACTAGGACAAGCAGAATGGAAAGATAGAAAAAGGGACTAAAAAGTTATGTTTATCTGAGTGCTACCTGGCACTCATCACTTACCATGGATGATCTGTTTGGGTCCCTCACTGCCTATGAGATGAGAAATGAACTCGAAGATACATCTAAAAGGGAAGCTACTTTCAAAGCTACAAAGAAAGAAGGAGCATCTAATCCACAAAGTGAGTCTAAGGAATAAGAAGCAAACTTTACGAGAAAGCTAAAGAAGGGTTTAGGCAAGTATAAAGGTAAACTACCTTTCAAATGTTTTAAATGTGGAAACATTTGTCATTATGCATCTAAATTTTCTTTTGGAGAAAATGAAAATAGTAGCAAGGGTTTTAAAAAGAACCTCCTTTCCAAAGAAGACTATAGCTCTTTGGAAGAAGTAGATCACTACTCATCAGATGATGAAAGAGAAGAATCCTTATTCATGGCTATGGTAGTCTTTGACATTTCTAACATTTTGAAGGTGAACTCATTTCTTCTCTTGAAGACTTGAAATGTGTAAGAAAAGAGAACAAAGAATAAAAAGCCCTAATTGAAGCCAAGACAAATGAATGCTCAAATATCGAGGAAGAAATCTTTTCACTTAGAAAATAATTGGAGAAATTATATGATCAGCTAGACAAAAATATCAACTTTGGAAAAAGGCCTAGAAATCTGAATGGCCCTGAAGAAGCAAATCTCATTCCAATCATGTCTCAAGGAATAAGATAGGGAAGACCCTTCCATGCAAGACAGATCTTCATAAATTGGTTTAATTATGCTTTTTTTGATTATTGTTTTATCTACAATTAATATGGTGATAAGGCTATGGAATGCAAGTCTAGAATGAACAGAAGAAATTTTGTAAGTATGAATCCTCTTGCTTCACTAGTAGATGTCAATGTGATATGTCATAGCTATAACAATTTTGGACACATAGCAAGATACTATAGAAGTGGATTAGCAAAATCAAAAACTCAGATGGTAGATATTAATAAGCAAGACAATGAGAGTGACACTTCCAAAAGACATGAAACAAATAATGAGGTTGAAAATTCAATGATTGTCAGAACAACATTTCATTCCCAAGGGAAAACAAACCCCTGGGTAATATATAGTGGATTTTCAAGCGACATGACAAGTGATTAAAGCAAATTCATCAATATTGTAAAGTGGAATGGTGGATCAGTCAAGTGTGGTGATAATACATCTACAAACATTTGTGGAAAGGGCACCATAAGCATTGATGGAAGATCTAAAACAAAAGATGTTCTATATGTAGAAGGTCTCAAGTACAATCTTCTCAGTGTAAGTCAGATGTGCAGGAAAGGATACAATCTTATATTTCATGCACAAGGATGTGAAATCATAAGAGAAAATACTAGTAATCTAGTGGTAGAGGGTTCTAGGGCATAAAATAACTTATACAACAAATGAATGTTGGTTGTGGAGAAAAAGGATGGGACACATAAATTTTGACAATCTTGTGAAGATTAGCTCCACTCAGGAAGTAAGAGACATGCCAAAAATTGTAAAGCCTTCAAACATCCTATGTAAAGAATGCTAGACTGGGAATCAGACAAGGACAAGGTTCAAGACCAAGGAGTATTCTTCTACAAGACCATTGGATCTTATTCATATTGATCTATGTGGTCCTACCAAGATAAGGAGTCTCTAAGGTGAGAGGTATTTTATGTTCCTTATTGATGATTACTCTAGGATGACATGGGTTACATTTTTGAAAGAGAAATCAGTAACTTTCAGTAGGTTTAAGATTTTCAAGGCTATGGTTGAAAATGAAATGAATTCTAGAATCAAGTGCTTAAGGTTTGATAGAGGAGGTAAATTTCCATCAAATGAGTTTGAGGAATATTGTGAAGAACATGGAATAAAGAGACAGTACTCTACTGCAAGGACTCCTCAGCAAAATGGAGTAGTTGAAAGGAAAAATAGGATAGTTCAAGAGATGGCAAGAATTACGCTTAATGATGCAAAGCTTCTGATAGGTATTGGAAAGAGGAAGTCCACATCTCAGTCTACATTCTCAATAGAGGACAACTAAGGGTAAATAACACCAAAACTCCTAACGAGTTGTGGAAAGGTAGACCTTCTTTAGTCAAACATCTCAAGGTGTATGGAAGCAAGTGTTATATTAGGAGAGATGATGACAACCTAGGGAAATTTGATTCAAGATATGAAGCAAGTGTTATATCAGGAGAGATGATGACAACCTAAGGAAATTTGATTCCTTGTCTATTCATCTAGAAGTAAGGCATATAAGTGCTTCAACAATAGGCTACAAAAGATTGTTGAAAGTGTGAATGTGAAGGTTGGTGAAGATCTACATCCATCCACATATGGTCAAGAAGACCGTTACTTAGAGGGAGTAGCTTACACAGAAGAAGAGGATGAAGTTGAAGAACAAGAAGAAGAAACACAAGAGAAGGCCACAAATACTCTTGCTAAGTATGTTCAAAGAAACCACTCAGAAGATTAGATAATTGGAGACAAGAATGAGGGAGTACAGACTAGAAGAAGATTTACAAGGACAAATAAATAGGTAAACTGCTCTTTTTTGTCTGTTATATAGAAAAAAGAGAGAGATGATGAAATGTCTGAGTACACTAGATCAAAACCTCTTTTCACTATAACATTCAAGGACAAAACTGAGCTTAAGTCACTACATAATGCAAGAGGACTCAACTATAGATTTTGTGCTCTTATTTGTCAAGGAAAGATGTGATTCAATGAAGCCTTTAAACAACCCTAGGATAATTATGAATTAGACCCCTGATATGAGATAATTAGGTTGAAACAGATGATTGACAATAGAAATTGAGAAACTAAAAGTATAGAGATTATCAATAAGATATCAGAACCCATCTCTTGAAAGCAGGGGTGTCAGAGGAAAAATTCAACAACTACCCAAGTCTAGAAGTGGGATTATGCTAGAGGTCAAAACTAAGAAGATGCTACAAATAATGCTCAAAAAATAGATCCAAAAGCTTGATTGAAGATCCATGTGTACTAGGGTCCCAACTTCCCAACTCTCTTTAGAGAGATAATCTAGAACAGTTTCTAGATCCCAAAACTCTAATTCCTACACTACCTTCCTATAGCTCCACTTTTCCTGAAACTTGTACCTATAACCTACACACAAGACAACAAGAGATGGGTTTGGGGGTTCTGGTGTTTAGGGATTTGCATCAGTCAAATCTTGGGTTAGCATTCAAGCTTTCCCAACACCGTTGTTAATGAGAGAGTGTGTCCTTATAAGACAAAGGCTAAAGATAATCCAAATGATGAAATGATTCAAATAACAATGATGTCACCTCAGAGGTGAAGTCTTTAGGAGGATGAAATCTCTTCAACTCATAAGGAGATGGATGATGATGCCATATCTACAACAAACACACAAATAAAAACACAAATATGCAACAATAACACAATGAATGCCTTGAATACTCTTTGCTCCAACATCATAAGTTTGTGTTATCCATATAGGTTTAAAATGAAGTTATAAAATCACTTATATATGCTTTCCTACTAACATTTACAAATTTAAATCACAAAAGTCGACAAGGAGGAACATTTTGGAAGGGCTCAAGCTGACGTACCATTAATTAGCCCCGACCAATCATGGGAGACTTAGGTAGTTGGTACCCAAGTCCAAGGGTCCAAATTAGGTTAGGGTTAAGTAAAGGAGGTCCTAAGGGTCCAAAATGTCATGGATTTTGGGTAATTTCCTTCAGGATGATCAATTAGAATGTATAATGAAGCATATAGGACCTAGGAGCTAAATTAGGGGGTAAAAAGGCATGTGGCCACTTTTTACTCCATAATATTTAGCCCCCACTTTAATGTGTGTATGATCTTACAATCCATACATGAATTAAAGTACAGTCAAAGCACATCAAACACACCAAACACATCCTAAGTTTGAAGACTATCGCTAGTCCCCAAGCTTAGGAAAACATAAGAAAACACTGAACAATCACATAAAACACAATGAATATAGTAAGGAAGAACATAATACATGATGAAGATAGTGAAGCACACAATACACAAAGAAGACATGAATACAGTCACACAATACACAAAGAAGTCATGAAGAGGAGACATGATTGAGCAATTACATATCTCTATATATAATGCTAACTAAAGTAAACAAAACACACATGTAAAGACACTCAAAAAACATACAATGTGGGGAGTGACTTATTGCCACACAACTTGTACTATCTCAAGAGATACATCATCCTACCTCACAATGAGAGAATTTTTCTTTAAAATGATGTGCACTAGCTCAAGAGATACACTATCCCACCTCATGGTGAGGGCTTTCAAACACGCTTTGTCAGTGCCAAAGATAATCAAGAAAATACCATTATATATGCCCCCACCTTAAGGTGGTTGATCCTACTTGCCACTATCAAGAACATTAAGGTAGAGTGAAAACATGAAAGGGAACAAGAGCTTTCACAAAGCCCATGCCCCCAAAGGTGACATGTGCCACTATCACTGAATGTTCCCACAAACACATCAAGATAAATTGCTAAGATAATCAACAAGATATAAGATTTGGTTAGAAAATATTACTCTAAGATAACAACCAAATCAATTCATGAAAACTATGCATAAATAAAATAGTAGATCATCAAAGACCAAGTCTACACTTACGGGCTCAGAATCGAGTATAGTCGTTGGGCTATGTTGTAGGTATCTTAGAACCAAGTGTAGTGACAAGGTGAGATACAAAACAATCCAAAGTAAGTTGAAGCAGGTTGAGAGTATTGTAAAAGATTTATTACAAAAAATATGAATCACCACACAGAGTGATTATACTAGTCAAGTGTCAGATATATATCAACCCCATCTTCATATATGGACTATGACCATTTTTTCTTTTCTTGTTGAAGGGACACATGGTCCATATCAATATTTATTTGTTTTCATCATCCACTGACTAGGTAGAATCACTGAAGAATGTGAACAATAAAAATGAGAGAGGAGACAAAAGTGACTTGGGTTTACAACATGGGAAGATGCCCCCAAGACATCCTCTATTATGTTATGCCCCCAAAGCACAAGACACATAAATTACAATAAGATAGAGAGGAAAGATAGAAGAATAGAGAAACATAGAGAAGAATGGTCACAACAGAGTCAATCTCCTTCTCTCCTTGATCTTACAAGAGTATCAAGGGTCATCCAAAGAGACCTAAACAACATATAACACAACATGGGGGAACACAACACACCATATGTGTGTGTATGTATATGTATATATATATATATATATATATATATATATATATATATATATATATATATATATATATAAGAATAATCCAAACTTGCAAGCATCTTAGAGAGGTGCTCTATCAAGTGTGATATATTGTGTGAAGAAGTCATATTTGATTGATGCTTGTTTCCAGAATGGCTATATGGTGCTTTCTTCTGAAGAACATGTATGTTTGAAATATTTTGATGATTAAGAGGAGGGGAATTATTACTATTTCCCACAAAAGACAATAACCTTGTTCTTTTCCTTTCTTTTTCCTTCTTAGTCTAATTAATAAGCCTTTCGTGATGAAATGTAATGCTTCTCATTAACACCACCTTCTCTTGCTTCAAGTGGTTGCATATAGGCTATTCCAATTGTTTATCTTGTGCATGTTGGTGATCTCCTGGTCCATAGAGGGATAACAAAGGAGGAACCTCATCATAGATACCTTTTCCTCATGGATGAGAGTAATCTACACTTGTTTCCTTATCCACTTATAACATACCCACTATGCCATCATAGTCAAGATAATCATCTTCAATCTCTATTATATTTTGTTCCACCATATTATTGTCGCTATGCTTAGGAAAATAATCAGTGAAGATTTATAAATTTTCATTTAGAGGTGCTACCAAGTTATTTCCATTGCCATTCCAACCACTAACTTGTATCATATTAGAATTGACGAGGTCTTGAATTTCATGTTTAATATGCATACATTTTTTAGTATCATGTCTCGGAGAGTGGTAGTGACAATAAGTATTAGCATTGAATGAAGATCCTTGTGGCCTAGTACTATCAAAAGGATGAGAAAGAGGAAGCTTCAAAATATTGTTATTCACTGCTTGAGTCATTACCGAATGGAGAGACTTCGATAATGGAGTAAATTATCTTTGTTCTTGTTTGAATTGAAATGGTGCCCGAGTAGACTTTGTAATAGCAGACACTTGTGAGTGAAAATTATTCGAATGTTGTCCATTGATCTTGATGAAATTCTTTTTGTTCTTCTTGAGTGTATTTTGAGATTGTCTAGCTATAGATTGACCAATAGGAGTTGATAAGGTGTGATTCTCATACTAACTAGCTAAAATTTGGTAATCTCAGAGAGCTATGCATAAGTGTTGAAAAGAACTATACTTCATCAACAATATTTATCGCATATGTTTGGTTGTAGATTCGTAATGAATACCTTCTAAAGATCCACATCTTTAATCAGATATTGTATTTGTAAGATGAGACCTTGATATTGACTGATGAACTCTGTTAATTTCTCTTTCGATCCTTGTTTACAATGAACTAAATCAATCAAGGAAATAATTGGTCCAATGTTTTCTTAGAAATGTTGCAAGAATTGATCAACTAGCTGTGAGAAGGAATTGATTGAATTAGGAGGTAAAGAGCAAAATCATTCCAAAGCAATATCTTTGAGAGATTGGGGAAAGAATTTTTCTAACAATTCCTCATTAAAGAAGAACACATCACTGTGAATACTACCACATGAGTATTAGGATCACCTTCACCACCATACTTTTCAAAGAGAGGAGTCTCAAATTTGTTAGGCATTGGAGTTCTTAGAATTGCATAAGATAAAGGATTGCGAGCATGATATGTTGGTATAGTAGGTTGAGAAGAAGAGTTAGTCAATTGTGTCACATTTTGTTGTAAGGAAGACATGCTCTATAAAAGCTGATTTAGGAGAGTATCATTGGATGAAGAGGTGGCCTGTGGATTTGAGAGAGGTGGATTATAGGGTGGTTGATAATGAGTGGAGGTGATAGGTGGTTAAGAATAGGTATGCATTGGTATAGAGACATGAGGTGCAGAGTCTTGATAGTTAAATGCAACAGCCTTGTAGTTATTTCTAGTAGATGTTCCCATAGTAGTGATAGCATTACTACAAGCATGTGGATTGGTGGTGAGAATTGATGATGTAAAAGCGGATATTCCAATAGTCGATATGGGTTTTAAAACTGGTGAAGCTATAAATGCTGGTGTTGACACATTTTGAATGACATTTGCATGGCTAGCTACTGGTATAATGTTATGTCACACTATATAAGATAATCCATGGAGCATATCAACACCTTCTCGACTTTCTTGTAATATTCCTCTTATTCCTTCAACTATAGGTGTCATTTCTTGTGCTAGATGTGCCTTTTCTACAACTTCTTGGAATTTAGCTAGTTGTGTCCATATTCTTAATATTTTCATTAGGCACATGTAAAACAACATCAATGACATCCTCAACATCATGAAATGTTTGTTCTTCCATTGTATTTATGATATCTTGTAGAGATGTTGATTCACTCTTTTTAAAGTGATTGTATAATGGGTTTTCTGATGTTTGCATATCATTGCTATTAAAAGCACCAAAACCCATTAACCTATGACTTCTCTTTATAAAGATGTTTCGATTAGGGTAGTGGGTTATACAACTCATGAAAATTCCTAAAACACTCAATTCACAAACTAATAGAACAACCAAAAGGATTAAGGTAGTTATGCTTGTTGAAATACACAATGTGTAATTGCAAAACTTGAAATCTAAATGCAAGAACACACAATGAAGCAACACTACAACTCAAAATAAGATTTGAATGAGTGTTTAAAGGAGAAGCAAAATCTGAAATAAGATTTTGACTAATAGCCCTATCTTCTTGAAACATATGATCAAAAACATAAATCTAGAAAGTAAAAGTATAGAGATGATGAGTAAGATGTCAGAACCTGTCTCTTGAAAGTAGAGGTGTCGGAGGACAAATTCAGCAACCACCTAAGTCTATAAGTGAGATTCTTTGAGAGGTCAAAACTGGAAAGATGCTACAAATAATGCTTAGAAACCAAATCTAGGAGCTTGAAGCCCTATGGACTAGGGTACCAACCTCCTATGTCTCTTCAGAGAGATAATCCCAAATTGTTTCCAGATCTTGAAACTCTAATTCATGTACTCCCTTCCTATAGCTCCACTTTTCCTAAAACTTGTACATGTAACCTACACACAAGATGATAAGAGAGGGGTTTGGGGGTTGTGGTGTTTAGGGATTTGCCTCAGTCAAATCCTGGGTTAGCATTCAAGCTTTCCCAACACCATTGTTAATGAGAGAGCATTGAACGTAGGTTAAAGGTAATCCAAATGATGAAATGAGTCAAATGATTCAAATAGCATTGATTTCACCTCAAAGGTGAAGTCCTTATGAGGATGAAATCTCTTCAACTCATAAGGAGATGGATGATGATGCCATATCTGCAACAAACACACAAATACAAACAAAAATCGGTAACAATAACATAATGAATGCCTTGAATGCTCTTTTCTCCAATATCATAAGTTCATGTTATCCATCTAGGTTTAAAATGAAGTCATAAACTCACTTATATATGCATTCTCGCTAACATTTATGAATTTAAATCACAAAAGCCGACAAGGAGGAACATTTTGTAAGGGCCCAAGTCGACATGCCATTAATTAGCCCTGACCAATCAGGGAGACTTGGGTGGTTGGTACCCAAGTCCAAGAGCCCAAATTAGGTTAGGGTTAAGTAAAAGGAGGTTCCAAGTGTCCAAAATGTCATGGGTGTTAGGTAATTTCCTTTAGGATGATCAATTAGAATGTATAATGAAGAAAATAGGACCTAGGAGAGAAACTAGTGGGTAAAAAGGCATGTGGACACTTTTTACTCCATAACACAGTCTAAGATAGAACCTAAAACTTTTGTAGATGCTAGTAAGGATGAAGGATGGATCCAGGTAATAGAAGAAGAACTTAATCAGATAGAGAAAAATCAAACTTGGGAATTGGTACCAAGACCTACATACAAAAATGTGATAGGCACAAAATGGGTGTTCAGAAATAAATTGAATGAAGATGGAGAAGTGGTTAGAAACAAAGAAATTTTGGTCTACAAATCTTATTCACAAGTGGAAGGAATTGAATTTGAGGAGACATTTGCTCCTGTGGCAAGAATGGAAACAATCAAAATATTTCTTGTATTTGCAGTTCACAAGGACTTCAAGGTATATCAAATGGATGTCCAATCTGCTTTCTTGAATGGTGACTTAGAAGAAGAAGTGTACATAGAGCATCCTAAAGGATTCCATCTATCAAAAGATCAGAATATGGTATGCAAACTTAAGAAGGATTTATATGGTCTCAAACAAGCCCCTAGGGCTTGATATGCAATATTGGATAACTATCTACTCCAACAAGGCTTCAAGAAAGGTACAAAGATAGCAATCTATATATCAAAATTGAGAATGAAAACATATTAAAAGTAGTAGTATATGTTGATGATATTATCTTCAGTGGCAATGATGAAATGTGTAAGAAGTTTGTAGAAGAGATGTAGAAGGATTTTGAAATGTCTATGATAGGTGAATTATCATTCTTTCTTGGACTCCAAATCACTCAATCAGATGAAGGTATCTTTATCTCACAAGAAAAGTATGCCAAGGAGATGTTTAAAAAGTTTGGTATGGAAGACTACATATCAATGAGTACACCTGTGGTAACAGTTTTTCATCTAAGTAAAGATGATGAGTCACCTCAAGCTAATCAGACTCTATATAGATCTATGATTGGGGGCCAACTATACTTAACAACATCAAGGCTTGACATTATGCAAGTTGTTTGTATGGTTGCAAGGTTTCAAGCTGATAAAAAAGAAACACATGTGAAGATAGTCAAAAGAATTTTTAGATATTTGAAGAGCACTCCAGATTATGGATTATGGTATAAAAAAGGTAATGACTTCTCCCTGACAACATACACCGATGCAAATTGTGCTGGTAGAATTGATGACAGGAGAAGTACCAATGGTGGAGCTTTCTTTTTGGGAGATAGTTTGGGCTCGTGGTTTAGTAAAAAATAGGATTTAGTTTCCCTATAACCAATAGAAGTAGAGTATATAGTTGTAGTATCCTGTTGCACTCAAGTGTTATGGATGAAGCAAACATTGAAGGATATTAAGGTAATGTATGATGAACCTATTCCTATCCTATGTGATAATACAAGTGCCATCAATATTTCAAAGAATCCAATGATGCACTCTAAAACCAAGCACATATCCATCAAGTATCACTTTTTAAGAGAAAAGGTTGCAAATCAAGAAGTAAGATTGGAATATGTACCTACAAAGGATCAGGTTGCAGACATATTTACAAAATCACTTTCTAAGGACACATTTGAATATCTTAGGTAGAAGTTAGGGGTGGTTGCCCCTCCTTCTAACTAGATGCATAGATGATGCATCTGTCCAAGGGGAGCAGTTCAATGTATATTTATTATCCCTAGATTGATGGTAACTACCTCTTAGGAGGGGCAAGTAGACAAAGAGACTAGTGAGGATGACAAGAATTGTACTGATAGGGGGAGATTATATGAAGAACACTAGCCCTTTTCCCTTGATGTCAAAGGAGGAGAAAAATTGCATATCATAATTGGTGTTTCCATCCATGACAAAGGGGGAGATTGTTGCATATGTTGTCCTTGATGTCAAAGAAGTAGTGATCAGAGGTTTTGTGATGTGGAAGGCATATTGTTGTAGATGTTGTCACCTGAGTGATGATCAGAGGAGCAGTCAAAGGAGTGGAGAATAGTGATAAGAGGTGTTGTGATGTGGAAGGCATACTGTTGTATATGTTATCATAGGAGTGATGATCAAAGGAGTAGTTAAAGGAGTGGTGATCAGAGGAAGTGTGATGTGAAAGATATGGTGATGCAAGACATGATCTTGTTGTTATACACAGTTGTACCTTATCTTCTAAAGTTCATGGATAGGTGAAGGTTTTTAAGTTGAAGGATATGTTGACATGAATAAATTGTCACTTCTTGTTTTTTTATGAAAAGAGTTATGATTGTTGCTTATGGTGTTGTGAATGTTGCATTTAGTGCCTCTTGATGAAAATCATTGCATGAGATATGAAGGAAAGTGTATAAGTTATCAAACTGTCAAAGGCATAGGGAATTGTATTACAAAAGCTCATGAGAATGTATCACATTCTTCTGCAAATGAAGACATGACCCTACAGATTAGACATTAGCTAGAAATATCTATAAGGTTGTGTGCTTCAAATTTGAGAGCATAAGAACTACCACAAAGCTTTCCAAAGTTAGTAGAGTAAAGACAATGGTGTTTGTTACACATATGGTTCTTAGGGTTGTCATTGATGTCAACACTATCACTAGGTTGTCATTGATGTCAACACTATTATGGTGGTGTGATGGTGATCATGGTTGGATGTCATGTCCCATCCAACAAGAGAAGAAGAGAAAGAGAAGAAGATATAATGAGAAGAAGAGTGAGAGAAGATGATACAGTTCATGGTTGGATGCCATGTCCCATCCAACAAGAGAAGGGAGAAGATATTGTTCATATTATGATGGGAATTAGATGCACATAAATGATCAAATGTGTTGTTGATGCTACTATTAGCCTATAGTATGCATATGCCAAGTTCCATGATGGTTGCATTACCAAAAGAGTGTTTTACTATTGATTGTTTGAAGACAGTGTCACCTCTATGAAGATATTTTGTACAGGACAATGGAATGCTCCGCATTCCTTCACATTCCTCTGAATTTGAAGATATAGCCATGTAGTTTTGGAATTGTGTTTAGGATGTAGTGAAGGTGGTAATTCCAAGTTCTCAGATCATTTGTCCTTCTACTGTGAAAGTTATGCATGATAGAGTATCGACATGTGTTCTGGTAGAGTAAGCTAGTGATGAAGGCCTATTGGAATGCTCCACATTCCTATGTAGATGAATGATTTCCTTTACAATCTTAAGGACATGTTTATGGATGTGCATTACATGTTTCCTTGTAGTTTCAAGGTCCTTGGTGTTTTGTAACTCAATTTTTCAAATGACAACATGTTGCAGTGTGTTTCAGATGACAATGTTCTCAAAGTTAATGATTGAAGTTGTACCACACAATTATCTAATGTGTAGTGGCAAAGGAGTGTTTGGGGATGTTTTATGAGTCATGTGGACCCATCTAGGAAATTTTCATGAAGATCTTTCTTGTCTCCGATACTGCATAAGGTTTTCAAGTTGATGTGGCCATTATACTTCAATTCTTCATGTGTTTTTCTTAAAGTTGTCCTATTTCCAAATGAGCAGAGTGTGCAGATATTATTATTTGGTTTTTGAAGCTATGAAGGATGTTTTGGACCTAGTTAAGAAAGTTTTGGTGTCCCCAAGGCTTGGATCTTCTACTAGTGTAACGTGTGGTTTCAATTAGGACCTATCTTCTACACATTTCATATTATGTGTTGTCTGGATGACTTGTAAATATATTTTTCATGTTGCATCTAGCTGACAAGCAATGTAATCGATATAATATCATGTATAAATAGTGAATCAAATTGAATTAAGAGTGGTGTGATTACAATGTGATTGAAAATCTTGCAAGCAGATAAGAAGCAGAATAAATGCATTATTGATGTGCGACTGAAGGAGAAAGATCAGAAGTTGTTGATGCTATCCAAATTCATCTTGAAGAAATATTTGTGACACTGATCAAGTATAGAGTGTACCTAACTAATCAAATCTTTAGAAGTGTGAAGAGGTAGAAGTGCAATCATCAAAAGTGTGAGTTTCAATGTCAGTTTTTAGATAGTAGAAAGATTGCATTACTGTAATCTTTTGTAAGTGTGTTCTCATTTTAGGGAGTAGTAGTTTTCTTGGGAGTGACCCTAAAAAAAGGTCATCAAGGAGTAGAAGCTTCCTTGGGAGTGACCCTAAAACAAAGTTATTATTTGAGCTTCATATATTGTGAGTTAATCCTCACCATGGTTTCTCCCTTCTAGGGTTTTCCACGTATATCTGGTGTTATGTGTTGATGTGCATTATGTTAATCTTTCATGTTCATATTTATGTTGTAATGATTAAGTTTTGATATGCTAAGAATATGTTGAAGTTGTTAAAATTGAAAATTGTTTAGATATTGATTCATCCACCCTCTCAGTATCTTGGTGTGTTCAACATTTGGTATCAGATCCAAGTTCCTCTAAGGGAAGATCAACCACTTGACAAAGGTCTAGGATGACACAGAATGGATCTGACAAAATTCCTAGGTTTGATGGAACAAATTATGCATTTTGGAAGATAAGGATGGAAGCTTATATCAACTCTCTATGGTGCAGTGCTTGGGACTCTGTCAAGACTAATTACATAGTTCATACTTCTATTCCTACAGATGCAGATGAAGTTAAGAAGTATGATAACAATGCCAAGGGAAAGTTTGCTATCATGAGTGGTTTAGTTGATTCAAAGCTTTCAAAGGTAATGAGTTGTATTTCTGCTTAAGAAATTTGGGATAAACCTAAAACCATCTATGAAGGAGATAAGAAAGTAAAGCAAGCTAAGATGTAGATCTTCAAGAGCAAATTTGAGAGCCTAAAAATGTTAGAGGATGAAGACATTGTTGGATATATGCTCTAGGTGAATGAAGATGTCAATGGTATTAAAGGTCTTGGTGGAGAAGTGAAAGAAGATGAGATTGTGGAAATGGTTCTAAGATCTCTTTCCAAATCTTATAGTCATAAGTTATCTTCCATTGAGGACAAGAAGACTTGGATATTTACACTGTAGACAAATTGTTTGGTACCCTTACTACCTTTGAAAAGAGAGAGTTTGGCAGTGATGCTCCAAAGAAAGAGGTTGCTTTCAAAGCTAGTATGAAGACAAAAGAAGAAGGTGATGATGAAGATGAAATCTCTGATGAAGTCAAACCAAATTTTTTAAGAAGACTGAAGAAAGGTATTGGAAAATACAAAGGTAAGTTACCCTTCAAATGTTTTAATTGTGGAAAGGTTGGTCATTTTTCTTCTAAATGTCCTTTCAAAGAATCAAGGAGTAATAATAGGAGAGACAAGTTCAAGAGAAGTCTATATTCTATAGAAATCAATTATTCTTTAGAAGATGAGGATCATGATGATTCAAATGATGAAACACTTTCATGGCCCTGAATGTTGGTAACAAAAAGGATGATGCTATAACTTGTAAGAAGACTGATACCTTGCAAACAAATCAAAACAATTTAAGATCAATGGTTGTATGGACCGTCTTTCATACAAAAGAAGAATCCAAGGCTTAGGTGATTGATAGTGGATGCTCAAATCATATGAGTAGTGACAGGGAGAAGTTTATCAGCCTTGAGAAGTGGGATGGTAGTGTTGTCCAATTTGGTGGTGATGAGTCAACACAGATATGTGGAAAAGGTACTATATATATTGATGGGAAGAATAGGACTAAGGATGTCCTCTATGTCAAAGGGATAAAACACAATCTTCTTAGTGTCAGTTAGATGTATAGCAAAGGGTATAATATCACCTTTCATGCCAAAGGTTGTGAGATCAACAAGACAAGTTCTGGAAAACTAGTTGCAAAAGGTATCAAGACATTGTTGGCAAGAGACAATGCAAGGTATGTCATGTATTGTGATTGATGGAAACTAAGTCCATTCCACACATCTAAAATGTAGTATCAAATCATACTGGAAGTCAGTTCCAAAATTTGACAAGTCTAGATAGACAAAAACAAGGGTATGGCAGAGTTCAGTATTTTGGTCAATGAATCTCTCCAGTTAATTATTGCATGTTACAAATCTGAGGGAGTGTAAAGGAATGTCAGAACAATCCAAAGTTGAGATTTTAGCCTCTGGTGACAAAGAGATTAAAAGTTATGAGCATCTAAGTACATGGTCCTAATATGATAGGATAGTTCAGTGAAGAATAGGCCAGCTTGTGTTAGATCCTTGTGCGGATCTAGTAAAAGTGTTTTGGTGAGTTATGGATGGGATTTAATGTTAGTGGTTGACATGAATGGTGACCTACAAGTGTTATTTTTGGTACGCATAAATATTGATGCATGGATTCAGCTGACAAAATAGAGTACTTGTATTGTTTGTTAAGTTTTTCATAAGGCTGACAAATAAGTGATTGAGTTTGCTGATGCAGATATATATAACTAATGGATTCGAGTGTTGTAGTATAAGATAGTGATGTGAATATGGAGTAAGTGTGAAAAAGGTAGATAGAAGTGCGAAAGAAAAGAGATTTGAGGTCTGGACTATGGCAAAGCAGTAAACAGGGCAGAATAAAGATGAAGTGTGTAAAATCAGTAATTTGTGCTTAACCAGAACTGAATTCTTGCATTGGCAGATGCTACGTATCAGTTCAAACAATCTGTAATCCTTTTTGTAATCATTCTTGTAGGTAGTGAGCCTCTCTTGAGCAGTGAGCTCTAGGCAGTGAGCCCGAAGGCATGTGCCTTGCCCTTTGTAATACTTTTAACAAAGTATAATCTTTGTGGGTTAACCCCCATTGTGGTTTTTCCCTTAACCAGGTTTCCATGTCAAATCTTGGTGTCAAGTGTGTTGTTCATGTTTCTGCTTGAGTATTATTAATTCTTGCTTTTCATGATTATGTCATTAATCTGTTAAGAAGTGGTAAAGAAGAATTAACTACAGAAAGCTTTAAAAGTTTTAAGACAACTAATTCACCCCCCTCTCAGTTGTCAGCCCTAATTCCAACAGACATATGGTATCTATGACCTGAAGGAGGTAAATGGAAGAACATTTTTGTTGGCTTAGTCTAGTGACTGTTGGCTATGGCATAAGATAATGGGACATAACAATTCTGATAATATGGTGAAGATCAATTCTACTCATGCAGTGATAGATATGCCTAAGACAATCAAGCCTACAAATGTAGTATGCAGGGAATGTCAAATGGGAAAGCAAACAAAGATAAACTTCAAAAGAAAGGAAAATTCTTCTTCAAAGCCATTGGAGTTGATTTACACTAATCTATGTGGCCCTACTAGAGTAAGGAGTCAACAAGGTGAGAGGTATTTCATGTTGCTTATTGATGATTATTCTAGAATGAGTTGGGTTACTTTGTTGAGACAGAAATCAGACGCCCTTGATAAATTTAAAGTGTTCAAAGCTATGCTTGAGAATGAAGTTGATACCAAGATTAAATGTTTAAGGTCTAATAGAGGAAGTGAGTTTATTTCAAATGAATTTGAAAAGTTTTGTGAAGATAATGGTATTAGAAGACATCTATCAACTCCTACGACCCCTCACCAAAATGGGGTAGTGGAAAGAAAGAATAGGACTGTGCAAGAGATGTCTAGGGAAATGTTGAAAGATTCAAATTTGCATGATATGTACTGGAAGGATGTAATTCATACTATTGTCTATGTAATTAATAGAGTGCAATTGCGGGTCCAAAACACTAAGACCCTTTATGAGCTATGGTATGGAAGACGTCCCAAAGTTAGATACTTCAAGATCTTTGGCAACAAATGTTATATCAGAAGAGATGAAGAAGACCTAGGAAAGTTTGATTCAAGAAGTGATGAAGGAATATTTATTGGCTACTCAACTAGAAGAAAAGCTTATAGATACTACAACAAGAGCTTGGGGAAGATGATTGAAAGTACAAATGTCAAGGTAGATGAAGACCTATATCAAATCTCACATGAATTAGAGGACTTTGAATCTAATATATTCCATGCATTGTAGATGAAGAAGAAGTGAAAGAAGAAAAGGAACCAAAACAAGAACTAGAGCAGATGCCTAAGACTCCAACAAAGTATGTTCAGAAGAATCACTCAAAAGATCAGATCATTGGTGAAAAGAATGAAGGTGTATAGACAAGGACAAGGCTTTCTAAGACACATGAGCAAGTAAACTTGTGTTTGTCATCAAAAGTGGAACCCAAAAACTTTAATGAATCAAAGAAGGATGATGGATGGATAAAGGCCATGGAAGAAGAATTGGATCAAATTGAGAAGAATCAAACATGGAAATTGGTTCCCAGACCAACAAACATGAATGTTATGGGAAAAAATGGGTGTTCCAGAACAAACTGAATGAAGAAGGTGAAGTTGTAAGGAACAAGGCAAGACTAGTATGCAAAGGATATAAACAAGTTGAAGATATTTGTTTGAGGAAATGTTTCCTCTAGTAGATAAGGATGGAGGCAATCAGAATGTTCTATACTCTTGCTGCTCATAAGAAATTCAAGGTATATCAGATGGATGTTAAGATAGCATTTCTAAATGGTGACCTAGAGGAAGAGGTTTACATTGAACAACTAGATGGTTCCTAGACATCAGAAGATCTAGACATGGTGTGTAGACTCAAGAAGGATTTGTATGGTCTTAAGCAAGCACTCAAAGCTTGGTATGCTAGGTTGGACAAGTACTTACTTCAACAGGGCTTCAAGAAAGGTACTACAGATAGCAATCTTTACATCAAGGAAGGAGATATGATATTGATAGTTGTAGTAAATGTTGATGACATCATCTTTGGTGGAGATGATGATATGTATAAGAGGTTTTTAGAGGAGATGTAAGAAGAGTTTGAGAGGTCTATGATTGGAGCACTGTTGTACTTGACTGCTTCTAGACTTGATATCATGTGTGCAGTATGTGTGGTTGCTAGATATCAAGCCAATCCAAAGAAAACACATGAGAAGACAATGAAAAGGTTATTCAAATACTTGAAAGGAGCTCTGGACTATGGCCTATGGTATCCAAGAGGTAATGAGTTTGATATGAGTGCTTATACTGATGATGATTCGGTTGGTTATGTTGATGATAGAAGTATAAGTGGTGGTGCTTCCTTTTTAAGAAGCAGGTTAGTTTCATGGCAGAGCAAGAAGCAAGATTCAGTATCCTTATCTACTATAGAGGTAGTGTACATTGTAGCAACATCCTTCTATATACAAGTGTTGTGGATGAAGCAAACCCTAAAGGACATTAAGGTATTGTATGATGAGCCTATTCTTATCTTGTGTGACAACACAAGTGCTATCAACATTCCCAAGAATCCATTGATGCACTCTAGAACCAAGCATATAGCAATCAGGTATCACTTTTTGAGAGAGAAGGTTGTAGATAAGGAAGTGAAGTTGGAATATGTTCCAACAAAGGATCAAATAATAGATATTTTCACAAAGGCTCTAGCAAAGAATACTTTTGAGGATCTCTGGAAAAAGTTAGGAGTAATTACCCCTCCTTCTTGCTAGATGCATAATAGTGCATCTATCCATGGGGATTTCATGCTATATCTTGTTCCTAGACTAATGGTGCCTACCTCTTAGGGGGAGTAGGTAGTGGTTGTTGATGTTAGGGGGAGTTTGGTTTC
Source organism: Cunninghamia lanceolata (assembly GCA_027924645.1). Classification (NCBI taxonomy): domain Eukaryota; kingdom Viridiplantae; phylum Streptophyta; class Pinopsida; order Cupressales; family Cupressaceae; genus Cunninghamia; species Cunninghamia lanceolata. The sequence goes on from BSBN01000978.1 coordinate 2,565,928, forward strand.
TACAAGAAGAAGTCATGGCCTACTAAAGAATGTGTAGGTTTGTGGTCTCTGATTGAGGTAGTGATTGCCCTTTGTCCTTGATGTCAAAGGGGGAGATATGTAGAGATGTATTGCCATCAATGCTAAAGGGGGATATTGTTACACATGGTTCTTAGGGTTGCCATTAATATCAACACTATCATTAGGTTAGATCATTGATGTCAACACTATCGTGGTGGTGTAATGTGATCAAGGCTAGATGTCATGTCCCATCCAACAAGAGAAGAAGAGCGAGAGAAGATGATAGAGTTCTTGGTTGGGCATCATGTCCCATCCAACAAGGGAAGGGAGAAGATGTTGTTCATATTAAGATGGGAATTAGAAGCACAAAGATGATCAAATGTGTTGTTGATGCTACTGTTATTCCGTAGTATGCGTATTCCAAGTTTTATGATGCCTACATTACCAGAAGAGTGTTTTGTTGTTGATCATTTGAAGATAGTGTCACCTCTGTGAAGATGTTCTATACAAGACAATGGAATGCTCCACATTCCTCCGCATTTGAAGATATGGCCATGAAGTTTTGGAATTGTGTTCATGGTGTAGTGAAGGTGGTAATTCCAAGTTCGCAGATCATTTTTCCTTCCACTATGAAAGTTATGCATGATAGAGTATTGGCATGTGTTCTGGCAAAGTAAGCTAGTGATGAAGGCCTATTGGAATGCTCCACATTCCTCCATAGATGAATGATTGCCTTTGATGTTTGAAGGACATGTTTATGGATGTCCATTACATGTTTCCTTGCATTCTCAAGGTCCTTCGTGGTCCGCAACGTAGTTTTTCAAATGACAACATGTTACAGTGTTTTCTAGATGACATAATGTTCTCAGACTTAATGATTGAAGTTGTACAACACAATTATCTGATATGCAGTGGTAAAGGAGTGTTTGGGGATGTTTTATGAGTCATTTGACTCATTTGGAAAAGTTTCACGAAGATCTTTCTTGTTTCTAGTACCACACAAGGGATTCAAGTTGATGTGGTTCTTATACTTCAAGTCTTCATGTGTTTTCCTTAAAGCTGTTCTATTTCCAAAAAAGTGGAGTAGGTGGATATAATTCCTTGGTATTTGAAGTTGTGAAGGATGTCTTGGACTTGGTTAAGCAAGTTTTGGTTTCTGCAAGGCTTGGATCTTCTACTGGGGTAACATGTGGTTTTAATTAGGACCTATCTTCTACACGTTTCATATTATGTGTTGTTTGGCCGACTTGTAAATGTATTTTTCATGTTGTATCTAGATGACAAGTAATGTAATCAATGTAATATCATGTATAAATAATGAATCAAATTGAGTGAAGAGAGGTGTGATTGCAATGTGATTGAAAATATCGCAAGCAAATAAGAAGTAAAATAAAATAATGTGTGTTGTTCTGCTTGGTGGTAAAGGGAAAAAGAGGGTAAAAAATTGCAAACTTTGTTAAAAATAGAGAAAAATGCATTTTCAGTACCAGGGCATAATAGGGTTGGATTCCTTGTGAAAAATGAGCTAAGGTTACTTTTTGAACCATCTTAAAATTCGCCATATTTTGCAAGTTATGATCATTTTGGTAAAATGTACAAAGGAAGGGTTTGTTGTTTGTACATACAAGTTTGTTTGTATATGCATGTCAATATACAAGGCCCTTTGTATGCGAGTTCACTTGTATACAAAGACCTTTGTATATCACTTTGCATGTACAAAGTCATTTGTATATGCAAAGTCATTTTTATACTCAGTCGCATTTGCAATCAGGTTCATATAGCAAGGTTGTTTGCATGGTTGGGTCGTTTGAAATGTACATACAGTGCCCTTTGTATATCGCTTTCATATACAAAGCTGATTGTATGTCTTTTTTCCTTGTATGCATTTTAAATACAAACTTTACATATACATACAGGATGGATCCGAAATAGTTTTAGGGTTAAAGTGAATGAAGGTTTAAATTCCGTTGCATGTATCTCACGTTGTATATTTTGGCAAGTCGAAACATACAAGGCAAATATACAAGTGCACTTTATACATGGCGTGGAACCCAAATGTTATGAAATAAGGTTAATTTGTTGTATATCCACGGGCTCGTATCTTTAAGTGGCATACAACGAAATATACAAGTGCACTTATACATTGCGCGAACACAAAAATGAAGTTAAGGGGAGTTAAATCGTTGCATATTTGGGTTGTATATTCAAATATACATTGCAAGATGCATTGTTGAACATACAAGCCGGATTCAAAGTAAAGGTCCAAAATAGAAAATTCATTGTATATCGGAGGATACGTACAAGTGGAACATACAAGCAAAATATGTTAGGCCCATATACAACGCAAACTTAAAAGAGTTATCAAACAATGTTAATTCGTTGTATAAATTTTGACTTGTATATTTACATATACATTGCGGTATACAATAGTTTATACAACCGCCGGAATCAAAGATATTATGGAATGAGATTAAATCGTTGTATAATTCCGGACTTGTATATTTCCAAACATACATTGTACACATACAAGCCTGAATCCAAATGAATTTGAAGTCAAATTTAAATGCTTGTATCACATCTAAATTGAATATCTAAAACATACAATGCATTTATACATTGAGCAGAATTGAAAAATCATAAAATAGAGTTAAGTGCTTGTATATTTTGGTGTTTGTATGATGTGGCATACAAACCGATATGCATTGTGATATGCAAGCCGCGGAACTGAAAAGGATTGGAATCCGATTAAATGGATGTATCATGTCTGGCTTGTATATCGAATATACATGGATTTAAACAAGAAGAAGGGTGGGAAAATGAAGTGATAGGTTTTTGGAGAATTTTTTGAGGCCTGAATGCATATTTTTGGTCAACGATAGTTGACCTGACCTTTCTGAGTGCTGTATATGCATTTTTGGACACGATTTTCACTATTTTAGGACCCATTATCAGCAAAAGAGAGGAAATCGGTAAGGAAATTTTGACTACGCTGATAATGGGGAGTTTTGCCAATGGAAAGGAGGATTTAAATGTAAAACTAAAACAGGCGGTTGAGGTTGACGGTGCGTAAACTCTGCAACTAGGTGTCAAGTGGGAAGTGTATTAGTTATTGCAGTTGGCACGCATCGAACATTCTGACCAGGTAATTAATTGACAAGGCAACTTGATGAGGGTTTTTTTTAATCCGTTTTATCTATTTTGCAAGTTTGCAGTTAAGGGAGAAGCTAAAATTTAAATGGTGGTGACATCATGGAGGAGGAAATCAGATCTCAGAGAGTAGGAGAAGATAAGGATGGAGTGTGGAAAGTCAATGGTCTTCAATGATGAAGACAAAATGCAGCTGAAGATATCATTGTAGCAGACAAACATAAGTTATTATTGAGATGCTAGGGTTTCCAGAAGGGCATATTTCACCCAGATTTGATAAATGCTCAGAGATATTTTGGGAGACTGGTTCTCCAGCATTTATTGCTATAACCAGAGGTTTGAACCATTGTTTAACTAAGGTTTTGAGCTATATTGAGGACAATCAAAGTCTATATATTGGGCCTCTCTACATTGTAATACTTTACACAGGGATTTTTAGAAGATAGCCAGCACTTGTAACTAGTTTTAGCATATTTTTTAGAGTAGAGGGGACCTTTTAGTTTAGAAGTAGAAGGAGGTCACCTATGTCTACAACAAGGAATGTGTGGAACATCTAGCTTCCTTACTGTATCTGTAAAGCTTGTAAGTTTTATATAGTTTGATCAATGAAGCTAAGAGTCATTCTGACATTGTAAATCTTACATGACTGTCTGTTTCTAATACAATTGAATCTAGAATTCTGCATCTATCTTCTGAGTGTTTTCTTGCTCTTCATTGTGTTTGAAACATTTTCTCTTAGAGCTTGCAATTTTAGGTGTATGTTTGTGAAAATGCTCAGAACTTACATTTGAAGTTTTAGTCTGTGGATTTGATCAATTTGCTGTATTATTTACAAAGTGCATAATAGAACAATTAGATCCTTTGAGTAGAGTGAATGAAGTTTAGATTAGATCTTTCTAACTTTTCCCAACCCATCTGAAATACTAAGCTTAAAATGTATAAATCTAAAGGAAATTGTCTCATATCTGAAAAGCATGTATAACTAAGTTTAAAGTAGACAGTTTTCATAAATACTTAAGAGGAGAAAGCTGCAATAATTCAAGAAAACCATTTAAAAGCTTTGCAGCATAGTAACACTTTTATGCAAAAGAATGAACAAACATACTGATATTTATTGTCTTTTATATAGTTTGAGTCTAGTTAACCAACAAGAAACCCTAAATCACATAAGGCCCCTTGAACATTACAGCTTCACATCGACCAACTGAATTTGCCCAACAGGTCAAGACCTGACCATATTAAACTTGGGATTAAGCAAATCTTAACTGATTCCTTCATATCTTTCAAGTCAGTTCTGGTTCATTTTATGTGAATTTTAACTAATTGTTATGATTGCATCAAAACAATCACCAACAGTTTCTCTGGTGCTAGAAGGAGGGCCTGATTGGATTTGGGGTCAATTTTCTAGGTTTTAAATGCTATATTTTGAGATATGTCAGATCTCATAAAATTTCAAAAGTCTAAAAGGGTTGAAAACAAGTCCCAATTTAAATGGACTCATATGGGGACAATTTTCAAGTTGACATTCCTTTGTTTTAGGAAACTTTAAATAGACAACTTTATCCTAAAAATTTATCTAGCTATGGCTTATTTGGAAGGTGTAGGATACATAGGTCCACAGAGCACAGTGAAATTAATTGTCTGGCTTTTCTTACAAGGTTAGATTTATATTTAAAAGGACTAATCTCTCTCTCAAATGTGTATAAGGCTGAAAGTTGGCAGGAAAATGAGGAGATTATGGAGCAGCAAGAGGATACAGCATCAGCGGTCATTAAATGTTCAGAGAATGCAAAGATGGAACCAATAATAGAAATACAGGATAGTAAAATCTCTTTTCCAGAATTGTGTGATGGCAATAAAAATAATCTACTTTCTTGTCAAGGTCCAAGTGTGATTAAGGTTAGTGAAAGGTATAAATATCCTAAAAAATACAGGGAGGAAATCAGAGCTCATGTTCATTTTCTAGATGATGAGAAAAGAAGATTTATTGAAAAAGAAAATGAAAGTGAGGCTCATCTTGATTCATTATTTGATAAAAATATGGAGTTACTAAGGAATACTTGTCAAGATGAAATCTCTGGATTTGACCTAAAAAGTTTTTATGAAAATAATTTGGTCAAGAAATTTTTTGTTTCAGCAAATAATGGAGTCATAGAAAAGGAAATAAATGTTGATGTCATAACTGGCTTCTTTAAGTTAAATAATCAAATTCAAGATTGTTGTAGATCGGTGGAATCAAACTCTCTACTGGATGGTAGATGTGAGTTATTTGAGGAACAATCCTTGAAAATTGAAAATACACAAGATTTTGGAGTTGCTGTGCATAATCAGACATCACCTCAGCATTATTTTGAAAGTGAAACAGGGGAGTATTCCTATCAATCAAAATATGTTGTTCCACCTTTACAGTCAAGTGATCTAGAGATGATTAATTTCTATATATTAGATTATGATTATAAAGATACTCATTTGGGTGCTGATGTGCAGGGTGTTGCAAGTATGAGGTTAACCAGTGTTGTCATTAATGTCAACATACTCATATTGCATTGGTAAGAAGGTTTGGATGAGCTGTGTGTTGAGGATATTAAGAAAAGTAGTCTCAATCAGGAACAGTGAAGAATAGTGATAAGAAGAAGACAAATGTACTCAATAGGTTGAGAATCAGAGGATGTGGATTAAAGGGTTTGTAGATATGAGTCTTGAGATATTCCAGTTAAGATTTTAGAGGTCCACATGAAGATATGAAAAAGTTGTGATTGTTCAAGTAGAATCAGTTCCGGGAGCTGTTCCGAAGTGACAGAGTGTTACAAAAAGGTTCGGTGAGATCTGGAGGAGCATTGTCAGACTCTGCGGATTGGAAGGTGTGTTTGGGATGTCCTTGTGATGTGTCTTCTTAGTTTGTACAAAGTTTGGAGGTCCAGAAGCACCTTCTTTAGTATGACAGTGGCAACAGACTATGTTCTTGAAGTTTCAGATGAAGAGGAGAAGAGATTCTAGTGAGTAGAGGAAGTGCGGATGTACCTGGTTAATCAGGCAAGCTTGTGAAGGTTCTTGGATCATGTTGAGGTTATGTTGTCGGTCCACATTGGTGGTAGAGCCTAGAATTGAAGATATTCTTCTGGATGAAGTTCTTGCTCAGACTAGCCGACCGAATGAGTTGTTCATCTTGCGAATGTTCTTGTGGTGGCTGACCGGATGTATTAATCATCTTGCGGATGTCCTTATGGTTGATTGCCGACTTAGATCATTGTTCCTAAGTCGATGTCTTGTATAAATAAAGGTTTGTGAGTTCATTTCAAAGTGTGTGGATTAGCGGATGAGAGGGGTATAGCGAAAGAGCATAGGGCAGAGCAGAAATATCTCGGGCTAAAATGGAACTGATCCAGACATGGTAAAGATGTCAATCTCCAGTTCAAGTTTGTGATTCTTATCACTTTGTAGACAGTGTGTCTCTTGTAGGCAGTGTGCCTCTTTGTGAGCAGTGTGCTTGGGCAGTGAGCCCCAATTGGCATGTGCCATTCATTTTTCTTATTCTTCTAACAGTGAATAATCCTTGGGTTAATCACCCCGTAGTTTTTCCCTTAACCGGGTTTTCCACGTCAAAATCTTGGTGTCCAATGTGTTGATGTTTATCTGCTCTTGTGTTTATGCATTATGCTTTCATGGATGGTTAATTGATATGCTATTAACTAACAAAGAAGAATCAAGTGTTTGAAGTAGAAGCAAGTTTTTGTACAGCTGATTCACCCCCCCTCTCAGTTGTGTGCCCTAGATCTAACACAGGGAACTGATGAGAACATTGAGAGGTTTGCTGAATTTGAGGATAAACTGAACATCCAGAATGAAGGAACAAGGTTGGATAAAGATGAAGAAATGATACATCTAGAGTCATTCATATTTCAATTTGAAGAAAGACCAGACATGAATCTAAACAATGAAAATGCAAAGTTAAATGGAGGACCAGCTGTCAATAAACAAGCATGTCCAATAGAGCTAAAAATACATCAGGTTGTCTCTTTCATTTCCTCAGTGAATTATTTCAATGTCCATTCTCCTATAACGTTCCCTGATTATAATGAGATGCCCAAAAATCTGGAAAAGATATGTCCCAAGAATCAGTTGCACCAAGATCTGGAAGGCCACATTAGAATATTCAAGGAGGTCGCCAAGCTAAAAATACATCAGGTTGTCTCTTTCCTTTCCTCAGTGAATAATGTTGAATACTATTTTGATTATGGAAATGTGGGAGATAAGACATGCATATGGGTTAATCATGAACATGATGAGCTTCCTCAGTTGCTGATAATCAGAGATTATTCTATTAAACACAATGAATTTAGAGTACAAGAGCATTTTTTAGAATTCAAAGATAAATTTGCTAAGATCATAACCATAACTAGTGCCCTGTTACTCCTGCACAATCTAAAGAAGTATGCAAATGCAGGTGTCCTTGGGTCTTTTCCTGGGTTTTGTTTGCCTTGTGGTGTCATGTATATAGTTTGGTAAGGTAGTTGTTTTGTTCCTTTTCTTTGCTTTCTTGTCTTGCTTTTTGTTGTTTGCTTTCTTTGTATAGTTGTTTGTACAGTGGCTTTATTTTGTTGTTTTGTTTGTTTGCTTTGTTTTCCTTTAGAGTATGAAGGAGCAAGCTAACAACCATTGAAAATAGTATAAAATTTAGAATATTCAAGTTAACCATTTGCAATTTATGCATAACTTGTTGTGACTGTCATGAATGTAGAGAGTTGTTTAGCTTCTGAAATTTAGTATTCAATAATAGTGATTGAGAGTTCAAGGGATGTTTCTCACGATGACACACCTAAAGTCCTTGGGTTTGTTGAACCTACCAGTGTAGATATTAGGTGAAAAATCAGAGGTAACCCTTGCTATCATTACAATTCTCAGCTTAATTTCAGTAAGTGCTCACTCCTTGCATCATAAAGTTACAAATTGCTATATCTCGTGACATTTCTATCAAGCACCAAAATCACAAAATATAAAATATAAAATATAAAATAAATAAATAAAGCGGATTATACTGAAAATCCAGATTAAGCCATCTAAGTAACTCTACCAGGGCTATAGACGCTTGTTGGCAGTGGGGCTCTACTTAGGAGAATTGTAACGATAACCTTGTCGGGGCTATGGACGCTCGCTGGCAGCAAGGCTCTATCCGGTCAGCTGTGAGGGAATATCCTCACCCACGTAGGCTAATATCAGTCACTGGTTTGTTTAACCGATCTTCAAGATGAGGATAATTAATCACGTGCACACACTTAAACTAAAAATGAAAATTCATGCATCCTTATTGAATACCTTAGGTCTCAAGTTGAATAATAATTTGCAGGAAAGATAGTTGGAAGTTATGGATTTATTTCATCTAGTTTTCTTTTTTTTTAATGCTTTGAATTTAATTGTTTTGTTTGGTTGCTAGTTGTTGTGATGTTCACAACACGCCCCATTTTACTCCTTAGCAAAATGAGGACCCTGCTATTGTTTTGCTTCTTTTTGCTTGTGTGTTGTTCTGCTTGGTGATAAAGGGAAAAAGAGGGTAAAAAATTGTAAACTTTGTTAAAAATAGAGAAAAATGCATTTTCAGTACCAGGGCATAATATAGTTGGATTCCTTGTGAAAAATGAGCTAAGGTTGCTTTTTGAACCATCTTAAAATTCACCATATTTTGCAAGTTATGATCATTTTGGTAAAATGTACAAAGGAAGGGTTTGTTGTTTGTACATACAAGTCTGTTTGTATATGCATGTTGATATACAAGGCCCTTTGTATGTGAGTTCGCTTGTATACAAAGACCTTTGTATATCACTTTGCATGTACAAAGTCGTTTGTATATGCAAAGTCATTTTTATACTCAATCTCATTTGCAATCGGGTTCATATAGCAAGGTTGTTTGCATGGTTGGGTCGTTTGAAATGTACATACAGTGCCCTTTGTATATCGCTTTCATATACAAAGCTGATTGTATGTCTTTTTTCCTTGTATGCATTTTAAATACAAACTTTACATATACATACATGATGGATCCGAAATAGTTTTAGGGTTAAAGTGAATGAAGGTTTGAATTCCATTGCATGTATCTCACGTTGTATATTTTGGTAGGTCGAAACATACAAGGCAAATATACAAGTGCACTTTATACATGGTGCGGAACCCAAATGTTATGAAACAAGGTTAATTTGTTGTATATCCGTGGGCTCGTATCTTTAAGTGGCATACAACAAAATATACAAGTGTACTTATACATTGTGTGGACACGAAAATGAAGTTAAGGGGAGTTAAATCATTGCATATTCAGGTTGTATATTCAAATATACATTGCAAGATGCATTGTTGAACATACAAGCTAGATTCGAAGTAAAGGTCCAAAATAGAAAATTCATTGTATATCAGAGGATACGTACAAGCGAAACATACAAGCGAAATATGCTAGGCCCATATACAACACGGACTTAAAAGAGTTATCAAACAATGTTAATTCATTGTATAAATTCCGACTTGTATATTTACATATACATTGCGGTATACAACAATTTATACAACCGCCGGAATCGAAGATATTATGGAATGAGGTTAAATCGTTGTATAATTCCAAACTTGTATATTTCCAAACATACATTGCACACATACAAGCCAGAATCCAAATGAATTTGAAGTCAGATTTAAATACTTGTATCACGTCCGAATTGAATATCTAAAACATACAATGCATTTATACATCGAGTGGAATTGAAAAATCATAAAATAGAGTTAAGTGCTTGTATATTTTTGCATTTGTATGTTGCGGCATACAAACCGATATGCATTGCAATATGTAAGCCGTGGAACTGAAAAGGATTGGAATCCGATTAAATGGATGTATCACGTCCGGCTTGTATATCGGATATACATGGATTTAAACAAGAAGAAGGGCGGGAAAACGAAGCGATAGGTTTTTGGAGCATTTTTTGAGGCCTGAATGCAAATTTTTGGTCAACGATAGTTGACCCAACTTTTCTGAGCACTGTATATGCATTTTTGGACGTGGTTTTCACTATTTTACGATCCATTATCAACGAAAGAGAGGAAATCGGTAAGGAAATTTTGACCACATTGATAATGGGGAGTTTTGCCGATGGAAAGGAGGATTTAAATGTAAAACTAAAAATGGCGGTTGAGGTTGACGGCGCGTAAACTCTACAATTGGGTGTCAAGTGGGAAGTGTATTAGTTATTGCAGTTGGCACGCATCAAACATTCTGACTAGGTAATTAACTGACAAGGCGACTTGATGAGGGTTTTTTTTAATCCATTGTATGTATTTTACAGTTTGCAGTTAAGGGAGAAGTTGAAATTTAAATGGTGGTGACATCACGGAGGAGGAAATCAGATCTCAGAGAGTAGGAGAAGATAAGGATGGAGTGTGAAAAGTCAATGGTCTTCAATGATGAAGACAAAATGCAGCTGAAGACATCATTGTAGTAGACAAACAAAAGTTATTATTGAGCTGCTAGGGTTTCCAGAAGGGCATATTTCACCCAGATTTGATATATGCTCAGAGATATTTTGGGAGACTGGTTCTCCAGCATTTATTGTTGTAACTAGAGGTTTGAACCATTGTTTAACTAAGGTTTTGAGCTATATTGAGAACAATTAAAGTCTATATATTAGGCCTCTCTACATTGTAATACTTTACACAGGGATTTTTAGAAGATAGCCAACACTTGTAACTAGTTTTAACATATTTTTTAGAGTAGAGGGGACCTTTTAGTTTAGAAGTAGAAGGAGGTCACCTATGTCTGCAATAAGGAATGCATGGAACATCTAGCTTCCATACTGTATCTGTAAAGCTTGTAAGTTTTCTGTAGTTTGATCAATGAAGCTAAGAGTCATTTTGACATTGTAAATCTTACATGACTGTCTATTTCTACTACAATTGAATCTAGAATTATGTATCTATCTTCTGAGTGTTTTCTTGCTCTTCATTGTGTTTAAAACATTTTCTCTTAGAGCTTGCAATTTTAGGTGTATGTTTGTGAAAATGCTCAAAACTTACATTTGAAGTTTTAGTTTGTGGATTTGATCAAATTGCTGTATTATTTACAAAGTGCATAATAGAACAATTAGATCCTTTGAGTAGAGTGACTAAAGTTGAGATTAAATCTTTCTAACTTTTCCCAACCCATCTGAAATACTTAGCTTAAAACGTAGAAATCTGAAGGAAATTGTCTCATATCTGAAAAGCATGTATAACTGAGTTTAAAGTAGACAGCTTTCATAAATAGTTAAGAGGAGAAAGCTGCAATAATTCAAGAAAACCATTTAAAAGCTTTGCAACACAGTAACACTTTTACGCAAAAGAATGAACAAACATACTGATATTTATTGTCTTTGTATATTTTGAGTTCAGTTAACCAACAAGAAACCCTAAATACGTAAGGCCCCTTGAACATTACAGCTTCACATCGACCAACTGAATTTGCCCAACAGGTCAAGACCTGACCATTTTAAACTTGGGATTAAGCAAATCTTAACTGATTCCTTCATATCTTTCAAGTCAGTTCTGGTTCATTTTATGTGAATTTTAACTAATTGTTATGATTGCATCAAAACAATCACCAACAGGTTGCTTACACTTTTCATGTTACACATTACTCTTAGGCTAACAAAGATGATGTTTTGAAGTCTTTTAGAGGATATATATGAAGGATATAAGTTTTTTTCAAGAGGTGCGCGTGCATGCATGTGTGTGTGTGTGCAAAAGAGATGAATGATCCAGAAATTGAGAAGTAACTCTGGTAGCTATGATGCATGATTCAGAATAGAGTCATTAGTTTATTGTGAAAGTGTTTTGAGCAAAGATGGTGGAGTGGAAGTGTTGAGGTTATCTAAGTAAGTCAATATCAAAGAGTTAAAGGAGATGATGTTGCAGAGGTGATTGAACCATACGAATCAATCATGTGTTTTTAGTATAGATTTTAGTGCCTCATCTTGTAAGTGTTGTAAGTGTTGTAGCACTTTAGGGAGTTGGTGCCTCCTTTGGGTTGGAGCCTATAAAGCTTTGTTTCAAGGAGTTGGTACTTCCTTTGGGTTGGTGCCCATAAAATTTGTAATAGGGATTTGGTGCTTTCTTTGGGTTGGTTCCCATAAAACTCAATGTAATACTTCATTTTATTTGTGAGGCTAGATTTGGATAGTAGATCCAAGCAGCTTGCTCATTGTGGTTTTTCCCATCTTGGGTTTCCATGTAAATTTGGTGTCATGTTTGTATGTTCTTTTATGATTCATTTTGTTTAAATTTTTAGTTTGGATTGACTACATTTAAAAGGAAAGAATTTGAATAAGTACTGATTCACCCCCCTTTCAGTACTTCTATGTGTTCAATAGTCTTAACCTTTGCAAGTTCCTAATGTTGTATTTATTTATTTATGCCTACTATTGTAATTTTCTATGTAAATTTTGTCTTCATATGAGGAGGTAGGTGCCCCATGTTGACTTGGCATAGTTTTACCATGTGTCAACACCATGTGGTCATGTGTCATGAGTTATGACATATTGTATGACATGTAAGAGCTGAAATGACAGGTGTGACAAGTGTCTAGTATGTGGTGACTAATCATGTTGCAAAGTTGTGGGTACGTGCAACAAGGTAAATTTTGATGACTTTGTCAGTTGTGGTTTCCCCTCAAAATAATAAACGGGGGAGTGAGGGGGGCAGTTAGTTTATTAGTGACCAACATGGAGAAACCTACATTGGATAACTGCCAAAGAGGCTTGATAAATAAGTGGCTAGAGAATGTGAAAGGTCATGAGATATGAATGAGAATCAACATTGTGTACTTCTAAAACAGATTGCATTGCAAATTTGCTGTAATCATCTTTTGATTTGATATCACATTGTGCAGGTTTTGGAGTGTGGGGTTTTCACCCGAAAAGGTTTTCCCCATGTATATCTTGTGTTGTGAGTTTTGTATTTACATTCAGATGTTGTTATTACCTTTATGTTAATGTGTATCTTAATCTGCAACTATAAAAGTACATAAATCCCTCAATAGATCAATGTAGGAAGTGTTTTTGCATGTCTTACTTCCTTTCATTATCATTATTGGTTGTTCTCATTTATTGGAGAAGTGTGTGTCTTTTTCCACCTGATCTCTAGTGCCTTGGTGTGGCATTTGGTTGATTTTTCATGCTTAATGTGCAATTGTGACACATGGGTGTTACACTTGCATCGCGAAAAATGTGTTTGCCCTATGTTTGTCCATTAACATCTTGGTGTAAAAGCTGGGGCATTACATATGGTATTAGAGCCCATGTTATAATAGTGGGAGCTCTAGGTTGCTTGTATTCTTGTGTTAGGTCATCATGAAATGGGTTTTGTTTGGTGTGGAACCTGATCAATCTCCAAGTGGGAGATTGTTGGTATGTGGAGACTGATCATGCAAGTATTGTACACTAGTTATGTATCCTCGTCAGGGTTCGGGGCCGGGCCGGGCCCCAAGCAGGGGTTCGGGGGCACAACCCCCAAAAAAAAATTCCCTCTTTTTTGCACAATCAGAGTCGGTTGTTAATTTTTGTTAACTAACAAAAGAAAAATGTCATTACAAAACCCTAATTCTAGAAGCTTCCAAAAATCTTGTTATAAGCAGTTGGGATGTATGTTACAGCAATGTATTCATGAGATTGTAATCTATTTTGCACTGGATAATAAAATCATTGAATGGCTGAGTTTCTGTGGATGTAGCCCATATTGGGTGAACCACGTTAAACTTTTGTGCTGATCTCTTTTGTGTTATATTCCTCATTATTATATTTGGGTTATTTAATTTTCATATAATTGTTAGTGTTTATTTCTTTGACCTACTTGAACCCTAACAACTGGTATCATAGTAGGTTGTGTTTGATTATCATCTACAGGAAGGTCTCATGATTGAGTGGGAGTCTCATGATTAAGTGGGAGCAATGGTGAATGAGGGTAAATTAAAGGTAGATAAATTCAATGGGTAGAACTATCAATTATGGAAGATGAAGATGGAGGATTATCTCTATCAAAAGGATTTATGAAGGCCATTAGAAGGAACAACCAAGAAATTGGTAGCAATGACTGATGAGGATTAGGAACTTCTGGACAGAAAGGCACTGGGAACCATTCGCTTGTGCCTGGCACCATCTGTGGCATTCAATATAACAGAAGTGAAGACAACAAGTAAACTTATGAAAACTTTGGCCAAATTGTATGAAAAACCCTCAGCCTCTAATAAGATATTTCTCATGAAGCATTTGTTTAATCTAAAAATGATTGAAGGTGGATATGTGTCAAATCATTTAAATGAGTTTAATATGATTACGGGTCAGTTAACTTTTGTAAAAGTGAAATTTGATGAAGAGGTGAGGGCTCTCTTGGTTTTATGTTCTTTGCCAAAAAGCTAGAATAACTTGGTAATGGCTGTAAGTAATTCTGTCTCTAGTTCAAATACTTTGAAATTTGATGATGTTGTTGGTGTTATCCTTAGCGAGGAAATGCGACAAAAAAGAATAGGTGAGAGTTCAACATCAGGTAATGCTTTGACTATATAGAAAAGGGGAAGAACAAAGGAGAGTGGAAAAATCCCAACAAATCATGGGAAGTCACAAGGGAAGTTGAAGAAAGGCAGATCTAAATCCAGAGCAAGAATGGATTGCTGGCACTGTGGAAAGCCAGGACACTTGAAGAAGGATTGCTAGTTTAGAAAGGGCAAACAAGGAGATGGACAACATGATGACAGTAAGGAAGCTAATGTTGCAAGTAATAAACTACATGATGCTTTAATTTTGTGTTTAGATAATGCTAATGATTCCTGGGTAATAGATTCAAGGGCTTCATTTCATGCCACACCCCATAAGAAATATTTTGTAGATTATGTTCAAGGTGATTTTAGATAGGTATATTTGGGTGATGATGAACCCTATTAGATTGTTGGAAAAGGAAAGATAAAAATAAAGTTGTAGAATGGAAATGAATGGTTGCTATAGGAGGTAAGGCATGTTCCAAATTTGAGAAGGAATTTAATCTGTGCAGGACAACTAGGTAGTGAAGGCTGCATAGTTACCTTTTCAGACAAAGTCTGGAAGGTCACTAAAGGTGCATTAGTAGTAGCTAAAGGTGAAAAGGTAGGCACATTGTATTTGTGTACTGGTAATACTTATTCTACCTTAGCTTCTACAAAAATAGTTGCTACTGAGATAGTTATAGCACTTGCTATAGGGATAGAAACAAAATTGTGGCACCATAAACATGGGCACATGAGTGAGAAAGGGATGAAGATCCTTCACTCTAGAAATTTGCTACCAGGTTTGAAGAAGATTGACTTGGATTTCTGCAAAAATTATGTTTATGGAAAACAGAAAAGAGTCTGATTTCTCAAAGTTGGGAAAGAGAAAAAGAGTGAGAAATTAGAGCTTGTGCATTTAGATGTATGGGGACCAACTCAAGTATCTTCTCTTGGTGGCTCTTCTATTATGTTACTTTTTATTAATGATGCAACTAGGAAAACATGGGTGTATTTTCTAAAATAAAAATTAGAAGTATTTGAAACTTTTAAAAAGTGGAAAGCTTTGGTTGAGAATCAGATAGGAAAAAAGTTGAAGTGTCTCAGATCTGATAATGGAGGTGAGTATTGTAGCAGAGAATTTGAGAATTACTGCTCATACAATGGAATCCATAGGCAGAAAAGGGTTCCTAGAACCCGACAAGAAAATTGTGTGTCTGAGAGGATGAATAGGACCATTATGGAATGTGCAAGGAGCATGGGATTGCATGCTGGACTACCCTTACACTTTTGGGTAGATGTTGTACATGCCGCTGTTTATTTAATAAATAAGGGACCTTCAAATCCTTTGGATGGTGGCATTCCAGAGGAGGCATGGATGGGCAAAAAGGTAAACTATTCATTTCTAAAAACCTTTGGTTGTGAAGCTTTTGTCCATGTTGATATTGAAAATAGGACCAAGCTTGAGGCTAAGTCTAAAATATGTACCTTCATTGGATATGGAGTAGATGAATTTGGTTAGCATTTATGGGATTATGAAAATCATAAAATCATTAGGAGTAGAGATGTTATATTCAATGAGAAGGTCATGTATAAGGATCGGCTACAGGAAAAGAAGCATGAACAGGCTAAAAAGGAATATGTGGTGTTGGATGAGATTCTTGAAAATAAAATGCCAGTGGTACCTGATGCTCAGCAACAACAAGTTATCCCATAGACTCATGCAAGTGTTAGACATTCTACAAGGATAATTAGACCTCCAGAAAGATTTTCTCCATCATTATATTCTATATTATTAACTAATTCTGGTGAACTTGAAAGTTATGAAGAAGCAATGCAGGTAGATACCAAAAAGCAGTGGGAGCTAGGAATGAAAGAGGAAATAGATTCCTTGCTACAGAATCAAACTTGGGACTTAGTCCAATTGCCTACAGGTAAAAGAGCCTTTCCAAATAAATGGGTTTACAGGTTGAAGGAAGAAGATGGAGACAAAAAAAGATATAAGGCCAGACTCGTGGTAAAATATTTTGCACAGAAAAAAGGTATAGATTTTGATGAAATATTTTCTCCAGTTGTAAAGATGACTTTTATTAGAACTGTTCTAAGTCTTGTGGCTGCAAAAGACTTGTATCTTGAACAGCTAGATATGAAAACAACATTTCTTCATGGGGATTTGGAAGAGGAAATACACATGTAGCAACCACAAGGATATGAGGTCAAGGGTAAGGAGGATTTTATGTGTAGGTTAAAGAAGAGTTTGTATGGCCTGAAGCAAGCACCTCGGCAATGGTATTTGAAATTTGATAGTTTTATGGTTGAACAAGGATACAAAAGATGTCATTCTAATTATTATGTTTATTTTAAGAAATTGGATAATGGAAGCTATATTATCCTATTGCTTTATGTTGATGACATGCTTGTTGTTGAGTCTAACATGCAGCATATTAATGAACTTAAGCAGAAATTAGCAAATTCATTTGCTATGAAGGATTAGAGTGCAACAAAACAAATCCTTGGTATGAGGATCACATGGGATAGGACAAACAAAAAATTATTTTTGTCTCAAAGTGAGTATGTAGAGAAGGTGTTGAAAAGGTTTAACATGCAAAATGCAAAAGCTGTTAGTACACCTTTGCCTAGTCATTTTAAGTTGACTAAGGAGATGTGTCCAAAGACACAAGAGGAGGAAGACAAAATGTCTAAGATACCATATGCATCAGTAGTTGGCAGCTTGATGTATGCAATGGTATGCACAAGGCCAGATATTGCACATGCAATGGGAGTTGTGAGCAGGTATATGAGCAATCCGGGAATGGAACATTGGAATGTTGTAAAGTGGATTCTCTGATATTTGAGAGGTACTACTTCAAAGAAACTATGTTTTCGACAAACAAATTCTACTCTAAAAGGATATGTTGACTTTGATTTGGCGAGTGATATTGATAGCAGGAGGAGTACTATAGGGTATGTTTTTACTATAGGAGGTACTGTAGTCAGTTGGATTTCAAGACTGCAAAAGGTTGTTGCGCTTTCAACCATTGAAGCTGAGTATGTTGCTGCTACGGAAGCTAGCAAGGACATGATTTGGTTACAATATTTTCTGGAGGAATTGGAGCAATGACAAGAAGATACCCCTTTGTACATTGATAGCTAGAGTGCCATTCATCTTTCTAAGAATTTAGCTTTGCATTCAAAAACTAAGCACATACAGCTTAGATACCACTTCATCTGGTCAATTTTGTAGGATGGACAGTTGAAGCTGGAGAAAATTCACACAAGTGAGAATCCTGCAGATATGTTCACAAAGGTAGTTACACAAGAGAAACTAATTTCCTCATTAGTTTCTATTCACCTTCATGACTGATAATGTTGGATATAAGAAACCAACAAGGCCTATAATCTAGTGGGAGCTACAAGCATAGAAGTGTCGTCTAGGATCAGTCTCCAAGTGGGAGATTGTTTGGTGTGGAGCCTGATTAGTCTCCAAGTTGGAGATTGTTGGTATGTGGTGACTGATCATGCAAGTATTGTACACTAGTTATGTATCCTCCTCGAGGTTTGGGGCCAGGCTGGGCCTTGAGAGGGGGTTCGGGGGCGGCAGCCCCCGAGAAGCAAGGATTCGAGGGTGCATCCCTAGAATTTTTTTTCCCTCTTTTTTGCACGATCAGAGTCAGTTGTTAATTTTTGTTAACTGACAAAAGAAAAATGACATTGCAAAACCCTAATTCTAGAAGCTTCCAAAAGGCTTGTTATAAGTGGCTGGGATGTATTTATGGTGATGTATTCGTGAGATTGTAATTTGTTTTACACTGGATAATAAAATCATTGGATGGATGAGTTTCTGTGGATGTAGCCCATATTGGGTGAACCATGTTAAATTTCTATGTTGATCTCTTTTGTGTTATTCCTCATTGTTATATTTGGGTTATTTAATCTGCATATAATTGTTAGTGTTTATTGCTTTGATATGCCTGAACCCTAACAAGTTTGAGGTGGTTGTTTCCCTCATCCTACTCCATGTGTGAGAGAGAGAGAGAGCTTGTGGACTAGTATCCATCCTTCATTGTGGAGGAAGATCAACCTTCTCATTTGGCTATCGTGGTGGCTTTTTCATGTGATTAGTGAATTCTTCCATTGGTGTTTTCCTTGTGGTGTTCCTTGGTGCTTGTCTTGGCTTGCGTGTTGATCCCCATCCTTGTTGGAGAGCATTTTTGACATGCATGTTCTTTGCCCTCTTGAGTGGATTTTTGGTCTCTTTTTTTAGTTTCTAGTTGGTTCTTAGGTCTGCTTGAGTGTTTATAGGGTTTGTAGTGTCCTTGGGTAGGCATTTGTGTTGTTCTGAGAATTGTGCCTTTAAGAAAATTTTGTTCTGGCACTATTTAGGGACACTAGCGTCCTAGAAGGTCACTAGCACCCAGATTGGACACTAGTGCCTAGACTAGACACTAGCATCTAGAGGGGACAACAATGCCTAGACCTAAAGTCCTAGTTTAGCATTATAGTCCCATTCTAACACTAGAGTCCCTATGTGCACTATGGTCCTTGAGCCATCGGATAGTGAGCATTTCCTGACACTTTTTGAGGAATTTTCTATACAAAATTTGTTCCTCATGATCCTTTGAGTCCTCCCATATTTTTATTTTGATTGGACATGATGTATTTTGCGAGTTATGACTAATTTTGTCTTGGGAAGCATGCCTTGCCTAGTGTCGACTAGCTACCATCATTCTTGGTTGGGGTTGTGATCCCCTTAGTGGATCATCTTCTTGGTGAGGTTGTTATTTATTATTGGAGGTTGCATGGGCCTTTTCTTGGCCTTGTGCTTTTTATGGAGTGTGATGTCATTCCCTAGTCTGCTCTCCCTATGGTTTGGATTGGAGGTTAGTGTCATGGGAATGGTCAGGCATGTGTTGTGCGTTTTGGTATGTTTCCCTAGCGTGGTGGATCTTCTTACTTCTTGGAGTGCTTGGGAAGGATCATTGATTATGTTTTTTGTATAATTAGCCTTTCCCTAGTCTTGAGTGATTGATGTGTGTTTTTGTGATTTTTATGTATTGATGGGGGACACCCCATGATGATACATGTGCTTGTATGGGTTATTTTCCCTCTTCTCACTTGTTGCTAACTAGAAATGGTCACGTAGTGAATGTAAATGTGTAAATTTTGAAGATTGTGAACTTTCTTTCAATTATTGGTGAGTTTTATTTTGGTTTGTGAAGACCAGCATTGATTATTTTATCTTCGATTTGTTGAACACCCAGAATACTAAGAGGGGGGGTGAATTAGTATTCTCTTAAACCATACACTCATTAAATCATTAATTCATTTTCCCATTCAACAACATTAAAGAAAATTAAACATAGCATGAACAACCACAAGGAAAGACACATGAACACGAAGATTTTTATGTGGAAAAACCCAATAAAGGGAAAAAACCATGGTGAGTGTTAGGTCACAATATATTATATAGTAACAATACTGAATTACAAAAGAGGCTCACTACCTTCGGGATCACTGCCCAAAAGGACTCACTATTCAAAATGCTCATTGCAAAAAGCCTCACTACAAAAGGGTGGCTCACTTCCAAAGGGATGGCTCACTACCAGGATGGGTGGCTCACTACCAAAATGAACTACTAAAATTGCACCGGCAAATGCATGATTACAGTTCCAATGATGCTCAGAAAACTCTCAAAAGTTTTCATCTTGAACTACTTGTTGCAAGTATGAGGTGAGCCATTGTTGTCATTGATGTCAACATACTCATACTGCATTGACAAGAAGGATTTGATAAGCTTTGTGCTGAGGATATTGAGAAAATTAGCCTCAGTCAGGAACAGTGAAGAACAGTGATGAGAAGAAGGTAAATATACTGTATAGGATGAGAACCGGAGGATGCGGATTAAAGGGTTAGTAGATATGAGTCTTGAGATGCTACAGTTAAGATTTCAGAGGTCCGCATGAAGATCTGAAGGAGTTATGGCTGCCGGTATAGAACCGGGTCCGGCAAGTATCCGGAGGTGACAGAGGATCACAAAAAGGTCCGGTGAGGTCCGGAATTGTATCATCCTAATCTGCGGATTGGACGGAGTGTTTGGGATGTCCTTGTGATGTGTCATCCTGGTTTGTGTATGATTTGGAGGTCCGGAAGTACCTCTTGCATTATGACAGTGGCGACAGACTGTGTTCTTGAAGTTCCGGATGAGGAAGACAAGAGATCCCAGTAAGTAGAGGAAGTGCGGATGTATCCGGACATTCAGACAAGACTTGTAAAGGTTCTTGAATCATGTTTAGGTTGTGTTGTTGGTCCGCATTGATGGTAGAGCCCGGAATTGAAGTT
The DNA here is from genome assembly GCA_027924645.1 of Cunninghamia lanceolata. NCBI lineage: Eukaryota > Viridiplantae > Streptophyta > Pinopsida > Cupressales > Cupressaceae > Cunninghamia > Cunninghamia lanceolata. Next base: position 2,586,929 of record BSBN01000978.1, read on the forward strand.
ATTCTTCCGGATGAAGTTATTGCTCTGTTTAGCCGACCGGATGAGTTGTTCATCCTGCGAATGTTCTTGTGATAGCCGACCGGATGTGTTATTCATCTTGCGGATACTCCTATGGTTGTTTGCCGACTTAGATGCTTGTTCCTAAGTCGATGTCTTGTATAAATAGTGATTTGTGAATTCATTTCAGTGTGTAGCATGTGGATGAGCATGGTGTAGCGAAGAAAGGTGCGAAAGGCAGAGCAGAGATTGTTGGGCTTAATTGGAACTGATCCGGACATGGTAGAGATGTCATTCTCCAGTTCAAGACTGTGATTTTTATCACTCTGTAGACAGTGTGTCTCCTTGTAGGCAGTGGGCCTCTTTGTGAGCAGTGTGCTCGGGCAGTGAGCCCTTATTGGCATGTGCCATTCATTTTTTCTTATTCTTCTAACAGAGAATAATTCTTGGGTTAATCACCCCGTGGTTTTTCCCTTAACCGGGTTTTCCACGTCAAAATCTTGGTGTTCAATGTATTGATGCTTATCTACTCTTGTGTTTATGTATTGTGCTTCCATGAATGATTATTTAACATGCTGCTAACTAACAACAGAGAATAAAGTGTTTGAAATAGAACAAGTTCTATACAACTGATTCACCCCCCCCCTCTCAGTTGTATGCCCTAGATCCAACAATTGGTATCAGAGCTGAGTTCCTCTGATAGGAGCTTAACCGCTTGAGGTGATCCAGGATGTCGTCATACAAGAAGGATAGTCCGAAGTTCGATGGAACCAACTTCACTCTCTGGAAAGGTCGCATGAAGTGTCATTTGGAATGTATGGGAAAAGCATACTTGGCTATGATTTCAAAACCATATATACCCCCACAAGGTGGTCCGACAACTCCTGATGAAACCACAGAAGCTGAAAACAATCTGCGGACCAAGGAAGCTCTTCTAAGCGCATTGAATGACTCAGATCTCTCGAATGTTATTGACCTACCAACTGCATATGAGATCCTAACTAAACTGGAACTTCTGTATGAAGGAGATGAGTTTGTCAAAAGTGCAAGGTTGCAAAGTCTGAAAGGGAAATTTGAAAGATTGAAAATGAGAGATGATGAAAACATTACTACCTTTATGCCAAGAGTAAATGAGCTGGTATGTGGAATCAGAAATGCTGGTGGAACTCTAGATGAAAATGAGATTGTCTGCAAAATCCTAAGATCCCTTCCTGCTGCCTACAAAATCAAAGTTGCTGCCATTGATGAATTCAGAGCCCACACAACTGTCACAAGAGAACAATTGGCTGGCAAACTAGCTGCATTTGAAATGACCGAGTTTGGAGATGATCCACCCAAGACTGAGTCTGCTTTTAAAGCCAGTGCCTATGTGAAAGGCAAACAGAGATTTGATCCGGGTGAAAACTCATCAAGGAAAATGTCATGGTATGATCAAGCAAGAAGAGACATGGAAGAAGAAGAAGCAGAAACAGCTCAACTTGAAGCCCTCATTGCAAAGAGACTGCCAAGAGGATCCGGTAAGTATGAGGGAAAACTACCCTTTAAGTGTTTTAACTGCAATAAGATTGGTCATTTTGCCTCAAGATGTCCGGAGAGATCTGCAAGATCTAATACTCACAGACAAAGGTTTCAAAAGAATTGCTATTATGTTCATGAAGAAGATGACAATGAAGGAGTAACAGATGATGAATCAGATCCAGGAAGCAAATCCGGAAATGAGTGGGTGTTTATAGCCATCAAGGAAGAAGATTCCTTGCTCTCTGAATCTGTCAATCACAAAGTTGTTGAAAAAGCCTTGGCTGCTCAAGTGGAAGAAAAGGATGATTGGGTTATTGACAGTGGATGCTCTCACCATATGACTGGTGACAAGAATAAGTTCTTAGACTTGGAAAGATATGAAGGAGGAATGGTAAAGTTTGGTGACAATTCTGCTGGCAGAATCAGAGGTAGGGGAACTATTTCCTTTGATGGTAAGAGCAAAACAGGTAATGTACTATATGTTGAAGGATTGAAGCACAATCTTCTCAGTGTTGGTCAGTTAGTGGACAAAGGCTATGATCTCCGGTTCAAGAATGGAAAATGCAAAATCTTTACAAGCTCCGGAACTGAAATTGCATCCGGTACTCAGACAAGAGGTAACATCTTTCATCTGGTTGGTTCAAATAAAAGTTGTTTGTTTGTTCAAATTGATCAGAGTTGGTTATGGCATAGAAGAATGTGTCATGTAAATTTTGATAACATCATCAAAATAAGCAATACTCAAGCTGTGAGAGATCTTCCAAAGTTGATAAAACCTACAAACAGTGTGTGTAAAGAATGTCAGTTAGGCAAACAAAGCAGAGTCTCTTTTAAAAGCAAAGATCAGTCTTCTACCGGATTGTTGGAATTAGTACATACTGATCTATGTGGTCCGACAAGAATCAAGAGTCTGCAAGGTGATAGATATTTCATGTTGTTAATTGATGATCATTCCCGGATGATGTGGGTTACCTTCCTAAAAGAAAAATCAGAAGCTTTTGAGAAGTTCAAAATCTTCAAAGCTATGGTGGAGAATCAAACCGGATTGAAACTAAAGTGTCTAAGGTCTGATAGAGGTGGTGAATTTACATCTGGTGAATTCATTGACTTTTGTGAGAAACAGGGTATAAGGAGACAGTTGTCTGCTCCTAAGACTCCACAGCAGAATGGAGTAGTTGAGAGAAAGAACCGGACCATCCAGGAAGCTGCTAGGACAATGATGTTGGAAGCAAATGTTCCTCAAATGTTTTGGAAAGAAGCTATCAGCACTGCAGTCTACACTCTCAATCGAGTTCAAATCAGAAACAACACCGGTAAGACCCCCTATGAACTTTGGTTTGGCATCACTCCTACTGTGAAATATTTCAGGGTATTTGGTAGCAAGTGTTATATTAAAAGAGATGAAGATCTAGGAAAGTTTGATGCTAGAAGTGATGAAGGAATTTTCTTGGGCTACTCCACTCAAAGCAAAGCATATCGGTGTTACAATAAGAGATTGAGGAAGATGATAGAAAGTACCAATGTAAAGGTTGATGAAGGAATTGAGAAGCCTTCAAGATTTTATGAATTTGATGAAGATGACCAAGATAGTGTTCAAGGAACTCAATCCTCTCCGGTGAAACAGAGTCAGCCTGATCCGGTAAATCAGGAAGAAGAGTTAGGTTTAAATGAGCCTGATCAAGAAACAGCAGTACTGGATACTCCCAAAATTCCAAGGTATGTAAAACTGAATCACTCTGAAGATCAGATCATAGGTGACAGAAGCAAAGGTGTACAAACTAGAAGGAATATTGCTCAAGATCAGAATGAATGTTGTCTGATTTCAAGGATTGAACCTAAAACAATAAATGAAGCCTGCAATGATGAAAATTGGACCAAAGCAATGGAAGATGAACTGATGCAAATTGAGAAAAATCATACTTGGGATCTTGTTCCCAGACCTAGAGACAGGAATGTAATTGGAACCAAGTGGGTCTTCCGGAACAAACTAAATGAAGCTGGTGAAGTAATCAGAAACAAAGCTAGATTGGTCTGCAAAGGCTACTCTCAAATAGAAGGAATTGACTTTGAAGAGACTTTTGCTCCGGTAGCAAGAATTGAAGCAGTCAGATTACTTCTTGCATTTGCTGCCTTCAAAGATTTCAAGGTATATCAGATGGATGTCAAGTCTGCCTTCTTAAATGGTGATCTGGAAGAAGAAGTCTACATTGAACAACCGGATGGATTTCAATTGTCTGATAATAATGATATGGTCTGCAAGTTGAAGAAAGCTTTGTATGGATTGAAGCAAGCCCCAAGAGCATGGTATGAAAGGTTGGATAAGCATCTTGTGCAGATTGGATTCAACAAAGGTACTGCTGACAGCAACTTATATTTCAAAATTGATCATGAAAACATTCTGATTGTTGAAGTGTTTGTGGATGATATCATTTTTGGAGGAAGAGATAGTATGTGTAAAACTTTTGCAAATCAGATGAAAAGTGAGTTTGAAATGTCTATGCTTGGTGAAATGAATTTCTTCTTGGGTCTGCAAATTACTCAAACAAAAGAAGGGATCTTCATCTCTCAGACCAAATATGTGAAAGAATTGTTAAAAAAATTTGGTATGGAAGACTCAAAGCCTATGAACACTCCTATGGCAACCGGATGTAAGTTAAGCAAAGATGATGATTCTCCAAAGGCAGATCAGACAAAGTATAGATCAATGATTGGTGGATTGTTGTATCTCACTCAAACTAGACCAGATATAATGCAAGCTGTTGGTCTTGTGGCAAGATTCCAGGCTGATCCTAGAGAATCTCATGTTATGGCCATCAAAAGAATTTTTAGATACTTGAAAGGGACAGTTGAGTATGGTCTATGGTATCCTAGAGATCCAGATTTTTCTCTTCATGCTTACACAGATGCAGATTGGGCAGGAGATGTGGATGACCGGAAGAGCACTAGTGGTGGAGCATTCTTTTTGGGGAAGAGATTGGTTTCTTGGCTAAGCAAGAAACAAGATGCAATATCTCTGTCTACAACAGAAGCAGAATACATTGCAGCAGCAGGTAGTTGTACTCAAATCTTATGGATGAAGCAGATGCTAAGAGACATCAAAGTTGAATATGAGGAGCCTATCACAATTTTCTGTGATAATTCAAGTGCAATTAATATTTCCAAGAATCCGGTATTGCATTCCAAGACTAAGCACATATCTATCAAATTTCACTTTTTAAGAGAACAAGTAAACAAGGAAGAAGTCAGATTGGAGTATGTTCCCTCCAAGGATCAGATTGCAGATATCTTTACAAAACCTCTTCCCAAGGACTCTTTTGAATATCTCCGCGAGAAGTTAGGGGTCATGGCCCCTCCGGTGATGAGCTAAGATGCACTGATGTGCATCAGTCCGGTGGCTATCACAGTCATATCTTGTGATCCGGACTAATGGGGAGCTGCAACTAAGGGGGAGCAGCTGGTATTATTCTGATGCATGAGAGTTGCAAGTATGAGCCCTTTGCCATTGATGTCAAAGGGGGAGAGAAGACATGTGAAAAACAAGTGGTTGATGATCAAAGGGGGAGCAGCAAAGGAAGACATGTGAAGAGTTGTTGTTGATAGGGGGAGCTGTGACAGAAAAGAGAAGTTCTTGTCTTGATGGTTTTTCACATCATATGTTGCCATCAATGACAAAGGGGGAGATTGTTGCAAGTATGAGGTGAGCCATTGTTGTCATTGATGTCAACATACTCATACTGCATTGACAAGAAGGATTTGATAAGCTTTGTGCTGAGGATATTGAGAAAATTAGCCTCAGTCAGGAACAGTGAAGAACAGTGATGAGAAGAAGGTAAATATACTGTATAGGATGAGAACCGGAGGATGCGGATTAAAGGGTTAGTAGATATGAGTCTTGAGATGCTACAGTTAAGATTTCAGAGGTCCGCATGAAGATCTGAAGGAGTTATGGCTGCCGGTATAGAACCGGGTCCGGCAAGTATCCGGAGGTGACAGAGGATCACAAAAAGGTCCGGTGAGGTCCGGAATTGTATCATCCTAATCTGCGGATTGGACGGAG